>JANXJC010000078.1:25253358-25268211 GCA_027564655.1 Leptodon cayanensis
CAGAGTAAATAGGCAGAAACCTCAAAAGAGAAGAATCTGCTACTAACTTAATCTATCAGTTGTGAGCAATGTACATGACTCATCTCAAGATATTACAAGTGAAAAGCTGTTCTAGAACTGCCCCCACTATACAGTAAAATTCAAGATGCATCAGGGAAAAAATTCTTTCTGAGAAGACCCATGGGTGTAATGCTGAGCTGTGAAAAAGAAAGTTCCATATAAAAAGGAGAAGCTTGTTAAAAGAAATTAAAAGGTACAGCCAAAAGAGTTAATTACTTGCAAGTGCTGAAGACATCATATTGGAGGTTACAGACCATAGGGATTATATCTATCAAAAAAAAGATTCTACCTCAAGAAATAATGCAAAAACTATTATTAGAAATAAATATAAATCTTCAAAAGTGGTAGTAATTTTCAAACACGAAAAAGGGCATACATTTTGGCAAGTTAAACATTAAACTATGATTAGACAAAATGATAATTAAAGAAGTTGAGGAACAACTTTGTAAACCATGAATACTAGTGATGAAATCTTTTCAAACACAGTGGAAGCAAGAAGCCTGCCAAAGAATATGGAAAGTGTATATGGCCAATGTAATTTATTGCCATGAAGTTAAAAGAATTCTTTGATTCACTGATTAGTATGAAGGAGATTTAGGGGATTCCTATGCATTTTATTATAGGGAGTGTGCTGGAAAGGATTTTGTGTAAAATGTCAATAGAAGAGGAGTTAGAACAAAATATTAAAATGAAGAGCAACAAACTGGTATCTTATGATATTTAGCTAAAACTTGTAATGGAATCAAGTATGGTTCCATTAAAATATATGAAATCAGGGTATAGTCTATCAGAGCTATCTGCACCAGAAAGAATGACAAATATGTTTAACCACCCCCCTCAAAACCCCAAACCTGGGGGTTCCTGTAAAATCTAGAAAAAGACAGTTCATCAAGCCTGCATGTTGTACCAGAGAAATTCATAAAAAATTATGATAAAGAATACCATTAATAGAAATATGGATAAAAGTGATGGGGAAGAATCAGTATAGCTTTTTCACAGGGAAGTCATGCCCAGTTTTTGGAGGAGTCAGTGAACACACAGAAAAAGCGATCTATCTGATACAATGAACTTTCTAAAAAGTTTCTTAAATGGTCCTGTGACAAAAGCTCCACTAAAAAGGAGTTGAAAAAGAAGGACAATGCTCTTCTAATTTAAATTTCTAGCTAAAACTTAGGAAATGTAGTGTATGTTGGTACATAGTGGGGATTGACAATGGATGGAAAGTATGACTGGGTTCTGCAAGAATATGTGCTTGGACCATTGTGGGTAGACGTACCAAGAGAAAAACTTGAAAGTGCATATGTGGTGAATTACAAAGTTTATTAATGTTACAAAATCACAAATGAAAATATATAAATGCTACAAAAATATTAATGAAAATAAATGCCAAAATAACTGTAGGTGAATTCATGTGACAATGGGTGAGTAGGTGATAAAAGCGCAACTTTTAATTAGTATTTTTAAATGTAAAGCAGTTTAAATAGTGGAATGGGGAAGTATCCATAATGATGCATACAAAATGTGGGCCCTTATCATTCGCTGAAAATGCTTACTTCAGAAGCAGATCCTGGAGTCATTTTGGATAAAATATGCGTGTAATGTTCACTTGGAGTGAAACATTAGGTAATTGTCTTTCTGATGTATATGCTTCCATCTTGATTACAACATGCAATATTGACCCCATTAACTCAGAAAGGAGAGTGAGGACAGCAAGGATGATCAGAGGTATGGAGTGGTTTCCACAGGAGAGTAAACAAAGTACAACTTGTAGAAAAGATGTCTGAAGGATATATAACAAAGGTATGTAAAATCCAGACAGGCATGTGAACAGAAATAACTGCATGTTGTTTATTTATTAATATTCCACATAACGCAGAAGTAAGAAGCTGGTTGCAGCAGTAATGTGATGTAAGTAAATGTAACTGTGCAGGTGTAAGTGTGGTCCTTCTCAAAGATCTTAACATAGGTAGGTACAGAGCTATGTCCAGTGTTGCTCTGCTCTTGAAGTCAGTGTCTCCTGTGATGGCACTCTAAATCTTGAGGACCAAGGGAAGACACACTAAAAGGGCTGAATATCACAGCAACATGAATGTGTCAGTGGCTGACCGCTCCAGACTGGTGCCCTGGTGGAATCCACTCTGTCCCATATAAGAAGTGAATGAAATTCCTCAGAGCACTTGTTTAGAAACAAACCAACAAAAATCCCCACATGCTGACAAAAGACACTAAAGCTAGGTGGCAGGAGAATTAACTTCTATCAGTGAGGTGCCTGACTGAGGGCAAAAGAGAGGCATGTACCTGTCTAGTAATGAGCTAGATCAGTGAGGTCTCTTTTTAGGGTAGACCATGAGGTGGGATTACTTACTCCAAAGAGTTCAGCTGTATCTCTGTTTTTATTATTGACTGATATAGGAAGGCTAGTGTGTACTCCAGAAACATGCAGACTAGCTCAGTGTGTGTGCATAAAGCTGTCCAAACAAACTTTTTTCCACTCAGGCATGCAGTGCTGGCTCTGGTGAATGTGCCTAGTGGTGTTTTACATGTCACTCTGGGTGTGAAGATACCTAACTTAAAAGGACATGGCATGAACTTTGTTCCCTGTTTCCAGATTTGTTTCTCACTTTTCTTTTTTTCCTAATCCATCTGTGTTTCCTCGCCATACAATTGCATACCCTCTTCTGTTGTCTTTAAGGCTTTATGAATTTTGCATTGATTTATGTGCAATAGCACCAAAAAAACCTGCAGGAAAGTTTTCCATGTGTTGTGGATCTGACAGGGAGGGCAGGAGGCTGGTTGCGTACCCTCATGCTCAAGGTTGCTTTGACTGTCCAACTCCTGTTTCCCAGGAAAGTGCTCTAACTGCCAGGCTAACTTCTTTTCTTCACCTGGTGCTTGAAGACATCTGCTCCATGTAGTACATATTAAGTGTGATATGAAACTGCCCATCAGAGTGGACCTCTTGGAGGAGGTGAGTGCTTTTCTGCCTGGCCTTTGCAGATGGCCGGGATCCCCAGGGCAGCCCATGGGGCCTTGCTCCAGGGTTGCAAAGTAGCTCTGCAAAGGTGCAAATGCCTCAGGAAGTAGGAGGGTAAGCAGCAAAATACCTCACAGCTTTGATGGCTCTGTAATTGGATGGATATAAGCCCTAAATCCCAAGTCTTTACCCTTATTGATCAGTTGCTTAAGATCTGTTTAGCTTCCCAGTCACTTCTTGGCATGCAGACCACTGACTTTTTTTTTTCTTTTTTTTTTTTCCCCCCCTCCAGATTAGGGGATGTAAGGAATAAGGGTAGCTTTATTTCACAAACTTTTATTGTGATATGGTGAAAAGTCAAAACTGAAAATTTTGAAACACTATTTTCTCTTTTTGTCCCTCTAATAATATACTATACCCTCTGGCATAGTATAAAGTGGCTGGTGCCCCCCAGCACAGCAGAGCTCTTTGAACTGGGATTTTAGCAATATGTTAGGGAATGAGCTAGGAGGCTTTGGCATGACTGAAGAAGACTACCACATACCTATGCCTGTACCTATCCACTTGGTCAGTGTTGCTCATCCTTCAGTATCTGAGCAGTAAATCCACTTGGAAACCAAAAGAGATGTGTAAAACATATAAATAAATATTAAAGAAAACATGTAAAATAACCTCTAGCAAAATGACCAAAAAGTTTAGCTTTGCTGTGGGCAGTGGGTTAGAGCTAAAGACTTCAAAAGGTCCCTTCCAGCCTAAACCATGCTATGATTCTAAATTCAATAGCAATATGGTAGTAATATTAATACATATGTATCTGTTAAAATACAATTTTCTGTAAGTGTTATATATAGCCAGTTCCTCTGTCAAAGAAGATTTTGTTGGCTGTAATCAGGCAGGTAGAAGACAGTGACATTAACAACCAGCTCTGGGCAGCCAGTAAAGATTCTCAAAGGATTGCAGGGGATTTCATACCAATTTAAAGAAAACATGTGGTTAAATACTTCACACTACAATTAGGGACCTAAACTGACAGCAAAATGAAATTTAGATGGATGTTGTGGAACTGAAATTTAGGCTAGGCCATTAGGGATAAACCAAATACAATGACATCAGTAACTAAAAGCCTGTTTTTACAGCTCATTTAGAAACTTAGCATTGCAGTTTCTGTTAAAACTTTGTCAGTATTGAATAAAAGGGAATGAGTTCCTGCTGAAATATTCTGAAATGTGTTGAAGTTTATTTCTTAATAACAAAGCCATGGCAGATTCTTTGAAATGTCCTCACAGGAGTTATGATTATCGTATCATGACTGGAATACTGCAATGGATGGCTATAAGCTCTTCAGAAGGGATAGGCAAGGAAGGAGAGGTGATAGGGTGGCTCTCTATGTTAGGGAGTGTTTTGATTGTACCGATCTCCACGATTGTGATGATAAGATTGAGTGCTTATGAGTAAGGATGAGAGGGAAGGCCAACAAGGCAGATACCATGCTGGGAGCCTGTTATAGACTATCCAACCAGGTTGAAGAGACAGTTGAATCAATCTACATTCTACAAGCGGCTGGCAGTAGTCTCACAATCGTGTGCCCTTGTTCTCGTTGGGGACTTCAACTTTCCAGATGTCTGCTGGCTCCTGGAGTGTGTGGAAGATAACTTCCTGACACAGCTGGTAAGTAAGCCTACCAGGAGAGGAGCCTCGCTAGACCTACTGTTTACAAACAGAGAAGGACTGGTGGGAGATGTGGTGGCTGGAGGCCATCTCGGGCTTAGCAACCATGAAATGATAGAATTCTTTATTCTTGGTGAGGCAAGGAAGCGGGTCAGCAAAACTGCTACTATGGACTTACAGAGGACAAACTTTGGCCTGTTCAGGACACAGGTTTGAGAGAGTCCCTTGGGAGACAGTCTTGAAGGGTAAAGGGGTCCAGGAAGGCTGGACATTCTTCAAGAAAGAAGTCTTAAAGGCTTGGGACAGGGCTATTCTTATGTGCCACAAGACAAACTGTCAGGGAAGACGACCGGCCTGGCTGAACAGGGAGCTTTTGCTGGGACTCAGGAAAAAAAGGGCAATTTACCATCTTTGCAAGAAAGGGCAGGCAACTCAGGAAGAGTACAGGGATCTTGTTAGGTCATGCAGAGAGGAAATCAGAAAGGCAAAAGCTCAGCTAGAACTCAGTTGGGCCACTGTCATAAGAGACAACAAAAAATGTTTTTTACAAATATGTTAACATTAAAAAGAGAGCCAAAGAGAATATCTATCCTTTATTGGATGCAGAGCACAACATTGCCGCCAAAGATGAGGAAAAGGCTGAGGTACTTAATGCCTTTTTTGCCTCAGTCTTTAATAGTGAGACCAGTTATCCTCAGGGTACTCAGCCCTCTGAGTTGGAATAGAGGGACAGAGAGCAGAATATACCCCCCATAATCCAGGAGGAAGCAGTTAATGACCTGCTATGACACCTGGACACTCACAAGTCTATGAGACCAGATGGGATCCATTCAAGAGTATTGAAGGAACTGACAGAGGAGCTTGCCAAGCCACTCTCCATCATTTATCAGCAGTCCTGGTCAACAGGGGAGGTCCCAGATGACTGGAGGATTGCCAATGTGATGCCTATTCACAAGAAGGTTCAGAGGGAGGATCTGGGGAACTACAGGCCTGTCAGCCTGACCTTGGTACCAAGGGAGATTATGGAATGGTTCGTCTTGAGTATGGTCACATGGCACGTGCAGGACAAACAGGGGATCAGGCCAGGCCAGCATGGGTTCATGAAAGGCAGGTCCTGCTTAACCAACCTGATCTCCTTCTATGACCATCTGACCCGCTTAGTGGATGAAGGAAAGGCTGTGGATGCTGTCTACCTGGAATTCAGTAAGGTCTTTCACACTGTCTCTCATGGCATACTCCTTGAGAAGTTGGTGTCTCATGGCTTAGACAGGTGTACTCTTCACTGGGTTAAAAACTGGCTGGATGGCCGAGCCCAGAGACTTGGGGTGAACAGAGTTAAATACAGTTGGTGGATGGTCACAAGTGGTGTTTCCAAGGGCTCAGTATTGGGGCCAGTTCTGTTTAATAACTTTATCAATGATCTGGAGGAGGGGACTGTGTGCACCCACAGTAAGTTTGCAGATGACACCAAGCTGGGAGGGAAGGTTGATCTGCTTGAGGTTAGAAAGGCTCTACAGAGGGATCTGGGCTGGCTGGATCAATGGGCCAAGGCCAGTTGTATGAGGTTCAACATGGCTGAGTGCCGGGTCCTGCACTTGGGTTGCAACAACCCCATGCAGCGCTACAGGCTTGGGGAAGAGCAGCTGGAAAGGTGCCCGGCAGAAGACCTGGGGGTGTTGGTTGACAGCTGGCTGAATATGAGCCTGCAGTGTGCCCAGGTGGCCAAGAAAGCCAATGGCATCCTGGCCTGCATCAGAAATAGTGTGGCCAGCAGGACCAGGGAAGTGATTGCTCCCCTGTACTTGGCACTGGTGAGGCTGCACCTTGAGTACTGTGTTCAGTACTCAAGTACATGCTCCAGCACGTCCAGAGAAGGGCAACAAAGCTGGTGAAGGGTCTGGAGCACAAGTCTTATGAGGAGCAGCTGAAGGAACTGGAGTTGTTTAGACTGGAGAAAAGGAGGCTGAGGGGAGGCCTTATGGCTCTCTACAGCTACCTGAAAGGAGGTTGTAGTGAGGTAGGTACTAGTCTCTCCTATCAAGTAACTAGTGATAGGAGGAGAGGAAACAGCATCAATTTGCACCAGGGGAGCTTCAGGTTGGATATCAGAAAAAAATTCTTCACTGGAAGGGTTGTCAGGCATGGGAACAGGCTGCCCAGGGAAGTGGTGGAGTCACCATCCCTGGAGGTGTTGAAAAAACGTGTAGACGATGCAATTCAGGACATGGTTTAGTAGCTTAGTGGGCATGGTGGGTTTGGGTTGATGGTTGGACTCAATGATCTTAAAGGTCTTTTCCAACCTAAATGATTCTATGGGTCTATTCTATGATAAGTGTTCAAGGCCAGGTTGAATGGGCCTTTAAGCAATCTGGTCTAGTGGAAGGTGTTCCTGCCCATGGCAGAGGGATTGGAACTAGATGATATTTAAGGTCCCTTCCAACCCAGACCATTCTATGATTCTGTGAATACATTGTAACTAAGTTGATTCATATCTAAGTAACTAAAATAGTGTGGTTTTGTCAACGAACTTTTTTTTCTGATCTGCTCTATTCACATATACGCAGGCATGGATGGAGAGGGTGGGGATTAATGGAGTTAAATCTGCCTTCAATTTGTTAGAAATTACTGACTTGATTTATGCTAAAGGAGAGAAAAAATCCAGAAGTATCTGCTTGACTGAGACTTTGTATAATTCAGATTTTCTTGTTAATTGTTTCTGCCAACTTTTTATGTGGTAATATTTTTGTCATTTTGAAGAACTAACTTTGTACAGGTTGCTTTTTTGAGAACTTGAAGTTCGTTTAGTCTTTACCACAGCTCAGTTTATGCCATAAAGATAATTTATTATGTTTTTCATTTTAAAACACCACACACACACACACACACACACACACACACACACACTGTCTTGCACACCACTAGCTTTAGATACAGGAGAGAATGCCTCTGTATAACATTGCTATAAAACTTGCTGGATAATTCAGATCCTGATGATTTAACAAAAAGATCTTCAGAATATAGTCTTCCTTGACATTCTGCTGATTTTTTCAAGTGTTTTTTTAAGCTCTTGTTTCTAAAACCTGATTTACTACCATGTCATGTGTGTCAGTGTATTTGTATTTAAGGATGCTGACCTATCTCAGCTGTGTATGAATGAGCTAATGTGGGTATTGTTTAACCAGAGCAGTAAAGAGATCAGTTCAAGCTGGTGAACCTTAGTTACTTTGATTACACCCACTACAGCATCTCTGAGTGCTTCAGTGAACAGAGTTATGATAGTTTCTTTTTATTATAACATAAAGCAGTGATATCTAGAAAATGTTGCAGAGTTATAGAGGGATTTTGAACACTTTTGACTAGCTTGCCTCTTTTGCTTCCCTTCTGGTCATGGGTAACAAGCACAGAAAGGCCTGTGGGAAGCACAAGCATCTCTCTGTACTAATGTTTGTGCCCCTGCAAGCCTTGCCCTTGTCACAGGGGGTGCATTGTGGAGGGTGCTGAGGAACAGGGATCAGTCATGGCCTTCTCTGCACTTTGAGGTAGCCCAGATTGGACTGGCCATCTGGATAGTGAAACCAACCTGGCTGCATTACCACAGTGCTCTACAAGACATGCTAACACAACCTGCTTGCAGCACCTACGAATTAAATTGTTCTCATTGTCTTTTGTCTCTAACTCTGCTTTAACAGGCAAATGAGTGGTTTCTTTTTCTGGGTTTGGCTGGTAGAGCAATGGTAGGCCATATTTAGCACTTTGAGGTACAGAGGAGCATTCCAACTTGTCTACATTTGGTGAAATTATATTATGCCTGATCCAACAGCTCAAAGGAGGTGAGGCTGCTGCGTGCACACAGACCAGATGTATACACCACACATACACAGATATACATGTCTGGCCACACATATCATGGATACACACACCGAACACTGACATGAACTCAAACAGCACAAATGGCCGCATCCTGCTCCCCTCTCTGGCTGAGCAATATGGAGGTGCCTTGAAAAGAATATATATAGATACAGTGTGGATTCCTCCACTAGCTTCCCCTGGATACCCAGTCTCCCCAGTTGCTTGTACCTGTGCATACAAGCCCCTGAAGCTGCAGAACCACTCCTGTTACTGGTACAGATCCTCTTACTCCCCTATTGCCTTGCTCCAAGAAGGCCGGGACTCCTCTCATCCCCCTGTCAGTGAGTTTCTCTCCTGTAACAGCCCTGGGAGGGGGCCGGACAGGGCCTTCCTTCTGAGAACTTTGGGTTCCCACCTGCCTTTATAACTCGGCATTCCTCTGGGCTTGTGCAGATGGGCCTTTGAGGGACTGATGGCTCCTGTGCAGATGGGCCGGGGATTAACCTGGCAGGTTGTTACTTGAGATCCCTCTGCTGCCATTGTCTCTGTGCTCCTTCATGGGCATGCAGACCAGCTTTCACATAACCTAACAGTCTGTCCTGTTAGTTTCCCCACACTTTGCTATCCCTAAGCAGTCCCTAAGTGGTATAGCTTACAAACCTTTGTGGTTTCAGTCAGAAACTGAGCCGAGGTTAGTTAAATATACCATATCCCGACTAACAGCTCAAGATATGGACCATGTGCAGTTTAGTTCCTCTAGTTTTGTGGGCAGGAATCTCTTGGGTGGAAAGCAACACACTGTGGCTGAATTTGACCATTAACATTACATATGTGCATGAGTCAATTAATGACCCTTGGAGGAATACTGATAATAGACCAGAACAAAACCCCTTTTTTTTTCTAGCCAGGGGAGGGTTACTCTCACACAGGATGTAAAGGCCACTTCAGCCTCCATCCAGCTGTGGAGCATTAACCCCGTTGCAACAGGTTTAAAAACACACAGAAATATGGCAGCATTTTTGCCAGCTTGAGTGCCAGTGGAGAGGACTGACTGGGGAATAAATGGCTTCGTAACAATGTGAGGGTGCAAGGCGTGGAAAGCCTTTCTGGTGTGACCTCCGGATGCTAACCAAAGTGGGCTCATGAATGAGTGGAGTTGACTGTGGAAAATGTGTCATCAGTGCATTTATTGCCTGTGATCTCTTAGTGTACCACATTCCCTCTCATTCTCCACTTCTGTGATTTTTATTTAAATCCTCCCCTGCAGGTTACGGCAATCACTGTGTTTACTAATGTCTGGTCAGATTAAATTGATTCACAAAATTAATGCCAACTAAACTGTTTGATTGTGGCCAGATTTTAATTTATTTTCTCTTTTTTTTTTTTTTCTCTAAAACTCTGTCTTTAGGCAAAAAGAATCCCAAGAGCTACTGTCACTGTTTAACAAAAGCCTGCAACTTCTTTTCTCCAAAGGCAGAATAGTGTCTCTAACTGTGTCAGGCTCATCTCTGGGTAGCTGAAGCAGGAGGAACTCTGGGAAGCTTTGACCACAGGTGAAAGTTGCTCTCCCTGATCCTACATGCAGCATATCACATTACATGAACTCTCTTGAGAAATACATATTCACTTCATGCAGTACATTTATGTATTTTTTGTGACTTTGCTGTCTTCACTGTTACTTATCACATACATTACAGAACCTGAAAAATGACTGCATCTTATTAATGTGTTTTCCAGAGTGAAAAATCCATGTTGTTTTTTTTATTTGAATTCTTGTGCATTGTCCTTAAATTGAATGACATTGAACATGTCAGCACAGTTAGAGGGATATGATGTGTGTCCTCTCTATAATATTGAGTAACAAATATTAGAGGAACTTGTTAAAAAAAAAATAATTGAATGAATCTCTAACACTTGTCTGTAGTCCTGCGAAAGACTGTCTTTTTCATGGTCATATTTTGGAGCTCTGTTTAACTTTCTATATTGTGCCTGCAGATAAAAGGTAATACAGTACTTTCTTTTAATGGGATGTGTTGATGGAATTCCAGTGCATAAGTCTCCTTCCCTCATCAGTTTTATAGCTGTACAAAAGTATTACATTTCATAGTGATGGAGTTAACCCCAATTCATAAAAGCCAAAAGACATCCATAGCCGAAGCTGTCATTCTATGAGGGATCTGAGCAGGAAGGCATTCATGTGGGATCAGTTACAAAGAGGATTCACAATGGAAAGTCAGATCAAATCACTACAGCCTTTCAAATAATAAGACAAAAGGCTTCAAACTTCATGACAATTCCTAATTCCACAGACACTTTTTAGAGCTAAGCCTGTTTTCCTTAGTCATGGATAAACCCACAGAGGGTAAGGAAGTCTGCAAAAGAAGCAGACTTTAACTCATAATCTTGTTCTGTCATTTCTATACAGAAAATAGGGAGAGAACTTGGTTAATCTGCTGCAGGCTGAATAGGTGGAAAGAACCCAAGTACACAAATACAGCAAAAAATTTAAATAAAAAATTCTTAGTTTCCCTTTTGAAAGTAGCGAGCAAGATTTTGCTGTTTTTATTTTTATTTTTCACTAGGAAAGTAGCATCTATGAATAGGTATAAAGGAAATCAGGAAATGCATTTTTTAATATATATCAACAAAGATGTTATTTTTGAAGTAAAGATACTTTTGCTCTGAACAGTGACATTTACTAAAGAAAATATTACTATTTCAAATATTTTTGTTTATTGTGATTAAGGTTGATTATGAAGAAAAAATTATCCATTTTTAGTCAGAAGCTCACATCCAAATTTTCATACAAACTTTTTAATTTCTTCCCTCGTGGTTGAAGATTATTTTAACATCCTCACACGACACAGATTAACAGGGGATTCAGCTCTGTTAAAGGAGATCTTTAGAATGAAATCAGCTGTGGAATGTTTTACAAATGTGGTTCAATAAACTCCATATAATTTCAAAAAAGAAAATGATGCATACAGGGGTATCTGGGGAATTAGCATAAATACAGTGTTTCACTTGGATTCATACAAGAAGAACCTCTGGGAGAGTAAGACACTTTTCAAACAGCCTATGAAAAAAACATATCTCTTTCTAGGGTCCTAAAGAATGAAATTTACATATTAATAGAAGATTAAAGTGCCCATCAAGTATTCTTTAGCCATTGCTTTCTCTTGTCTATTTTGCTCTTCACATAAACATCCTTCATAATAAAAAGAGACTCCTGCATCTCCAGTTATTACACTGAAGCACTAGTTTCATATTACACTAGCACACAGGATTTTTGTGTTTGAATGCTTCTGAGAAGTGCTCCCTGGATTCTCTATTAACCGATTTTCCCCTCTCTTTGCACTCCTTTCCTCTTCAGGTTTTACCTGACCTTTTTAACAGAGTTTGAACATTTTTTTAAGGCTAATTTCTAAGTGGTTTTGGGTCCCATCAGTCATGCTTTTAGATATGAGTCTTACAAGTCTATTAAATTTTAAATTTTATATTCAACAATTAAAAAGCACCTGACACGAAAATTTGTTGTTTGGGTAGGTCCAAAAGCAGTGTTCTGTTCTGGAATGCCCAGCCAACAGTGTTTAAGCAACCAAGCTAAGGAAGTGTGTGGTAGCTTAGTGGAACTTGAAACTTGGATATGAAAAGGTACAGCAGATAATTTTTTCAAAGTTAAGTATGCTGAATTTTAGAGAGTTGTTAATGTTGCTGTCCACCTGACTGTGAATTATATATAAAAGAACTTAAAAATTATTTACAATAATTACTGTAGTTTTAGGTGTTGCTACAATTAAAACTTTATCTTAACTCAAAGAACTAAGTCAGAGGGAAAGAGGTCATATAATGTTGTTTTTCATGCATCTCTGTACACAGGATGAGACAGCTATTCAGACAGACCTATCTTTTTGCAAGGAAGGTATTGACTTTGAAAAACACTCTCGATTTATCAGTAAACAATATTGCTCAAATAAAACCAGAAATGACTGAAGCTTTGAATTCTAAGTGACATGATTGTTAAATTCTTTAAATCTGCATACTTAGTGGATTCTTATAATCTGTAAAATGTGCATTTTTTGTTGGCAAGACAGACTAAAACTGAGTTTCTTTAAGCAATAATATCTATGCAAATGCTTAAAGCTATTTGTTGTCCCAAATGACACATTGGTCTGTTTCATGGGTATCTATCTTTCATTGTACAGTGTTAAAATGACCTTTGAGTGGCAGGAAGTCCTTCTGCAAGCCAGAGCAGTCTCTTGTCACCCAGTGATGATGGTTTTCTGCAGTAGCAGCACTTTCATTACCACGATCAGTGCATTTTTCTCTAGTCTTTGTACTTAATTTGCTCAATCTTCTGCTTGCAGCTGTTCCTAGGGACTCCACAAGGCTTTTCTTGATCTCCTTCTGACTTTGCCTTGACTCTTCCTACCTCTAGGTGAGCAGGGCACTGTTTTTTGCTGATTCTTTCTAAGCTCATTTGCTTAGCTTTCCCACCAAAGGAGCCACAGTGGACATGGTGTACAGGCAGAAATTGTTTTCAGTAACTCTCGTAGTCCCATGAGTGCAGTTGCATGCATGATGGATGAATGGAAGTGAAAAGTCAGGATTTTTACAGCAAGACTATGATAGCTTGTTCTCCAGGGACTGTGGTTGTGGTGAAGGGCATTATGCAACTCTAGCTATTTTGTGGGTTTTTGGAAGTCATCAGTGCAGTTTCTGTCACATTGAGGCCAGTTCTGCAAATTAGATAGTAAAGGAACAACACACCTAGCAAAGGCAACATCACTTGTTTTCTTGCTAGTCGTTCTTCATTGTCTGAATTAAATTGAGATCAAGACCTCATAGACAGAATGTGAAAAAAAGTTCACAGGAAATTTCCAATAACAATCTCTTGAATTTAGTGACAGCAGAGATTCTTGAAATAAATTACTATAAAGCCAAGTCCCATCTCTTCACTTTGCAGCTGTACTTCTAGGGAAGCTCAGTACCCCGATAGGGGTTTGGTAGAGTCCTTTTTGCTTTGAAGTAGATAGAAGTTTTATGAGAGGCAAATGCACACTTAATTGGCATATGTATGCCAACGGTATTTGTTACAGGTGAAACCATGTGTTCTGCTAAGACAGCTGTTTATGCCATAGGGTTGGCTTTATGTGATAATGGATGATCAGTCATCAAATCTGTGGGTGCTGGGTGTATTCACTAGTGTTTCTTGTTCTCTTTTTCTGAATGGATTTGCAAGCTGGGCTCTGAGGTGAAGTTGCAGTTCTGGAAACTGGCCTTTGTATTCTCCCAGCTGATGAAATTGTGGACTCCCAGCAAATGTGTTATGACCTGGGCATAATCACAGCATTTGCATCCCTTGAAAGTTGCCCTGTCCTGTCCCTCAGAAGGATAAACCCCCAGCTAGGCTAGAGTATTTGGCTGGTGGTGAGGAGACATTGTTCATTTTCAGTATTTATTCCTGTACTACAGGAAGTGTTCCAGCTTTGCCAGTGAGTATGGCAGAAGAAAGGCAGTGGAAAAGCATCATTTTGGGCAGGGTAGTTTTATATTTCCTGTACGCAGACTTGCTTATAACAGTTTTAGACCCTGATTTCAGGAAACACCTTGTTCCATATGTAGGCACTTGCTGACAGAATTTGTTGCTTTGAGATATTCTGAAGTCTCTAAGCACAGGCTTTAGCAAAAAGGTAGATGAAGCCCTGATCTGACCGAGGGGCCCCTTAGCCAGGAGCACTGTTGTGATCGCATTGCTTGACGCAGAAGCATGAACCATAGCAGCTGGTGGTAATGGGTGAGGAGGTGGCTAGAGGCCACCCACTGCCCTCAGGAAATCCACTTCTGCAGTTTCGTAAAGACTGAGAGTTTTAATTTCCACATCTTCAGCGAAAAAAGTGATAGTGATAGATCCTTACCAGTATAAAATATAGTCAGTGAACTCCTGTATTACCTGCATCACAAGGCAGAGTCATTTAGTCATATAGTCTAATTTTCTTATTTAATGTTTTCGCATGCTAGAAACTATTATGTTATAATAATTTTGTTCATTCTCAATATCATGGTTTAACTCCAGCCAACAACTAAGCACCATGCAGCCGCTCACTCACTTTTCCCCCCACCCAGTGGAATGGGGTAGAGAATCGGGAAAAAGAAGTAAAACTTATGGGCTGAGATAAGAATGGTTTAATAGAACAGAAAATAATAAATTAATAATGATAATGGTAACACTAATAAAATGACAACAGTAATAATAAAAGGATTGGAATGTACAAATGATGTGCAGTGCAATTGCTCACCAC
>JANXJC010000078.1:25320624-25345169 GCA_027564655.1 Leptodon cayanensis
AAAAAGGTGGCCTCACAAACAAGCTAGACTAGCTTTTCATTTTGTTGTTATTAAAACTATGAGTATAAGCATTAGTAAATATCATTCAGTGAAATATCTGACACAGTCACGGAATTAATCTGCCAGGGAAAAATTTAAAGCTCTTTTATGTTTGGCTGTGGTGTGTGCATACGTGAATTCTCTTTACCTGCTACTACAAACTGCAGGTGACTCAGAGGATGATTTGTTTGGGAGAGTAGAACGTAAATTTTTCATAAATTTGATGCTGGGAAATTCACAACAAGGCTACCCCAGTTATCTCTATCCCCAGATTTGCCCCTTATGGAACAGTTTGTTTTATAACAGAAGAAGAGATATATCAAGATGACCTATCAAATTCTCATCTTGTGTGCCTGTCCCAATACTTACAGTAACATGGCCGAAAATGATACTACAAACACAAGGTTAGTGTGTCAGAAAAGACAGCATGAAGAACAGGACTTCCCTTGCGATTGAAAAGCCAGATAGCTGATTAATTTTCTGCCTATTAACCATTACATTTGGGACACTTAGGCATGGTATGTTCTCCAAAAATATCTGATCATGTAATTACAATGCCAAATAGTTGGAAACTACCTTTTACCTTTACAGTTCAATGTACAGAGAATTGCTCTGTCAAGTGCACTCCCTACCAACACAGTGTGATATATATTTAGCTTTAATTCCTAAGGCATTTTTCACTCAAGCTTTCCACAGGAATGTTGATCACCTATAAATGATCACCAGAGCATAAAAAACCCCTGGTTCAACAGTGCTACAGTTGTGTATAATGCAAGCAATTCAGGTTAATGAGTTTCATTTTCTTATTACTTTGTTTGCATTGGCCTATTTTATGAAATTTTGTAAATAATAATAAAAATAAAATCCATGAAGAAAACTTCTTTCCAATGACCAATAGTTTTTGTACAGCATTTCAGTTTTTGAAAAACAGAATTACTTAGACCTCATTTTAAGCACTATTTCTTTTTTCATCTGTAGGCCAATAAATAAATTTTTGCTATTGTTTTGTGGCTCTTAAGGATAACTGGAATGACAGTGTACAGTACAAAGAGGTTTGTCAGACCTGTATTGAAACACAGACTTTTACAATGGCATATGGAAGAAGAAGACAATGAACAAAGAATCTTTTCATTAAACAAGAACGATTTTAATAATGGGTTAACAACTCTTCAGTTGCAAGGCATTTTTAATTTTATTTTAACAGAACAGAAGAACATTTCCCCCCTTATTGTATTTAATTTAGAAAATAAATTAACACTTTACTGTTCCTACTCTTGGGTTTCTGAATGAGAATACATCTGCAGTACTAGTTGCAACAAAGAACAAGAGGCAAGCCAATACACTTAGATAAAATCCATGACATAATTTATTTCCCTGATAACATTATATGACAAATAACAGCACATAACCACAGACTACTGCCTATAACAGAAAATGTACAAAATGATTAACACTTTGTGTCCCAGATCCTCTTCTTGTAATAGCTTTATATCATAATTTTCATGCAGTTTTGTAGAGAAAATAGAGCTGAGGTTTGTCTAATATCCACATGTATTTTCATCCTCTTTCATCCTATAGAAGACCTGTCAGTCCAATGCTGTTTGGTGTGGATGCAAGTTTGCAGCAAGGAGTCAGCGTACTTCGGAGGATGGTCATGCAGCTGTGATTCACCAGAAACATAACAAGTGATCTAGGGAAGAGGAACAGCAAGATGCAGTGTCTGTCATACCGTCCCTGTATCAATGGGGAGTTTCTATTTGCCAATGCAAAACAGAGGTGTCTAGTTGAAATAGTTTGGCTTTTTGGTGTTCAGTCATGTCTTCACAAAGCCTCTTCTACAGGCCTGCACTTCTGGAAGTGAAGGCATCCCAAGCTTTGCACTGTTCTCCTACTTTAGGATTAGTAGTTAGGTCATTGAGATGAGGCAGAGAAGCAGAGAATGGAAAACAGTGATCTTGATCTTGAGAACACTGATGTGTTTTATGTCAAGATTTCAGTTTAAGTATATATGCTAACTTCAATGGACAGGATGCTTACATAAACATATGCAGGCTGGTAGGATGGTGGTCTTTCTTGGAGATTAAAATTATAGTGCTTGTTTTTGTTAAATCCAATGAAAAATCAAATGCATATTAAGTTGTTTAATTAAAGGAAGTCAAAATGGTCTTGTACTTGTCCAGTGTTTCCACAATTCCAGCTGTTAATCTATCAATAACAGAAGCTGTTAGTAGTGGGGTATTTACAATACATAAAACAACAAGAAAACAGAAAAACTGTATTATAAAACCAGAAAAACAGAGGAAAAAGAGTTAGAAAGAACAAACTTTTTTTTTTTTTGTGCAAAGGGCAGATGTAAACAAAATTAATATCAGATACTGACAGCCATATTTTTGGTACCGAACAGCAACCTTAAATGCGGAGGGGGATTTTTTTTTGGTCCTTTAGAAGGTCATGTTGGTCACCTACACAACAACAGGGGCAAGGCAGGAGGGAAGTTAACTCTGGGTGCCTCTCTAAGATAGTGTCAGGTAAGAAAACAGCATTTAGCAATAATCACAGCATGGTTCCCCCTTTTCCTGTGGTGAACCTCTTCCCCTTCTACGCTGGAGCTCCAGAGGTGGCAAGTAGGTGAAGTTCTGGAATTGCTTTCTGCTGCTGATGATACCATCAGTCATCTGTGGTCCCTAATGAATTTGTTGCCTGAAGAAGCCTTTTTTATCCTATGCTTCTTCAGGTGTTCATACTGAAGATATCTTGTAGCATCTCTACTTGCATGTTGTGGCTGTGTATGTGGGGATATGGATGGATACACGGAGGTTTGTTATGTGCTTATAATTTATATACCAATATTTTTGTTATTAATAAAACATCAACCAACAGCTATGAATGTGTCAAGAAGTCTAAGAGATATGTATTTGCTTATCCCTTTTATAAATAGATAAGGCATGGTAATGCAAAATATGATCCATCACGGACACCTATCTAAACTTACAGGTCAGAAATAGACTACTATAAAATTGCAGTGATAGCAATAATGTGATATTTATTGAAAAATATCTGTTGATGATACACAGTGGATATAGGACTTTGCTAGTATTCTGCTGTGGAAGAGTTGACTTTATTTCTGAAATTAAAATAAATAAATGCAATGACTAAATCAGGATTAAAAAAATCATATGCATGTTATCATACCAGCTTTACAAAGGTAGAAATCGTATCAAATTCAGAAATTATCTTGAATAAGAATGTTTCATGTTTGCTTAATCATCTTTCAGAACAAAGCCATTCTGGACAGCATGACCCACTAACAGTGAGTTATATCTGTAGGGCTTCATCTTCAGAAATGAACCTTCACCTGGGTGTAATGCCAAATAAAAGGCAAATTTTGTTTGTGTATGACTTTTTTAAACTAAGCTGAATGTACAGCTTGCTCTGTAGATTTGCACACTGAAAACAAAAACGGCACAGGAAAGGAGACATTTACCCTAGAGGCACTGTTACAGTGAGAGATTTTAGAGTAATAGAAAAAACACAGCTCTTCAGAATATCTACCTCCTGTTCAAAAGGAAAGTATTATATTAATGTTTGGTTGTATACCATGTAAGCAAGTGTTTGGGGATAAAGCAGCTAACCAAGCTAATAGTGAACAGATGTACAGAATTCTCTCGTGATAGCTGACTTCTTAAAGAAAAAGGTGAAAACAACTTTTGCACAACAGATTCAGAATGCATGAAAGTGCCCGACTTTTGGTTTTGCTCATTCTCTGACTCCATTTATTTCATGGCTTCGATCTATCGGTATTCACTTTAGGAACATGAAAGGAATCAGTGTTAGTTCCCTTGAAGTCAGCATTTTGATTTGGAGCAGTAGTGCAGTTTGAAGCAAACCTCTCAATCATTTCCAGTTACTGAGAGTCGGTTCAAGTCACAGAACTTTGGTGTGGGTGAAATAGTTTTCTTTTTAAAAAAAATGAAACTGCAAACTTAACTCCAGGTGTGCACCAGATGTATTCCAACTTTTAACTGGAATTTGAGTGTTAGGCTGTCTTTCTGGACAACATTGCTACACTTATATGGTGTGCTATACCAGTAGGCCAGACTAAATGTGTCTGAAGAAAAGGCCTTGAGCTGCAGATAATGCAGTTGTGGGGGCCAAGCACCAGCTGCTTCAACCTACTGATCAGCTCCTATTTCGCTGAATTAATGTAGACATAACATAGACATACCCCAGCATTACTCAGGATGGTTCTAGGCAATCAAACAAACCAGGAAATGGACTGTAGGTTGAGGTACAGTTAAAATTTCTGCTATCAATAATATCCCAAGTATTCTGGTATTTGAGACTATATGTCTAGGATGGGCAGATTTGCTCCTTGTAATTGCAAAATGAATTTGGAGATGACAGATCAGAAATATACAAATGGAATAAAGTCTCAGTGAGTGTCTGGAGAATAGTTTAAAATGTAAGCATCATTACTTTGTAGATAACATAAACCTTGTTACTCTATGATATATTCACCATCACATTTTAGCTAGTATTTCAGTTTTACAGTTGTGGTCCTGGAGAATAAAGACTATTTTCACCACCAAAATCCTTGGTTTAGTGAGTGATTCTGCAAGATTCCAGTGGACAACCAATGCCTGAATTTGGTACTTTCAGGACTGAGAAGTTAATTTGGTTGTTTAAATATTCAAGACTTGGCTCTTTTGTCATCCTGTGACAGTTGTAGTTATGTTTTGTGAAGTGGATTAGGGTCTCCTGAAAAGAGAACTGAGACCACCGAATCCATTTTATTTCAAATGGGAAGCAGTCATCACATGGTAACAATTTTGACAACTGCCAATGAATATGAAAAGATTTCTGCGTGCTAAACTGTCTGATATTATTAACCTTTTGAGCAAACTAGTTGCAGAAGTGGTTTCATTTTAGCTTTAACAATAATAGTTCTGCACCAAGCTAGAGATCTGTATTTTTGTTAGCTTAGAGCATATGCATGTTCAGGTTTGAATTTTAATTTGAATGGTCTTTTTTAAAAAAAAACAAACAGGTTGAAGTACAACTATGAAAGAAACAGTGTCATGAAAAAGAGTAGATTATTTTCCTAAATTCAAGAGCTGACATCATTCTTATAGATGTGATGAAGGATGTTATTATTTTCTGTGTCATTTTTTTCTGTGTTTTCAAGAAATGGCTTTAAGTCAGGGACAGAGGCTGGAAGGACTGAGAGCTCTACCTTATGAACTTGTTATCAACAGCAGAAATAATAGTGGAGTCTTTCAGAAATGAAAAGTGTTGTAATTTGTTCACAGTAATAGGGAGAATTGTAAGATATGATTATGACACAGCCTTCACAGATTGAATTAGTGACAGGTTAATGAAGAGAAAAAGAAATGCATTGTGGGAATCATGAACCCATGACAGCTATGTCATCCTTTTTGGGAAACTCACAAATGAAGTCTCCCTATAAGACTAGAATAAGAGTGTGATTAGCTCAGCATTGCTTTTTTCTCCCACTCTAGACTTCAGTTTTAATAATAATTAAAGAATAATGCCCGAATCCCATCTGAATGGCTTTTAAGGTTTAACTTGCTGAAGTTATTCACAGAGCTGCACTTGTAAAGGAGACTGAACAGATCTGCACAACTAATTGTGGAGTATTACACTGATACTTCTCCCAAATCAATACCAATTAAGTCTGCTCAAAATACATCCCATATAATTTTAATAGGGACAGAATTTTTAATCTGGTCAGGTATTTCTCTGTGTGTATGAATGCACTTTTGCCAGTAAGACTTAGAGGCTTGTTCATGATCCTGACTGACAAAGATTTCCACAGATGTTGTTTAGCCATGAGAACAGTAAATATTCTGTTCTTTGCTAGAGTGATTTTGTTTCATTAGCATAAAAAAACCCCAAGCATAATAAGATGATGTTGCTTAATGTGTGTGTATAGAAATACTACTATAGGCATCTGCCAATTGGTGGGAGATGGTGAGAAAAGAACAGTGAATGAGAGCTGTGTAGAAGCAGTATCAGATTCCTTTTTTTTGATGCGAGCTTCAGTGAAGCTAGTTTTCCCAGTGAGGCTTAGTATTTTGCATTCTAGATCTGAGGAGATTTTTTACACACTACTCTTCAGACTAGTGCCCAAACAAGTATCAGGATATTTTTCATACTTTTATTTAGATACCGGTAAGACAAAAAATGTGTTCATCTAAAGGTGAAAGAAAATGCCTACTGTAGGGACTTTGGAAGTAGATGTGTAAGATTTGGGACTGAAATACTCTATGTTTGCAATTTCTAACCAGCTAACCCCCCAATATTCTTGGATGATTTCAGTTAACTGCTGAAATGCTGCAAGCTTACTGTATTGTTTAAGTATTTGCCATTACTACCACATAGAGACACTAACACAGCTGAGAGAAAGATATGCTCTCTCCATCAAGTTCATTTTTGTATCCCATCATGATGTGACGAATAAGGCTGACAAAGAGTGTCAAGATTTTATGCTTTTATTTAAAGTTGTTGCTAGTTTAGTAGGAGCTGGAGAAAAAATAGTTCAAACTTTACAGTGTTCCCTGCACATCTGCAGCAGTAAGCAGTGAAATTGTCTTGAATATCCAGAAGTCACACACAGACAAGAGTATTAATTAATAGCAATATTTGTATCTGCACCATCTACAAATAACATTAGCCTATGTTATTAGATAACCTGTTTTGCGTGACACTTCATTATTCTGACGGCAACAGTGATGGAAACTGACTGGTATGTGACAGTGTGTCGTGCTGACTCAGAACACTGGACACGCATGATTTTTGAAGCATATATTGTTTTCATAAAGAAAAAATCATTATTTGTGTGCTAGAAATTCTAAGTTTTCCTTCCAATCAGAAGTAGAAATTCTTTAGAAGAACTAAGTTATTACAGACTGCATAATTTTATTGTATATAAAATCTAGTATATAAAAGCTACTATGTTTTATTTGATGACTTTTATAACCAATGCTGAAAACTTCTGGTGAGTTTCAATTAAAGCCCACTAGCAGCTGAGTCCCAGGTTTCAGAAATCTTGATGTGTTTAGAAATTAAAGCCTGTGTGGTATTTTTAGAGAACAGTGCTCATCAGCAGTGGTAACATGCTAATATTAGCTTGAACTAACTCTGTAATAATAATAATAATGTAAAAGTTTTTTTGTAATTGCTGTGAAGTTTCCTCTAGTTATTAGGTAATGTTCCACTTAGAAAATGTTTAGATAATTTACAAATTATGCTCAAACAGTATTCTGACCAAGAATTGGCTGTTCAAACCATCATAGATGATGTAGTATGAACTTTTGGACCACCTTAAACATTCAAGATAGTCTAAGCACTTAAACTGTTTTATGATGGTGTAAGAGTTTAAATTGCCTAAAATCCTCAGAGTAGAGTATGGTTTTAAGGCACATTAAGTCCTCTGGTGCCATAATCACCTAAACCACCTCAGATTTTTCAAATGACATAAACTTTCAAATAATAAATAATATTTGGGCTGGCATAAGGGCTTCAACTGCTCTATAGAGGTATAAATGCTGAAATTACTAGTAGACTACTTTGAAAAGTGTTTGTTTTTACATTTATGTATTTTCTTAGAGACAGCTTGGTCATGAAGAGAATGCTAAGGATCTAATCCTGATAATGCATTATATATAGCGCTGCCTTCAGATGTCAGCTAGAAATTCTTTGGTCATATTGCAAGATGCTGTAGACACTTGCTGAAGTTCATCCCCCCAAAAAACATCCTCCAGAAATGCACATTATACCTCCTGTGTTTGCCTCTTAACTGCAGCTGCCACTCTTCACTGAACAGCTAAAATCACATAAGGTCATGATGATTGACCTTATGCATGACCATATCTGTTTCTCCTGCTGTAAGATCACTTTCTATTCCCATGTGCAGGGAACAAAACCTTACATGTGTACCCAGAATCCACAGGTCAGCCCAGAGATGAGCAGAGGTTTGTGGCAAATGAAGAAAGAAGGGTGAGGGATCTTGTGCTCCCTTTCCACAAGGTGTCAGGTAGGCTTCCCACTTCTCTCCTAGTTGGTGTGAGTTAGGAGTGGTGTCGTGGCTTCTCAAAATGCGGCTGCAGTGGTGTTAACTGCCAATCCTCCCTTGACTTGGCAGGACTTCATGACTGCTCTTGTGTTCTGTCATTGCAGAAGAGTTGTACACAAACAGAAATGAACCCTTGATGCCCTCTTCTCTCAGCATTTTTTCCTGTAACAAAGCACAGTTTGTCAGAAGCAGTCTCTGAGTGTGGGTGAAGTAGCTGTAATAAAAAAATGAATATGCATGTTCTTTGCAAGAGTGTGCTGTGAAAGAACTAATAAGTCAACAGGACATACTTGTTCAGTCTGTCTGCAGGACTTCTTCCATTCCATGATTTTGGGCTCAACTATGAGCTCATAAACGAGCAATCGGACCTTTCATCTTTAAACAGGGACAAAGAAACCATTTATAGTAATGGTTTTATAGTTATATAAACTTTATAAATATCGATCCACAGTATAAACTCCAACATGACTTTGTGTAAAACCACTTAGCCTAAGTCTAGAAAAGGATACTGGAATCAGCCTAAGAGAATGATCCTAAGACTCCCATGTAACCCTTAAACCAACTGAGGTTTCTGCTGCAAAGTACCAGAATAATTTACTCTTTCCTAAGTCAGAATCTTTTCATGACTGGCCTTGCCAGCACCGAACATGCACCTAAATTTGATCAAGTTTTAAAGTAAGCCTTTTTCTACCTTCCATGCCCAATCTAAGAGGTCACTATGGAAAAGTTTAGCCACCCTGGAAGCCATATGCAAACCCTAGTGGTGGTCCCACATATATTCTAAACCAGGCAAGAGATAGGATCTTTCATGTAAATACAACTGTTTCATAAAAGTGGGCACAGCATGAGTTTTACCAGTGTTGTTTGAAGGAGACAGATTAGAAAGACAAGTTTAATTGGAAGTACAAGGCACAAACCCAAATTCACTGAAAGAATACAGGTTATGATCCTTCCTTCCTAAAGATCTCTGTTCAGATCTTATAAAAAAAAAAAGAATTCAAACAGCTCCCTTCTCTGTGATGCAATTTTGAGGTGTCACTTTCTGTTATTTCTGAAACCTAGATTTGGACCAAAAGACATCTACCCAGAAGTAAGACACTGCAATCTGGAGGACTGCTCTACCTATATCTGCTTTTGGATGTTATCTCCCTAGGCATCTGTTCTTGCCTGCTGGCTCAGGTTTTAACCTATGTCTCAAGCATCTTTTCCTTA
This sequence comes from Leptodon cayanensis, assembly GCA_027564655.1. Lineage (NCBI taxonomy): Eukaryota > Metazoa > Chordata > Aves > Accipitriformes > Accipitridae > Leptodon > Leptodon cayanensis. The sequence continues at coordinate 25,329,971 of JANXJC010000078.1, forward strand.
ATGATCCCTGCTTCCTGCTATTAGGTATATTCTAGCTCCAGTTTGCAAGAGGTTAGTTCCAAGCAGAAAACTAGAGTTTGCAGAAAAAGAAATAGAGCAGGACAAAAAATGACAGAACTCAACATCCTGCAGACATTTTAGGGTGGCTGGCTGAACCATACTCAGAAAAAGCTGACCAAGACGATGTAGGAAATATACCTTTATTCATGTAAAATGGAGCTAGTGATGTCTTCCTTCCTCAGAGAAATATAAAGACAGAAACAGGGAATACTCCAGAATTTGATACTACAGTGTGTAGGGAGCTCCTATATGTACTGCCATACGCATACAGATGGAGCTTTTCCTTATTAAAGAGCACTTACTTCCATATGAGCTGAGTAACAAAGCAACTTCCATTAGCATCATGTATGCTAGCGTATTTCTGAATACGTGGTTATATACCAGCAACTGTATTTTGTATGTGTGTAACTTTGAAGCCAATGGAATTAAGAGCCTATGTCAGGGAATCAGACCCTTGATTTTTAACAACAGTTGCTCTGGGTCATTTGTTACATTTGCCTTTGTTGAAGGATTCAGGTCTTCATTACTTGTCCTTGGTTTTGTTACCAAATGCAAATGATTTTGAAGTAAGTGAGATGTCCTTGGTTATGATTGTTACAGCACACCATTAGGTATTAAAGTTCCTTTCCTGCACATATGCCACATGGATGACTTTGTCTCCAAAATGATAAGCTGGATTCAGTAAAGTAACAATCCACGCCATTACAAATCAGCATGTTTAATCTGGAGGTGACTTTTAATTTCTGTAAAAAAAGCCTGAAAACTTATTTGGATTGCAAGCTCTTGTCTGGGGCTGGATTCTGCTAGGCTGTATTGTTACTGATAGTGAAGCAGGATGAAAGTATCTTGGCTCATAAAGAGGTACTACTTTTAAGCTGTATTTTGATCATTTCATAAAATGTATACTTATAGCAGTATGAAGCTGTATAAAGACCAGTTGATTTCTCTTCTGTAGACAACTAGGGTTATTCTAAGAGAGTGTGGTACAGGTCTGAGGAAGTAGTGGCCCTTAATTGCTCCTCCTCAGGAGCAGCTTGGAGAGGTATTGCAACTCAGAACAACCAAACTGTACTAGTATCCAACTATCACCAACCCCTGCCAGCTCATTACAAGCCAGTTCTGGTTGGTAAATGGAAATTGAAAGGCTAAGTAGTGAGACTATCACATATAGTTGGCAAAACAACCATGTTCCTTATTCAGTCCTATTATTGGTCTGCTGTCTATAGACTTGGGAGAGGGGAAATATTTTTATCCATGTACTTACATTGTTTTTGGATTTTCCTTCTTCTTCATTTTAAGTTTTCAAATTGGTATCTTGACAGACCACCTTAGTTTTACAATGACTTGGTAACAGCCGATGTAATTCTATAAATACGTTATTATAGATTAATCGCAAATCTGCACTACAACATTAGCTGTACCAGAAACTTGCAGATATAACAATGAATATACCAGTTAGATAACAGTGCTGTTCAGATTTTCCTCATGTATTATTTTACTTAGCTTGTTGTATTAGAAAAAAATCTGACAAAGTATATAGGAGAATTTTTTAACAGTGGGGAATCAAGGAAGCTGGCTTTTATTTTAAACAATGAGTGCCAGTACCTTAGCAATGATTTAGGGGATTAAAAATATGTCATTCATATTTTTGGTGAGTGGGTGTTATTCAGTACCTTTCAGCTAAACTAAAAAGAACCTGCTTGAATCATTGATTTTCCAGTTGGCTGAAGAAATAAAGTAGTTTCAGATTAAACAAATTTAATTTGTTGAGAAATTTTAGGTGAAGAAAATAATGAGTTTTGGTTGAAATAAACTTTTCTTTTTGTCTGGGAGCATTTCTAAAAATAAGACAATGAAGTGCTACTCAAAATCAATGACTGTGTAGTCAGTTCAGGGAGACCACCCTAACTTTCATCCAAGTGAATTTATTGAAAGCACTGTGATCTCTTCAAGGCATGCTCAGTTTCTTTGAGATTATAATCAGGCTTTTCCTATCAAAATAGTTTTGAAAGTGGTGATATGAATGGTTTAAAAAAGCGAATAATTTTTTTCCTGGATTAAAATATCGCTGACTTTAACCCTTATTTATAACCCCCAAAATGTCAGGTCAACCAAGAGCTTAATTTTTCTTGTGAGGAAAACACTTGTAAAAAATATTTCTTTCCATAGCTCAATAAATTGTTACCCATACAAACTTATTAGAAAAACTGATGTTCCTTCAGTTACTGAAATTTCTGAAATTATAATTGCCTAAAAATGAAATTCTGATTGACCTTAGCAAGAATACCCTGAAAGTACAATTTTCTGTACAAAAGGTGAACAATAGCTGCTCGGCAGCATGAGGGACTAGTTAGAAGCTAAACTAAGCAGTAACGAGAGAGGAAACAGCATGTTACCACCCCAGTGAACTCCAGCCTGGAGCACAGGGGAAAGCCCAGCGTGCAGCAAGAAAGAAGCTGTGCTGACACCAGTGTTGTTTCACACCTGTGAACCCGTCCTGTTGTGAAGAAGGATATGTGGTAAGGCCTCATGCTCTTGCTGTTTGCCTGTCTGTAAACATGTGAGAATAAAATGTTCCCCTGTGGCTAGCTCCTTTGATCACCTAGTGTTCAGGGTGTTTGGGTGTTGCTCCAAGCAGCTCACTTATGCAGATCAGAAAAATAATAAGGGAAACAGGAGCATGGCAGAAGGACAAACCAACTGTGGCTAAAATTTATACTGTGGATTAGTTACTCTGCTGACCTTCATTATAAGGCTAAGAAAAAGTGTGCACAGTCTAACAGCTACATAATTGAGCTCTAGTACAAATGGTGTTACAGGAGCTGCAATACTTATGAAAGTGGCTGCTTCATTAAATTAGTGAAAAGTTTGAGAGTGGGAGTTGTCATTTTTGTAAAACTTATGAGTAATACCCCAAGCAGACATGAAAGTTAAGCATACTTTTATGAAACTGATCACACAATTTAGGGAATGCAGTAGGAAAATCTCTGCCAAATGCAATAGAAATTGTATGAGAATGGCCAAAGAACATCTCTAGACAGTTTAGTTCAGACTTCAGGAGCAGTGTCCAAACTGTCTGAGCTTCCTTCTGTAAAGTCATGATTGGAATGGGGCTTTCTGCAAACTGTGACAAAAGGTCATTTAAAATTTCAGATGAAGTTGCAGATTCCCTGGACGAGTATCTATCAATCAGGACGGCCTCCCCTGTTCCTTAAGTTTTCTTTTTTTCTTTTGAGTAGCCATTTAAATTTGCACATGAATGTGAGTTGTAACATTATATATATTATAGATACATGCTATGTTTACAAAGTGTTCTTTGCATTCATCAGTGCAAGGGAGAGGCGGCATCTGCCAACCAAGAAGGATTAAAAACCTCTGTAAACAAAGTTATTAATCTTATTGTTTTCATACATCTGTTAAGTCAATGCAGAGGAGGATACTATTATTGGAATAGTTCTCTCGTTCTGGGGAACATGTCCCCAAGGAGTCATCTTCTCAACATGGGATAGAGAGCTTCTCCCAAAGTAGCGAAAGCAACAAAGAGAAAGGAACAGCAGGGAAAGCAGATGTTTTACACTGAATTTAAACTGCAGTGTCACCAAAACCAGGGCCTTTAAGTGCACTGCAGGAACACACTGTTTATTTTTTATGTCTCCAAGATTCGTAAGAGTCTCTTAAGCATAATTAGTATCCCTTTTCTGAAGTCCGGTACAATCTCCACAGGACTTTGCAGTGTGTTAATTTTAGATCTGCATGTCTTGCTGTTTTATAAACTTGTCCTCCATATGTTATAACATTCACATTCACAGTACATTGCTAGTGTCATTTTCCCATTTTCTTTTGAGTTTTATGGTATATCGGGGTTTGCATTTAATAACTAGTTATATACTGAGGGGGACTGATGTGGTTTATGTTTTATGAGTTTCATTGGATTATTAAGGATAAATTCATGTGGGGGTGGATGAGTTCCTCCATCTATATATATTTAATTTTTTTTACTTAAGGGCTCTTACAGACTGAAGCAGTTGTAAAACCTGGGAAGAATTCATCACAGCTTCACTGACGTGGTGAATTTGACGTGGTGAACAGTTTCTGTCTGCATTTTCCAACTCTGCTCAGATGTGCAAATCTTAAAATATAATGTATTAATCTTCTGAATATAGGCCTTTATTAATCTGGTGTCTTCTCGGTTACCTTCCTTTGGTTTAACTTTTGGTTTTGGTGTTGCTTATTTTAGGAACGTTTCTCTTTTCTTTGTATTGTGCTGGAGCTCTACAGACAATACTGCTGTCACACCAGAGGGTCTGTAAGCAATCTCACCAGTACTTCCAGTAACACTAGGGTCACTTTTAAGTCCATAATAAATGTAGTGACACTAAATAAAGACTTGTTACATTTTCAGGAGATATATTTACAGGATGTGCTGTACAAATACTTGTAGTGATGAGACAGATGCAGTGAGATCTGTCCTCTCTGTTGTGAAAGAGAACAAGAACACTGTGCAAATAATATGATTCATTGGCATTTAAAGTCTAATTAATTTTAAGTTTTATATAGTTGACAGTCTAAGGCACATATTTAAGGCCTTCTCTCTTCTGAGGCATCAGAGAGAAATGCAAGTAGGATTAAGCAAACCTTTACACAAAGTTAAGCCCCTCTAAGGTCCTGGGGCCACATTTTCAGCGGAACTTCCTTCCTAGCAATAGGAAGGTATGAGCAGCGCATTTGTGCCAGCTTTCTCCAGCTGGCAGGAACACCAACTAAATTGAAGAATAATCAGCAAGGTGTCACTATGCACCTGCAAGCAGAGTATGGAGCCAGGGATCCTGGAGTAATTAGTTTCCTGAATACCAGTACACACAGAAACACACCACAGCACTTCACTGTGCTAAACCAACAGTGCTGCGTTACAGTGACACATTCATTTTGCTCTATAGACTTTATATGACAAGTCAAGAGATGAAGGATTGATACTGCCAACAGCAGACACATTCTTTTACTGTTCACCAGCCCTGAAGTGGAAATTTCTTGCTCCAGCCCTTTTTGTTGTCTATTACCTTAATACAGCTAGACAGGCTGGGCTGTGGCTTTACCCTTCGAAGACTAATTTCAACAGATGGATCCCAATGTGGCTAGTGAACCTAGATGAAAATTATTACTAATAAAACAAACCCTGTAAAATTCACCCTTTTCCCATTTCAATACAATGCTATAAGTTCACTTCCCACCACATACATTTAGTGAAATATTGCAACAAGCCAATGCATTGCAGCTTATTATATTATTGAAAAGCCCATTGAAAAAAGCTGTTAGACACAGTCCAAACCTTTACAAAAAGCTACTGAATTATTTTTTTAAATCGGAGCAGGCTCACAGTACATTTTATTGCAGAGGATACACTAACTTTTAAGAGCATGTGCCACCAACATTTTCCCTTTACATTAGCACTATTATAATTTTTTTTTAAATGAATAAAGGAGAATTGGAGAAAAATTTCAAGAAACTGGAGACAAAAACTGTGTTCGAACACATATGATAATTAACATACTTGAAGCCTCATAAACAGGATTATTTTTTCAAGCTGTATGATGTACTTAATAGCTTTTTTTTCTTTTTCCCTACTCTAGAAATGAAAATTTAACCAAAAATATTTTGCTCAACAGAACTCGATAGAATGAAAATCACTTTGCATGAGATTTTCACTAATATTAAAGGAGTTTCAATTATTACTTTAGTATGCTTAATCCAAACTATTTTACAGTTATAAATGAGTTTGTTTCCATAGTAATTAATGTTTCCAGCTTCTACAGTCCATTTTCTACCTGCATGACTTTTCATGAATCTCTGGTAATTTTACCTTGGGATGGACAATGAGATTTCTTAAACGGAGAGGGCAATTCTGTTTAACATTATCTGCCATTACGAGCTTTTCACAAGCTTCTTCTGGAATCCTCTCTTACAAAATAAAGGGTGAAAAGAAAGAAAAAAAAAGGTAAAGAAAAGATAAAAATCAAAATCTCAGAAGACAGCAGTGATATTGACTACCATATGACTAAGAAGTTTTTATTTCTATAATGCATCATGAGATGATCTCTGATAGAAAGCACATCCACAATAATATATTTTACCTGTGTCCTCCAGTGTATTTGCTTTCATGTTTAAAATAATGATTCTATGGCTTACCAGCAACAATTCAATCTTTGCCAGCAACTGCCACATCACAGCAACTGAGATCATTTAAATTTTCTCTTATGATTAAATAAGACATACCTGTGGCGTCTTTGTGGTAATGAGAATGTCACATGGTGCCTCTATTATTAGATGGAAAAAAAGCAAAGTATCGTCCTTCATTGTACTGCTGCAGAAAGTTTTCATTCATAACCGTGTGATACTGCTGAAATAAGGAGAAAGTCTGGACATGTCTTTCAACATGCATTTCTTTGCTCATGGTAATGCTGTTCACACATAATAAGTAACTAGGCTTCATGGACTTCTTCCACAATTATAGTGGGTTTAGGTGCTATTGCTGTGAGTTTGCTGTACTTCCTTCAAATCCTCTTCCCATTACACTTCTGTTGAACATTAACATATTACTCTTTGAACTCTAATATTTCCTTAGTTAACCACACTCTCCCTAGAACCAGACCAAAAAGGCTTTTTTCAATTTAATTTCTTTGCAAGCTAATTTCCATGGAGCTTCATGTGTATTCCCCGTACTTCGCAGAGATCTGTTCTTTTTTGCAGAGAATGGGAGGTTCCTCCAGTTCTAACCACTAATTACGTTGTTTACAAGACTGTCCATCATCCCAGATGTCAGAAGTTTGGGGCATACACAAAAACATGAAGGGTGCCTAAATCAACTGATATAGACTGTATACAAACAGTAATGCGATACTGGATTGATGATATGTCCATGCTGTCAATTACTGGTATGAAAAGGTTTGACAGATAGATTAAATGTGCCTTGATTTTAAAACAGGGTTTCTTTTATACCAAGCAGAAGAAGAATCTTTCAAAACAACGAAGCTTTCGACAATCCGTTATCCCCAGATTGATTACCAACTAAAGGATTTCTGTGGATATTTTACATCTTGTTGCCTGAAGTATTAATTAAGTGTATTTACTTAGGGCTCTGCATGGCCTTGACAGCAATTAAAATATTATAGAAGGAAATATGGAATGCAATTGTTAACTCTTAAGTACTAATGGCTTTCTTAGCAATAGTGTGGGAAGAAAACGAACAATTTTTCCTACTAGCTTGACAGTTGATGTCAAAGACATTTCTGAAACTTTTCTTATTTTATATATCAATATTTTTCATAAATTATTAAAATTCCTTATAAATTTTTCCTTATATTTGGCTTTTGCATCCCTTGGCTGGACTCCCAAATGCTCACCAACTGAGTTAGTACTTATATACAAATGAAAAATAACAATGCACAACTTCAAAAATTAAATGTAAAAAATTAAAGCTTGTTTGAGTGAGTAGCTTTCAAAAAGGAGACCTTTCTGATCTTAGTCTCTGGAAGGATCCAGTAACAGTTTTGAGAATTACATGATCAAGGAAATTTAATAATGTTCAAATTCAGATTTCTGTTGCTGTAGTTTAGAATTCTGTTTCACCTACAGAGAAGTTGCACAGTTTCTGAATCTACCTTTATGTCTGAAGTACCCCAGGCCTTAACTAAAAATTTTCAAAGGTGAATGTAGTAATCCCATCCACTTCTTGGCACAAGCCAGCCAAATTAGCAAAATTAGGCATGTCTGAGATTAGGAAGGGGAAAAAAAAAAAGTTATATTCTTTTTGCCATGACTTGATCTCTTGAAACTGCGGTTTTCTTTTGTGGGTAAATCATAGCCTCTTAGAAAATGGTGGCAGTTAGGGGATAAGTTGATGGGAAATTTAGTGAAACCTTTTTCTCCCAGGAAATATACTAAATCAAGATTTTAAACATTGAATTATTTATGCTCTCTCAATATCTCTAGTGCTTGCATCTCATTGGTTCTTGATTTCCTTATATTTGTTTCCCCTAAAAATTATGACTTTTGTCTACCATTAAGAAGGATTTTTCATAACTAATAATTTAGAAATGTTAAGCCATTACCTACCACAATTACAGATAATATGAGTTTTAGAGCTCAGAAGTTGAGCTTTTTAATTACATTGGTTTAACAAAAAGCCAGCTTCTGGAAATGTTTGCTTTGAAGCAGACAAGTTGTTTTAGTTTCAGGAGCTAAGATTCAATTATTTTCATTAGTATGACCAGGGAACTTAGTAAGTTTATAGAAAAACATGTGAATTTTTCCAGTGTAGTTTTATGCCACTATTATTTCTTTGGACGTGAAATATTTAGGTATCTTAACAAAAAGAAAGGAATGAGTCCATCATTCTTACATGTGTGCTGACCTGGTAAGCAAATGTACCTGTGCATGTATAAATATATACATACCAAAAGGAGTAATGAACTACTGTCATTTTGAGTTTGCAGACCTGCATATGAATCTGGGGTTCACTACAGCAGACGAAAACTACTACTTAGGTCAAAGTGTAGTTTGGATTGGTTGCTTCATTGTCATAGTGAGTGGGCAGTTTAATCCAAAATAACCTCAAGTCTCAGCTGGAACTGCTGTTAAACATCCTGAACTGCCAGTTTAAATTTTACAAATAAGGAAAATACATTACTTAGCTCATACCATAAAGATTCCTTATTTCATTGCAATGGCAAAAAAGGTTATTCTAGGATATGTGGTAGTCATAAAATGGTCACAATCCTGGATGTCATGGACTCAGAGTATTCCAATCATGACAACCACTCCCTTATTCTAAATCTTTTATTGCCTGGATGATGAAAACCATATTAAGCTGCATATAATTGACAAAGAAACTAACTTCTTGCTTAAACATTTTAAGTTATTTTCCTCTTCTTTTGTTTTGTCTTTGCCTTCTGTTTCTAATTTTTATTGATAGATTTCTGTCTGCACAATGAAAACATTGTTCACAGGAAAAAAAATCCAAATCCTTGCCTGACTTAGTGGTGCAACTTTTCCCTTTGCTTTCATGAGATAAACTAAGAAAGTAACATTATCATGTGCTGATGTTTTGCGAAATTTGAGACTCCTAGGTTACCCAGTTTCTTTCTTCTATTTTGTAGACACTTAGCTGGTGTATCATTACACCTGAGTTAATGTCCAACTCTGTAAATTCCACAAATCCTTAATTTTTCTTCTAACATTACCATGATTTCAATGAATTTGAGGACTTCAGGAGATTTTATTACCCACTGTGGAAGATTGTGGCTCATTTCCATAGCAGATATGATGTACTCAAACCTTTAAGCTGAGACAGCAAATATATGAGCCCTGCAGCAATCTGATTCTGGGGCCAGATTTCCTTAAGGTACCATGAAAGTCAAGAAATAGGAAGGAATAATGGGCATGACCTTTGGAAAGTTTGTTCTCAGGATCCCCAACAGACGTCTTGGCCAAATGAAATTCCTAATTGTGAATCAAATCATAGGCTATACTAGCATTTTGTCTATTTTGCTTTCATATTATTGGATAATAACAGTATTTTTCATTTGCTCATTTCAGGCCTAAAGCAGTGCACTAAATCTAGAAGAGAACTATGCCTGAACAAAAAGACCAGGATTAGGCTTCTTCACTTCAGTATTTATGTGAGGTTATTATACAGTATATCTGAAAATATGTTGGCTTTATTCTTTAGCAACTTAATTAACTCAATAATTTTTTTCCATATTGGATGTAGACAAAGGTACTAGTTCTGTGCCTATTTATGGTATGCATGACTGAAGCAGAGTTCTTGTCTCAAAAGTAACTTGGCAAAAAGTGGTAATTTCTTTAACGAACCACATTCACTAATTAATTGCAAGAAGGTGATTTCTTAATCACTTTTAGACAGTCATTCTGCATAAAATATGCTAATTAACAATGAAATACACACCTTTATGTTTATTCGCATAGAGAATTCTCTGTCAGATCTGAGTGTGACTTTCATACTGAAGAAATTCCTAAATTCAGCATTCACTGACATGAACCTAGTCCAGGGTCTTAAAGTTATGACTCAGCTGTACAGTTTAACTGAGAAAACACTTCTGATGCTGTAGGCCAGGGACAGTAGTGGAGTAGGAACAGAAGCTGAAATGAGAACTATGAATTGGTGCTGAGAGGATTGAAGTCAGAAACAAGAATGAGAATTTAGGCCTTAGCAGGTGCTGAAGCACACAAAGTCAGAGCTGTGCCAAGAACTTAGAATCATAGAATTACAGAATGGTTTGCGTTGGAAAGAACCCTAAAGATTATGTAGTTCCAACCCCCCTGCCATGGGCAGGGACACCTTCCACGAGACCAAGTGGCTTAAAGCCCCATCCAACCTGGTCTTGAACACTTCCAGGGAGGGGGCATCCACAGCCTCTCTGGGCAACCTATTTCAGTGTCTCACCACACTCAAAGTAAAGAATTTCTTCCTAATATCTAATCAAAATCTACCCTCTTCAGTTTAAAACTGTTACCCCTCATCCTATCACTACACTCCCTGATAAAAAGTCCCTCCCCATCTTTCCTGTAGGCCCCCTTTAAGTACTGGAAGGCCGCTATAAGGTCTCCCTGGAGCCTTCTCTTCCCCAGGCTAAAAAACCTCAACTCTCTCAGCCTGTCTTCATAGGGGAGGTGCTCCAGCCCCCGATAATAAAAAATTTGGACGGACCATCGTCAAACTCCCTGCTCAGTTTATGGCGCAGGGCTAGCAGCACCACAACCACAACTTTCTTCTTCACACAAAAGAAAGGATCTCCACACACTTCAATGGCTCACATAGCCTGGGACCAGGGAGGAGGGTCAGTTGCCTGGACATATGCCTGTAACCCCCTTTGAGGCAGGGGGGCATTCCAGCCAGATCCAATCCTGCTTCAGCTGTGTGTGCTCCTGTCGTCTCTGCCCATCCTGTACAGATGTCTTGGTAATTTAGAGCATCTCAAGAGCTGGTAGATACCCATGTTTAGGCAGACTGGATCCTGTCCCTCTGGCCTTGGTTCCTTCCACATGAAGGAAGAAAAGAAGGAGGCAAAGAAATACTTGTTCCTTTGTGAGAACCAGTGAAGGTGGTGTCTTTGATCATGGTAACTGGTAACCTGTGGCTGACTCCCATGTAGTCAGTATAATGGTATGCTCTAATGTTTTGTAAAGATAATGAACTGATTAAATCCATTGATACAGTAAATCACACAGTTGGCCAGATCACTCCTGGAGAAGCTCAATATCAAATGGCTAGACTGCTTCTTATAACTGAACTTGCTCAGTCTTACATTTCTTTGAACTAAAAAGCCTTGCATGGCTAGACATGCCCTTAAACTTTGTAGAGGTTAAGTAAATTTAACGGAGGATAACTGCAGCTGAAGATTAATTGGCAGCCCTGTTGAGAGTAGACTAGACTTCATCTCACCTTCACATTGAGGGTTCAACAATGCTCAAAAAGAAAAAAAAATATTGTACAGATTTTCCTTTATTTGTCAGGAAAATTAATAGACTATAAATCAGAATATGTGCAAAGAAGTATTAAGCTACAGAGAGGATTTCTTATAAGGTTGACATTACTCAAAAAATCAGTCTTCTGAGTTAGAAAAATTTTGTGGTTATTTCATAGAATTACTGTATTGGCTCTTATGTTGTATTTGGTAGAACAAAATTCTGTTATTAATCCATTTTTATCTCAGAAAGATGCCTCAGATGTTTAAAACTTTTTTCTTTTCTTCTTCTTCTTTTTTCTTTTTTTTTTTTTTTTTTTTTTCCTTAAATGCCACTTTTTCTTGAGGAGTTTCAAACCTCACCTCCTGGATGTGAAAATCTAATTAGCAGCTCAGGCTGTAAATTTTGAGTTTAGAATATGACCAATTGGTTGTGAACAAGCACTGTATGATGGCCCAAAACAGACACGAAAGAAAACTTCAGAAAACAAAACCCTGGAAACAATTTATTGGAAAGTTTTAAGTGAGTAACTATTATTACTAGGAACTGTAATAATTCCCACAGATGCTAATAGGCATCTGTCTGCAGGAAAACCCCCACCTAAATCTCCATTAAATAATTTTGATACATTATTAATTTTCTTCTAAAATATATATAAGCTAGTTATTTAGCTAATATATACTAAATAATGTTCTTTATTTTCAATTGTTCATATAGTTGGAAGCCTGGAAAACAGAAGTATTCTAAATGTCCTACACATGAAGTCTACATAAAGTTCTTTACAAAGGGAAAGCATATTTCATTTGTATGTCTTGAAATTTGTAATAAATGATACTATCCCTATGAGACCACAAACTATTTACCATCACTAGATTGATTTGTTTCTGTGCTAAAGTCTCAATGATTCTTTTCAACGCAGTTCATAGTAAGTAGAATGATACCTCAAATATACATTCACTAAAGAGTCTTTGGAGGCTGTATTAAAGAGATGAAAGTCTGGGCAGGAAGGGAGTAGTAGTGTTTAATAAGTAAAGAAGCAAAACAATATCTTGATACATTCAGAATAAATAAAACCAAGCATTTTAATGCACACAAAAGCCAAATGTAAATAAACTTGTTTCACACTACACAGCTATCTGAAGGCATTTCTCTCCTGATCAATGAAAAACAGATTAATAATTGTCAACAAAACACCAATTTTCCATATCTGCTGCTTCAATTTCTATATATTGGTTGTGATTTTTCAAAAGTATTTCCCAATATGTGGAAGCATCTCTCCAAATAAGCTACAGCATTGATTATGAGGTTCCATAGCGGATACTCCACAAAAGAACAGAGAAGCTTTCAGGCTGAAAACAGGCAGAAATTTTTAGGCTACCATAGTACTGAAGCACTAAACTTTAGTTTCTACAGAATGGCATATGGAGTATTTCGTCTGACAAACTCCTTATCATTGCGAATTAAAGGACAGGCATGCCCACAGTTTTTCTTGATCTCTTTCTGAACTATCTTCTTGTTTCTTAGGCTCTTGGCCATTTCTGTTGATGTTGTTACCGAGACTGGAAGATGTTTTCAGGCTGAAGATGGGGGAGGAGTGAGGAACCACGTTCCACTGATTTTAACCATGAGAAGTTCGTTCTTTTCCTTCAGTTCCCCAGTTTATTAACTGTACATTTTCCACCTTTTGTAATAAATGAGACACTGATCTGCCTGTTGAAGTGTTCAGAAATGGGGGATAGGTTAATTTACAAGCAGATGCAAGGCCTCCTAAGACACAATATTCACTCCAAATGCTTTCTGTTGTGTTAGGAGCCAAGTATGAGTAAGGTAGCAGTTATACTGTGTTCATGGGGTTCAGGCAATGTAATTTGTTGTATTGGTTTTACCTGGCAAGCTTTTGATATCAAAGGGGTGGCTTCTGTGAGAAGATGCTGGAACCTTCCTCTATGTCCAACAGAGCAAGTGCCAGCTGGCTGCAAGATGGACCTGCTGCTGGCCAAGGCTGAGCCCATCAGCAATGCTGGTGGTGCTTCTGCGATAATCTGTTTAAGAAGGGGAAAAAACCTGCTGTGCAACAGCAGTTGAAAGAGTGAGAATATGTTAAAGAAACAACTCTGCAGACCCCCAGGTCAGTGAAGAAGGAGGGGGGGGTGGCGCTCCAGGCACTGGTGCAGAGATTCCCCTGCAGCCTGTGGGGAAGACTGTGGTGAGGCAGGCTGTCCCCCTGCAGCCCATGAAGGTCCATGGTGGAGCAGATATCCATCTGCAGCCTGTGGAGGACCCCACGCTGGAGCAGGTGGATGCCTGAAGCAGGTTGTGACCCCATGGAGAGCCCACGCTGGAGTAGGTTTTCTGGCAGGACCTGTAGCCCTGTGGGGGACCCGTGCTGGAGCAGTCTGTTCCTGAAGGACCTCACCCTGTGGAAAGGACCCACACTGGAGCAGTTCACGAAGAACTGTAGCCCGTGGGAAGGACCCACACCAGAGCAGTTTGTGAAGGACTGTGTCCTGTGAGAGGGACAGCATGCTGCAGCAGGGGATGAGTGTGGGGAGGAAGGAGTGGCAGAGACAACATGTGATGAACTGACTGCCACCTCCATTCCTCATCCCCCTGTGCCACTCAGGGGGAGGAGGTAGAACAGATGGGAGTGAAGTTGAGCCTGGAAGGAAGGGACGAGTGGGGGGAGAAGGTGTTTTAAGGTTCGTTTTTTATTTCTCACTATCCTATTCTGACTTTTGATTGGCAATAAATTAAACTAATTTCCCCAAGCTGAATCTGTTTTGCCCGTGACACTAACTGGTGAGTGATCTCTCTGTCCTTATCTTCACCCCCGAGCGTTTCATCATATTTTCTCTCCTTTTTCCAATCAAGGAAGGGAAGCGATAAAATGGATTCATGGCCACCTGACCACTAGCCAGGGTAAACCCACCACATCTCTAGATGGCCATTTAATCCAAGTCTATCTGTGATAGGATGAAAGTGGATGCAGCAACTGGGTCATCATGTTAAGCGTAGCTTTGAAACTTCCCAAGACAGTTCCTCATTATGGCATAGACTTAGCCTTTCACACTACATTTCAGAGCAGGTGCTTGTTCATACCCTGTCCCCCTATAGTACAACACAGCACTTTTATTGCCAAGTGGGATCTTCAAAGTCTTCAAGAAAAATAAGAGTAAGTTAGATATTACTGCTCCCCTTAAAGAAACATTTTGACTGAGGTTCTAAATAACCAGCCATATTTAATCAATACACATTAGACTCTAAGAAATATTACAGGTGTTGGTGTGTAGTAGAGAAGGATTTGGAGTATTGGTCTGCTATAGAGCACCTGAAGAAGGAAATAGAGATGGAAGGAAGAAAATAAGTATGGTCTTAACAATAAGAAAACTCTACTCTGGAAAACAATACTCAAGTTGTAAACATATAAATATTCTGCAAAAGTAATAATGCAGAAAAGCTTTTCCTTCATTTTACTGCTATATCCTGTGGTAAGCAAAAAAGAGAAAATGCTCTATAAATTGTCATTTTACCAGCTTCCTTTGAAGAACACCGCATAAAACTTAGCTTTCCTTCGATGTCATTTGCATTAAATTTTCATGAAGGCAATTCACTTCATGTTGCATTCTGCTTTGTGGTAATAGTCTCGTGTGTGGGGGGG
>JANXJC010000078.1:25346418-25357085 GCA_027564655.1 Leptodon cayanensis
AGGCTGTGACCCCGTGGGAAGCCCGTGCTGGAGCAGGCTCCTGGCAGGACCTGCGGACCTGTGGAGAGAGGAGCCCATGGAGCAGGTTTTCTGGCAGGACTTGTGACCCCGCGGGTGACCCACGCTGGAGCAGTCTGTTCCTGAAGGACTGCACGCTGTGGAAGGGACCCATGCTGAAGCAGTTCGTGAAGAACTGCAGCCCGTGGGAAGGACCCACGTTGGAGAAGTTTGTGGAGGACTGTCTCCCATGGGTGGGACCCCGCGCTGGAGCAGGGGAAGAGTGTGATGAGTCCTGCCCCTGAAGAGGAGGAAGCGGGAGAAATAACATGTGATGAACTGACTGTAAACCCCATTCCCCGTCCCCCTGTGCCGCTGGGGGGGGTAGGTAGAGAATCCGGGAATGAAGTTGTGCTCGGGAAGAAGGGAGGTGTGGAGGAAAAGTGTTCTGAAATTTGGTTTTATTTCTCATTACCCTACTCTGGTTGATTTGTAACAAATCAAGTTAATTTTCCCCAAGTTGAGTCTGTTTTTCCTGTGATGGTAATTGGTGAGTGATCTCTCCTGTCCTTATCTTGACCCACTAGCCCTTTGTTATATTTTCTCTCCCCTGCCCAGCTGAGGAGGGGGGAGTGATAGAACAGCTTCAGTGGGCACCTGGCTGATATTTTCTCTCTCTTATATTTCTGGAAGCAACTGTCTCAGACACATTTATATAGTGAAGAGCCTAACCGTGTAGTTGGCATGTTTTTTAACTTTGTTAATTGAAGTGAGTTTCATTACATTATTGAATAAAGATGGACTTTGGACTGAAATAATTCAGTACAACAGCTTCTCTGTGAAGTCACTGGGGAAAAGTCTGTCCAGGGAGTGTAAGCAGGTCAATAGAGTGAAATCTCTTCTGGTCTAGGGTTGGAGAAACAACCAAACAGCAACAGCTCAGGTAAGTCTATGCTTTCCATTTTCAATTTTACTTTTAAAGAACACTGAAATATTTTTGACTGATATGAATTTTCTCTCATGTCCTATTTAGCCTGGAAACTATATAAATCAATGGATTTGACTTTATTTTCATAATTACTTTATGAATATGTATTTTTTAAAGGATGGTAGTAGCTTGTGGATGTGGATGTTTCAACAGACTGCATCCTTGACAGAAAATGTTGTGCTTATGAACATGAATATGTTTTATTGAGAGACCTGATGTTCACTAAATCTAACATAACAGAAGGATTTTTTTTTTTAATAGAGCTAAATGTCGCAGGCCTTTTATTTTATATTATTCTTTTGTGATATAGTTTTACTCTAGCTCTGTTCTTGGCTCTCTGGGATATTGTAAACAAACTTCAGTTCTTGCCTTTCTTATTGCTGAAAACTCTTCAGACATGATGGAATTTTATTTTTTTTTCATTGTTCAGTGAATGAGAATATTGAATCAGTCTAGTTTCCAGACTGATCAAAAAAATCCTTTTTTCAGTACATGTTCTGTTATCTGTAATCAGATTTAGATCAGATTTGAAGTTAAATACGCAAAACTACATGGTAAGAGATTTCAATTTCAGTTCCTGCTAACTCCAACGTATGTCAATGACAGCAGAATATAATGGGTAATGATGCTTTTGCAAGTCACTAACCTCCCTAGAGAATTAATGTGCAAGTATGGTTGCTGCTAGAAGTCTTAGGCATAATCTTTTGCATGTAATTGTGAGTTTATTTTATTCCTAAATTTTTGTTGTTAACAAATTGACAACCTTGGCAACAGCACTGAGGGTTTATTTTATTACACAGAGTTTACATTAAATTGCCTATGTTGTTTATATTTTTATATACCAGTGTAGGGAAAAAGAGGAATTGCATGTTTCTAAAGACCTTCCCTATTCTCAGACACATTATTGCTGGTCTTATTGACTTTAAGTAACTAGGAGAACAGCTGGGCACAATATTGCTGCTTCATACTTCCCACTCTGAGAATACCGGTCTTTTATTTTGGAGGAAATTACCTTAGTTTATATTTTATTGATTACTCAGGATGATTGTTAAAATGTTGCAGCAGCACCCATTTACGATATCTATTGTCAGCGAGCTCTGAGCTTTTCAGTGTTGTTTTTTGTTAGACCAAGAATGCAGACCCAGACTAAGCAACCTCTCTGGCTCCAGTAGATGGATAACACAAAACTCTGTACTATCTGAGATCTTCATAATTCTTCAGATTTTTTTCAGAGAAAGCCGTGTGTGTGGGGAAGAAGTATTACACCCATTTTATAGGGAGACAGCTGATATTCAGAGGGCCAAATCTGTGAGAGCTGAAAGGGAGGTAATGAACCCCCCTACTGAGGAACCAGCAAAGATATTCCAACCTTTCATTTAAGCTGAAAGCTTCTGTTTCAATGACAGAAATAAAATTTCTACCACTGACTTGTACAAGGTCAGAACACTGTTGAGCAGTAAAAATTTCAGCTGACTCCATGTTCCCACCCCTGTCAGAATCTCCAGCAAAATACAGCAGAAAGGAAAATGCATCACCTGTTTTACTGAGGAGTGCAGTTAGATTGGCTTTAAGTGACAAGTTCTAATCTGTTCTGATTTGAAACAGAATTTGACTGTTTTCATGGTAGGTCAGTAAGCTAGGTTCATCTCTTGGTCCAAGTCTAAAGGATGTGTCTTCCATCCCAGACTGAATAATGCAACCATCAGAGCATTCAGTAGAACAGACCAGGTTCGTAAATCATGCACAGGAGGAGATGTATACAGTAACAGTTCAAGCAGATGTGCTGTGACACTATTTACTAAGTAGAGCCCTGAAATCCAAATGATACCTGATTTAATCATCCTCCAGGGACAGAAATGGAAGACAGGGCTGCAGAGCATTAGGATTTAGGTGGATTTTGTCAATGGTCCCCTTCAGAAACTTAAGTGACATGAAAGTTCACATACTGCAGGACTGTATGCATCTGCAGATTTAGATGTTGCTTGAGCAGTACTTAAAGAAACTCAGTGGCACCTCAGTGTTTCTCTTCAGCACCTAAGTAAGACTGTGAATTTAGCTGCAAGTCTCTTGCTGGAATAGGAAGGAACTCAGTTTTCTATACTTTTCTCACTATCAAGTTTTCTGGCTTCTCTCATTTTTATAGCTATTGCACCTTAAGAAGTTGTAGGCCTACTAGTTACAGTAGCCAATAAGCCCTATTCACCTATACATTTATACTTGCAAGAGGGATGATTATCTAAACAACATTTTTATGTCATATTTTCAAATGTGGTTTCTTGCACCTTTTTGTAATCTATTAATTCAGAACTAAAAATGTAAATACTTACTTTAACAAGTTTCAGAGCTATTAACCCACACTGTTCTTGGTTTATACATCTTAAATTTTTAATAATTTTACCACTACTTCTTGACAAAGTATCTAGAAAAAACATAATACTGAACCAGGGACTGAAATCCTGAGCTGACAGTTTAATATATTTTAAAATAACATAACTGCTTGCTTTATTGTGTATTTATTCTGTGTCAAGTTATTTTCTATATGGTCTGATTCCTAAGGAAAAAAATATATTGTTTTTCCCCTATGTCATTTGTCATAGGGCAGCCCTGACAAGCAGTCCCTCTGTTGATAAGGTATATTGGGCCTTTGATTACTACCAGCTGCGCACAGTATTCTTTGCTGCAGTTTTTGTGTAGATGCTCTCTGATTTTTCAGGGGTGCAGTGTGTAAAAATCTGTGCTTACCGGTATTTGCTTTTAGAGGAGATAATTTTTATGAAAACCTGAAAAGAAAATCACATTTTTCTACTGCACTTTAAATAAAATAAACATAGCATTATATCTAAGCTATTTGTATCATTGATACCCCCTGAGACGAAAGGGACTAATATCATGCTTTACAGTATGACAAATGATGTTAAGGTTGGGATTCCCCTGTGGGGAGAGAGAGGGCTGCAAGAGCATTCAGAGAAGGCTTGATGTAGAGCAGTTCTGCACCCTGTACAATATATGTGTGCATCAAAAAATTTCTAACTGTATAGGTACCCAGTGCATATTGCATTATTGCATTTGTTAATTAGATACTTTTTACTTTTGTGATTTTGTCATGTTTGTGTTCATTTAGACTTTGTTCGTGAGGTTCCCTATTAAAAAAAAACTTTGGTCTCTAGCAATTCTCCTGAGACAACTGAAATTTTGGCATGCTTATCTCTCAAACAGAAATTTAGGACATAGTAGTATATCAGATCTAGAATGGTCACTTGAATTTTGGTGAGCTAGAGAAAGTAAACAAAACCTTAGAAACATGAGAGAAAGATATGCCTCCTCTTTGCATCAAAGACACCGTAACAGTATTCATTTAAAAAAAAAAAAATCAGTCTTTTGTTGGATTGACTAATTTCTTTTTAAAGTAAAGTAAATGATTTAGGATGGGCAAAAGGTGATTATCTCTTTGCAATTACTACCAATTGATCTCATGATGAGGGAATTACCAGTACCTCAGCCAGGATTCAGCTTACTCTGACCCACAAGGTATAAAAATGAGTATAGATAAAAGTTTAAAATGTCAGTCACTATTCAGAAGATATTGTAAACTATATAGGCTAGTTTCCTAAGAGCAGTGAAATAAAAAGATTATGTTATTCTTGTGAGGAAAATCTCTTGACTCAAAATTCTGATAAGCACAAAGAGCAAGTTGAAAGTATGGAAATTAGGAAAGTATTTATTCCCAGTATTCAGGAATCCTTTCTTTCTGCAGAATGTCCTTCATTGTCATTACAGGTTACTACTTCTTACTACTGACTCTTCTGAGAAAATTTGTTTTCTACAGTACGTATTTTGTAAGACATAAAAGTGGTACTGTTTCAGGAAAACAGAATATTAGCTCCTCCAGATAGGATGAAAGCAATGCCTCATAGGAAAAGAGTACATGCTTTTGAGGAAAATGTGAAACATGAATGGGAAAAACTCATTCTTGCATATCTTTGCCATTGTCAAATGAGTAGGAACAATGGGTTTATTACACAACATAGACAAACACTTTTTCTATGTGATAAAAAGACTATTAAACAGAACATGCATTTGTGTTCTTTTGGCAGACCCTTTGAAGTAGGAAGGCTGGAAGCACAGACCAGAGAATCAGTCACACTGCATCTACTTTGATAATAACAGCTAAATAATAGATAAAAGTGTTTATTTTGATAAATTTATTGAATCTATTTGACAAAGTTAGTCGCCCCCTTTTATATGTTGTTCTTAGAAAGTTTACATTTTTTAATTGATTCATAACTAAGTATTATTTTCTTAAAAGTTTCAACAATCATATTTGTTCTGTACATAGTTTTTAATAATCAGAAAAGAAATTAAAAAATCAAGCGATGATGGCTAGTATTAGCTTGACATATTCCAATAGGTTATTCTTTCTATTCCCTCAACAGACATTAGGTTTGAAAACACTCTTCTAATGCAAATAGTTGTATTTATAAGGTTATCCCTCAAAACTTTAAATAATTATTAGTTCCACATATGTTTCTGCCAGCACTGACTTGCTAGAATTTTGACAAAAAAATGTATATATTTGGCCTGAGTTTGACCGTGGATTAAAAAGAATAGGTTTCAGAATGCTTGCTTTTATAAAGCTCAGTTGTTTCTTATTATTTAGTAGGCTTCAATTTGATATTGTAGAGATGAAATAGATTTAATGTCATACGTTGATTCTGTTATTGTTTAGCTATGAGATTTTTTTCCCCTTATATTTAATAGGAAAAAGGTAGTCTTCCTGTAATTATAGATAATTAAATCCTTTGTTAACTATTTCTTTATTCCTCATTTTAGTGGAACATTTTTTTTGAACTTTATTAGATTTTCTGCATTTAAGAAATATTTTGCAATTCACTGTAACAGTGCCGGACTAGACTGAAGCCTCTGATAGTTTTGATGCTATACATGATATGAATACTATAATTCTTAATAAATGAAAATGCTGAGAGCAACATTTATATACTCATTTAACTATGAAACAATTTTTACTCCTCATGAACTGAAAAAAAGTAGGTTCTAAAGGCATATTTTGTTTTCACTTACAAAACAAAATATGGAATGTAACTTGTTTAAGCTATGACTTTTTTGGTATCACAGCACCACAAGTAGAAATAGGTCATAATATTAGAAGAGTTACTGAAAAATAAACCAACAAGGCACATGTTTCTTCTGCCAGGGTGTCTATCATATCCTAGATAAGAATTACTCCAGTGCTCCAAGGAGTGATATTAGTCAGTTAGGGAAAAAGCAAAAAATCTTTTTCTAAGACAGCATAAAAGTAGGAGAAGGAGGATACTCTCACTATGAGCAGAAATTCCCTGAAATTTATGTTACATTCCCACTTTCAAAATACACACAAGTAATAAATGAAATTTATGAAATTCAGTGTTCAAATCAAGAGCAGAAGAGTGCAAATCTGGCTTTGAATTTGGCAAAGCTCCTACTCATGCCGAACAAGACTGATCATACTTACAGAACAATACTGTGTCTGTATAGAGTATCCTGGGTTTCTTCAGTAGTGGGGCAAAAGGGCTTCTTACATCAGACTTTTGCCTCTGTATCAAAAAAATGCCCACTTTATTGCATCTTCCTCAATGATTTTGCAAGGTCTCCCTTAAATTGAATATGGTCTTTATTTTAGGGAGGTAAAGGAGGACAAATAGGTTTCCCTCCCTGCAAATGCAAATATTACATGTTTGATATAAGTATTTAAATAATTATGGGTAGAAATATCTTCTGGCAAAAAAGTGGGTCTTGCATATTCTGTGTAAGTGGTATAGCAACTACCCAACTACATAACACACAATAATTATCAATGATTTTTCCTCTGTTGTGTTTTGAATGCACTCCAGTTTCCTGAATGGTCTCTGGGAATGCACCTGCTGTTGATGGAGATGCTGATGGAGAAATACCTAGTACATTTAATGTAATATATTATGGCATGAGCTAGACACCTAGCTACTCAACACTGAAATGATTCCAACACTCTGGGCATAGAAGCAAACAGTTAGTTTTAGAGAACCTTTCTGGGGAAGCTTATATTCCTAGAGACTTCAGGTAGCAAGTCAGTGGAGGACCCAAGGATCAAAACTGACATGGAGAATGTGCCTGAAATGGAGAACCAAAGGCAAGCAGGAGATAATGGCAACGTTAAGAGAACTATCGGTCACCATGTGCATTAACAGATAACTTCACAGTCCTGCAGCTTGGTTTGTGTTAATAGACATGTCTGACCTTTAGCAATCTTAGTTGTTTTGGGAAGAAAATTTCCATACATACCCTAGAAAATGTGTAGTATTCCTGTAGCTGAGTCTAGAGGTACTTTTGTAGTATTGACAAAGTGTGTAAGGCCGTAAAAAGATTTGTTGGAACTTCAGGAAATAATCTATAATTATAATTATGCAAACAATGTTATTAACTTCCATACTATTATCTACAAAGAAGCTTGTATTGCAATATTCTGTTGCAAAACAAAGTCTCTCAGCAAAATGATTCGTTCTTCATTTTCCACCCTCCCTTCCTCTCTCCTCCGTCCCCCAAACTTGATACCTCATTACAGGATGCACAGAATACAATCTGAATGCAACCTGTAGGACTCCCTGGTTTCCTCTCATAGAATTTCTGGTAAATACCTTTTAAGGTCTGTCCTCCCCTTGCAAAAGTAGTAGATGACTATGACTGTCTTTCCCTAGTGGCAGATCCAGATGATTAGATATTAACAAGTCTCTAATGTATTTCAATAAGCAATTAAACAGGAAAAGCTGATATTTGTAGCTAAAATGATGCTAAACCCAGTCTTTGAAAGCTAGGCAGACAGGGAACTCCTTCCACACAGAAGGGATGTAGATTGTCAGAGAGCATATGGTTTCTTCCTCTAAATCTTATTCAGTGTGAAAATAGCAGGAATTTTTATCCTTTGGCTGTCAGATACGTTCATGTGCACATACAGTAATAACCAAAAATGCTATCTTTGAGGTTTCTCCATTGTTTGTTGTTATTTTTGTCTTATGCGTGAATGTCTACACTTGCATGTGCATTGCATTTTTATTTTCCATCTTCCCCGTATAAATGAGGCCATTGTAGTTGTTATAAATAACAGTCATACTTAGAAAGCCGCTTGATATATTTGTTGATTATTAGCAATTAAGCATTTGATTGTTACTCAGCAGCAGTACAGGATTTGGTTGGTTTAATCCTTTATTGTGTAATTATTGTTTGAAAATTCAGTAAAATGTTAGTATAAAAAGGTAATAATACTAAAAAATTCTGATGGATATTCAACACGACATAACTGTAGGCTGAGAAACAATTCAGCAGTGTTGATTATCTGTTTTATAATGAAAGATGGCTTGTGGAGTTAATCTTAGGTCTATGAAACAAGAGATTAGCAAAACAACTCAATTGTTTTAACTGTTGATTATACATTTCATTTTGACAAAAATGGCCTGCACTAAGGGAGTCATGATTCAGCTCTGGCATTTTACCTGAAAGGGGAAAAGTAGCATACAGAACAATCAAGCAATTTTGATCCTTTGTAGAGGAGAAATGGATAATTCAGCATTGAGATGAACACAGCTGTTTTGTTCAGCAACAGTGTCATAAGAAAAGTGAAAGATTACTTTTAAATGGTAAATGTAATTTGCACAGAAGTCAAAGTAGCTAATGTATTTATACTCTTTATAGAAAAAGATCTTTTTTTGTTAGATAAATATTCCTGTAATGACTACTGTACTTTTACAGTGTGTAATTGTAAGAGCACTACTTGCATTGTCATCTGTAAGCACAAATTCAGCCTCTCCTTTGGTCACCATGGAGAGCCGCTTTGTAGTAGTACAAAGCAACTCTATTGTGTGAGGTATGGGGGATGGAAGCAGGACAGAATACAAGCAAGCAGTTTATATATAGGTCTTGCTGCTGCTGCTATTCCAAGTGCCACATGATCCATGCATGATCTTTCTCCTACTTTATCGATACGCCATATGAGTATTGATGCATTTGAAGATTCCAGCAAAACAGATGAAAACTTGCTTAAGAAATGAGAATTTTTTTCCTGCAGGGAGGTAGTTTACTGCAAACTTTTCTCTGAATAGTGTATTTTTCCTTCATCAAGCTGGTCACCTCCTGTTTACATGTGGGTGATCACAGGAGATATATTAATCTCTGACGAGCTCTAGCAAATGAGTGTGCAGAGGGTGGAACCCAATCTGCTGTGATATTATGAAAACACAGAAGAGTGGAGTGGAATCTACTTTGGCACCTTTCATGCCACTGAACCTCAGATATTTTCCTCAAATTGCTATGTCCTGCATTATTCAGCTGTATGAGTCCCATCTGCAGCCCAGCTTCGCATTGTAACACCACCCTTTGTTCTTTTAGTGGTTTCTTTTCAGAGAGGAAGAAGTGCTAGCATGCACGAAGCAACTTGCGGTCTTTGAAATACTATGTTGGTATAAAACACACAATTATTAAGAAGCCTGTCAGCAAACATAATTTTAATATTTCAAATGTTCTATCTTGCATTCTGACAAAGGACATCAGAAACCTGCCTGTCCTTACATAGTTACAATATTACCTCTTTTCCTCTGCGTAGTGGGGAAACTTGCATGGAGTATCTGTGTACATATAGTTCCTTTCTTGTACATAAATAAAATAGCTTCACCTTTTATGCCCTCTGCTTTCTTGTGTGGCATATTAATCACTTCAAAATGTTCCAAAATCTGATTTGTCTTCATATATAGGGGAAAAAAATCAGAACAAGGTGTACCAACAGGCTTTGTCTTATTTCCTCTGGTAGGGCCTCGCACTTTGACGGCCTCTTAACAGCTGTAGAAAGGAAAATCCTTTGAAAATCTCATGCTGTAGGCAGTTTTACATAAGTTGAGGCTAAGTTTGAGCTACAAAGTCAATTGATCTGCTAACTAGAAACACCCTTTTGTGCTGGAGTTTCATTTACCTGAGGAAAAATACAAATGCAGCAACATTTTCACATGCAGTCAAAGGTTGTGTTAGCACTTTTATTTTTTAAAGGTTTCTAACAGCTATAAAAGAAAAATTGCTTCAGGACAACATTTGTTGTTCACAATTAAAATTAAATATAGTGACATACTGAGTAAAAGGGTGAGAGTGGGAGCAAAGAGGGGGGAAGCATTGAGGGGAAATAAAAAATTTTTCCTCCAGTCATATTTTTTTGCCCTTTAATAGCTGAAAAAGATCTGTAATTTTTAAAACAATGAAAAAAATGCCTATTTGTATAATGGTTTCATTATAGCATTCTGGGAAACAAAAACATATTTCACACTGATAAATGAACACATGCAGTAGCTGATTTCTGAAGGCTGTCTTTTATTCTTAAAAGAGGATTATCTTTGCTCTTGCCATTGTGCATGCAGTAGTTGAATGGAAGGTTGCATTTATGGAAAGAGATTGAAAAAGAAGTGAGAGAATTAGGTGGAAAGTCCAAAGAAAGTTTAGAAGGCATGAAGATGAGAGAAATTAGGAAAAATAAAATGTAAACATTAATTGAGAGAGAATAATAAAAATTAAAAGAACCTTAATATGTGTTGTAAAAAAGAGTAAACCCAGTATGAAACAGAGAATGACAGCTGGAGAATTTAATGGAAAACTAAACAAAAGCAGACAAAGATCC
>JANXJC010000078.1:25360972-25374827 GCA_027564655.1 Leptodon cayanensis
TTAACCCTATCCCAGCTGAACCCAGGGCACAGGTTTCATGTGTTTTCTTGGAAAACAACTACAGGAGTAGTTTAGGTGTTTTGTCTTCCCATTGCTTTTTTTCCCCCTTTTTTTTTTTTTTCATTCCCCCTTGGAATGGATTCCACATAGGAAGGATTAGACAGGTGGAGAGCAGGAAAGTCTAGATATTGCAAGTGATGCAAGCTACAATTCTTGAGCTTTTCTTGAGTTAGTGTTAACTGAAAGCCAGAGTACATCAGCTGGGGCTTCTGACCTTTCAAAAGAGATATGAATACAAAAGGGGACATGAATAAGAAATATAAAATCTATGAAAAAGTATATAAAGAATAACTTTATGATGTGCCACAGTAAAAGAGTTATGATCAACTAACAGCAGTCTACAAAACAGAAGGAAATGCTTTTTCATAGCAATGTGTAATTATTCTTTGCCCCAGAATGCTGTTGTAACAAGATATAACTGGTTTACAAAACAGCTTCATTTGTGACTTCTAACATGTCAGTCCTGGGTGTAATCCATGGGCCAGGAATTCCTACATGTCTAGTTATTGGAGTTGGAAGAACTTTTGTCACTGTTTCCTGTATTGTCCCCTCTAAATACCTGCTGGATACTGTGAAAGACAGGAGTCTTGAAAACAGATTTTTGGCGTGACAGTTTAATGTAATAGTCAAGGTTCCCAGAAGGGGGAAAATAGTGACAGCGGGCTTAGTAGGACTGATAATGCAACAGAAGCAACTATTTGGGGTGCAGTAATTAGGAAATTTTTTTGAACTTTATTAGCCAATGAAATAAAAAGTAGTTGATGGCAACAGGCAAAACAGAACAAAAGTGTAGATATAAAAATAGAGTTAGGATATAAGCTATAGTAAGATACAGAACTACTGGGCATTGTGACTCAGGTCCTAACCTAACTGATTTTATTAATCTAATGAATGACCATTGTTTTCAAGTTTTCATTCAGTTACCTTCAAGGATCTGGGCCTTTAGATAATGTTTTTCTGTGTGTGAAGACCAATTTTCTGATGGAATAGTTTTTGACTGTGGCCAAACTGGAAAAACAAAACCAAAACAACCCACAATAAACTTCCTTGGAATACAAACAAATGTGTTCTTTAGCTACTGAACAAAATACTAAATGATTCAGCCTTTGCCCTGGAGAAACTTCCACTGCTGTTTTAACAACAGACAAAATACATATCCATACTTTTGTATGGTGACTAAATCAAAAGAATGCCCATTTCGATGCACTTGGAGAATGTAGCTCCAGATGTGTTGAATTAGAAAAGTTCACTTAAAGATTTGACCTGTTTTATATTCCGTCCAAACTTTGTTTTTTTCTGAGTTTTACTTACAAATTCTGATATGTGTGTGTCTGTCTGCTCTCTGCACCTAATTGCAGGCACAGTTAATTTAGGCCATAACACCAATAATCTGTGTTTGCTGGATGTTATCTGTTTCTTGTGAAATGGTGTGTGCTATTTCTAATCAACTGGGCTGATGACTGAACCCATTTAGATGCCAAACTAGTTGTAAGCATTCCCAGATCAGTTTTTAGGTATTTAAATGGGTATGATACCCAGACCAGTTAGATTAATCCAATTTAATTCAGGTACAAATTTGCATTGACAGGATGCAAATGGTGACAGAATAACTTACACTGTAAAAGAAATAGATTTCTGGTGTAATATACAATTAAGAAAGTTTTAACTGTTATTACTGTTTAATAGATTGATGTCTCTCTCTAGGAGCTTGTGATGGAGAAACCTGATAACTCCAATGATTGCAGGTATTCTGAAGAAACAACAGTCTGATTCAAAGTGTTACACTTGTGAAAATAATAAAGATGGAGTCATAAAGCAGTAACATGTTTGTAAAACCAAGTCAAAACAGAAGTCAGACCCATTAAGGTATTTTGATACTATGCTGATACCTACAACCCTACTGATTTCAAAGTCACTTGCATGCTTAAAATTTCTGTCAATATGATTTCCAATATTTAAACTTTGTTTAAATATTTGTCAGCTTTTTATGACACAGTCTTCAAGAACTTGAACTGGAGAAAAAAGCATAGAAGGGAATCTTAAAAATATTAAAATGAATCAAGAGTTTGAAGTATAGCTGAGATAATAATGGCTTTATCTGCAAAGAGAGACTCCCAGCAAAACTTAACAACAGAAGCAATTGATCTGACTCTAATAAATTCTTAAGACAGTGTTTGCCGTAAGGAGACAAAACTTGAGGAAAGAAATAAAGGTCAAAAAACCCCATTTATTTTTTATAAACTGTATCACCTGTGAAATAAAGACATATTGTACAATTGGTATCTCTCTAGAAATAATAAAAAAGTTGAGGAGGACCTTGAAGAAGCAGTATCTATAGTAGAATTCTAGAAAATGCCACAGAACCTTAGCAAATCATTGGAAAAAAAATATTTAAGACACAAAGAAAAGTCAAATGAGGCTATAATCTTTGAATACATGAGAATAGATAAAACAATGTTAGTGCAATGCCTTTGAAAGGCAGTCTGGCAAAGACCTAAGATATGGTAAATCTCTAAAATTGACTGTCCAAGTAGGGAAAGAGGTAAGGTAAAAATGAAGAAGAAAATTTGGCTTTTAATTAGAAACATCAGTTCACTAGAAATAGATAACACTTACCAAATACACAAATGGACTTCTTGAATATTTTAAAGACAATTGAATATTCAGCCAAAGAGAAAAACAATCCCGGATTTTGAAATGAATTTTGGTGACTTCCAAAGCCTCTAAATGCATGACTAAGGTGAAACAAAGGCTGTAGCAATCATTAACAGGATAGCTTTTCTCATTCTGTAGATCAGTGACCTGCAGGAAGGAATATGGGACTTCGTTTTTCAGCCAGATCTGGTTTCTAAAGAAAGCTGAAGCTATGTGTTATGATGATTCACATGAACTGGAGGAATGAATAGATAAGGATGTAATTTTTCAGTTCAACACTAATAGAATAGGAACTAAAAGAACCAAAATATAACAAAGCATTTTCTAGTGGTGGTACATTAAAAATGTCCATCAGCAGAGAGTCTAGAACGGAACTATTTAACAGAAAACTGCAATATACTTGACATAAGATTTTAGATAAACCAGAGAAGGTCATAAGTAATTATTCTGGTATGACATCAATAAAAACTGAGACTATATTTTGTATTGCAGCAGTCGTAATACCATGGAAAAAAGCATACAGCTGAGAGGAAAATAATACAACTAAGCACAATCAGAGCTGCGAGAATTTTAGCTATACAAAGGTCATCAAAAGAACAGTTGCAAGGGAAAGTTTTGAGCTGTGACAAGAAAAAATGAATATGTAGACTTTGTCAATACAGTGATAGAACTTGGAAAGGTAGAACATGACAGCAAGCGTGAATAGACATGACTAATTAGGTAAGTAGTATTGTTCTAAACAGTTTGCAAATTTGAAGTGATAAAAGGAAACACTACAATGTGGTGAGGCTGTGGTTAGATTTCAGAGATTTGTTAGCTCTCAAAATTTAGGAAGAGAATTACATTTATTCTGGTAACATTTATGCTGGTAACAAGCATACTGAGGATTATTGTAGCAAGACGATTATGTGTTTAATTAAGGAGAAGGAAATTTATGTTTTAGGGCTTTATTTTTACTTCTCAGAAATTGGCATAAGTTCTAATGGGTGAAAACTTTTCAACATCTATCCACTAGGTGATTCATATACTTTCTTTCATCTGCTGAGTACTATTTGACTTCTGATTTAGTGAGATAATACCTATGATTCAAAGCCTTTTTTGGTCTGTGCAAAGGCTCCTGCTGACTTTCATAGAGTCTGGATCTGGGCCATATGGCTGTTTACATGAATGGATGGGGGGGAAGGAGATAGTCATATTACATTCTGACCTAACCTATTTCTGTCCTCAAGACAGAGTGCCCTTAAACACTATCAAGAGTCATATGGTGGGAATATTCTTCGCCATGAGAAATATAGCTATGTAAATTATATTCTTAAAAACTTTCAAAGAACAAACACTGTTTTTTTCCTTTTCTTTTTTTTTTCTTTTTCTTAAAATCCACTAGTTTTAAAAAAAACTATGTCACAGAATCCTTTGTAGTATTCTTTTTTTTTTAATGAATTTTCATTTTCATTTCTGTCTGGGAAGACTTTACTTCAGCTACTTTGCCAGAAACCACAATTTCTCCAGGAAGTCAGACACTCTGATGGTTTCATTTTGAGGTAGCAGATTGTTGTAAAACTACTTCAGCTCATTTAAAAGATTCAGTTTTCCCCAGAGAATATACTTCAGCACTTTATAATGCCAATCTGGTAATTGAAGCCTGTTAAATGAATTTTCTTGCCCTGTATGTATGTGTCAAGAAATATATCTTTTTCCAGTGAAAAGGACTAGTAACACCAATAATAAACCTTCTTTTCCAGATTTTTCCCTAAACCACTAAATACATGTTTTCTTAACTCCAGTAGAACCCATTAAGGGTGTGTCAGCAAAACAAAATAAGATTTTGGTCTCAATTTGTCTGCAAGATAAATACATTAAAAATTATGATCACAAGTGAATATCAACAGAAGAAAAAGTGCTTATGCTTTAGAAATATCTTAGAGCTATTTAAATGACAGAATATCAAGACTTCTGATCTTCTTGAGGCATTTACATTCCTACTATGAAATTGTCCAAGTATACTGTTCGAATGTTTTATTTCATAAAATACAGACAACTCAGTGAAAAACAGTGAATACTATAATGAATAAGAATTTAGTCTGACTTAGAAGTTATGGCATGAGTTCTATGTATATTACTGACTGAGACACATGCAAGAGTACTCATTCCTCAGAGAAAATGCCAGGGATGTCCAAACAGCCATATTGACAGCAGGCATTTTGGATCCATTCTCTGATTGCTGTGCTCCATAGGTGTTTGTGATGGATGCCCAGTGGCTGTGTACAGCATATTACTCAGGCAGTGCTTACTTTTGTGGGATTTATGAGCTAGTGTAGCTTTTATGTTGTCTGCAAAAGGCATTACATTTTTCAGCCCATAAACCTTCTGTTAGGAGATCTGATAAGAACCAAAACCAAGTTTCAGGGGAGTATTAGTTGCTTGGTGGTAATTATTGCTTTGCTTTAAAGACAAGATGATTAGACTTTCAGTAGAACACAAAAAAACCATCTTGGACAGCAAATAATTCATTAAAAGAAAAATAAAAATGTGGCAGGGGGCTCATTTCCTAGTTCAAAATACAGTTAACAGTACAGAATTGAGGATAGGTATCTATTAATTCCTTGCATAGCTACCACTGTAAATCATCTCACTGTTTAGTGGGACTTGACATAGCTTGTCACTTTGTGCACCACTAATGAATATAATGTATAAACATTTGTAGAAAACCTTCAGCGTTGCCTGTAATACACCACAGAACTAAACAGAATATGAGATTACAGTGAACTATTTGGAAGTTGTCTTTAATATTGTATTTTATTAGACTCTGTCCCTACTTTCTTCTTTCTAAAAAACATAGCAGTGGAGGAATTTTAGAAGGCAAAACTTAAATAATTTAAAAAATATTAATTTATTTACATTCCCTGAAGGTATATTACACTGACGTACCTTAGTCACTGCAACATATCAGAGGGTATGTACACAGCATCTCAGATAACAGCACCTGAAATTCACCCTGAAGAGCAATGGCCAGCTGTTATGAATTGTAGAGGATCTTTGGGCTGCAGCTAGTGTAACTGAAAGCAGCCATGTGCAGACTCTGCTTTCTGTGCCAGCCTGAGTTTCTGAACCAGGAACAGAGGACAGTAGCACAGAAATGTATTTTAATAATTGTGTCTTGAACAGATCATGGTTTCTAAGTTTATATCGAAAAGAACTGTTCTCTGATAGGGTCTACAAACATGACACTCTTTCTCTGTTCTTTTCTGTCTGCTTTAGTTGAAAAGACCTGGGAATCCTTACTTCTGTTCCCTTTGTCTTTACAGTAAAATGTCCCCAAAAACTGAGCATATTTGTGAGGAGCGCGTCATGAGTGTTATATGATGTATATTTGTGCTACATGGCAAAGGCTAACAATTTCTAGAGTTACCTATTTCTGAGGCCATTTTACATGCTGTATTCTAATGAGAACATAGCCACTAGCTGGAGACACCTGTTTGCTGATCTGAAATCCAGTCAGACAGTGATGAGAAGCACTTCTCTGAAGTTCTTTGTGTTCAGTCTTTTGAGAGATTAGTTTAAAGTTTCTAGCTATGAAAGGAACTTTATTACTGCTCCAACTTCTGGATGCTGAGGCAGGGACACCCATTGTCCTTCCTAAAATAAGCTGTTCTCTGACTTTCCCTCAAGCCAAAAGAGTAGAATTACCAAAGCTTTTCCTCTAAGAAGTCTACAAGCTCCTTGTTTGTTCTTGGGAGATTAAATGTGTCACTCCCAAAGAATTTTTAAGAAAATGTGGCAAAGCAGTGTCTGGCTGTTTGTAAAAGCTCAGTAAGTCTTAATTAGCACAGTGCTGAGATGGCATGATGCTAAAAGTCTTGAAACCACCAAGAGGATACTCAGGATTTGCATAGGCTAAAATTAATCATTTTTCTCTTTGGTTTCCCGGTATGATGCTTTAGAGCACTTTCACAAGATTTTGATGGTCATTTCCAGCATTCCAGAAGCTTTCTTAACTAGTCTGCTTGATTTTGGTGGTAGTACATTCAGGGCTTGCTTTTCCATTTGCAGTATTTGTAAATTTTTTCTTTACTTCAGCCACACTCATTGCCATAGTGAAAAAAAAAAAACAACATTCTGAAGACACTGAAATTATTTTACTGTATGACTTGTGGATGACTGCAGGCCTTCAAATTTGTAGAACAAAATCCACAGAGAGGAACAAAAATAAATAAATTTGGAATGAGTTTCTGGTGACTGGAAATTGCAGTCTCCCTGAAGGTGCCAAAATATTCTGGTCCTACTGTCACCTTCAAGATGAAACTATAAACATACCTCCAGTTGTCACACAGGAAAGCAATATCAGAATGAGAACTTTGTGAACTTGTACCTGACCAATGTTGTCTGCTCCTGGCTCCACTAGACGTATGTCCGTGATACAAGCTAAGCAGCCTCTGGGACTTGGTTGTGAGTTGTGAAATGAAATTAATTCTATGACAGAGCAGACACTGCAAAGTTGGCAGTGACAGATTCCACTGGAATGCAGGTTGGAAGTCTTGAGACTTGATTGTTGTCTTTGTTGTGTGTTTCCCTGTTAGCCTCCAGCAGTCTTGTTTCTGACACTGCACAGTCCAACAGTCTTTGGCATTGCCTGGACTGAGACACTTTTGAAGCATTCTAACAGGAGAAGACAGCCTGTTGTTTGCAGAAATTGCAAGTGGCTGAGGAATCTGCTATGTTTATTCTTTTTCTGTTTGATGCGATTATAGGTGATTTTGGTTCATATGGAAACCCAGTGCCATAGACATACATTTAATCCATCATGCTTGCTATTCAGAAAGAAAATTGTGTTTCCCTTTTTAAAAATATCAAATCCCCATAAAATCAATATAAATGACTTACTTTATATACAGACAATTAAGAAAACAGACCTTTTCCTCCAGCAGAAATCAAGTGATTGAGGTTTTGGTTGCTAGTAGCAGCTTTAATTGTTCCTTTTTTTAGGCCTTTATTATATTTTAATGTACATGACACAAAATCAGTAAACAGGTCTTTCAAGAGGCAGATTCAAATAGCCACAACATTTTTGCTACAAAGTCTACGGTATCTGTGTCTGCTCATGAAAATAAGGCACTAAAGGCTCTAGTTCACAAAGATATTTCCATGTCCAGCTGTCATTGATTTCAGTGGGAATTAGAGTGATAAGTAAGAATTAGGAACTGAATACTTTAGCTGAACTGGACCTGTTGTTTCTCTTGTCTTCTTTTAACAGCAAAAGACATGCTTAGTCACTGCCATTCTGAAAATTGAGCATGAGCAAATGGCTTGAACTTTCTGCTGTAACAAACTCCAGGAAACTCAAATATAACTATGGTGGAAACTATCTGAAAGTATTAGTACTAGTGGGTATTCTTCATGCTGTGGCTGCTTCTGAAAGAGGGCAAAACCCAACAAAATATGAAGAATTAAGATGAAAATGAGAACTAAATTATTAATATAAAAAAGTACTGCTGCTTTGTCTGTGCACATTTCAAGATCTATTGGATTTTCTCTCATTGTTCTGCATAAATTGCTTCTGACTATACAATGGACTTCACCAGAGCCATAGCTTTCAGGTTCTTGATTTTTCATAATTCACTCAAATGCCAGCTCAATGACATTAAGTGGAAAAATAGAAAAAAAATGCCTCCACTTTTCCACAGAAACAATTTTGAAAATCCATTTACATGGAAAATAAAGAGGCATTAAACCCAGTGCAAATCTGCAGCTGAATACAAAATTTTGAAAGCATAATATTTTATTTTTCCACATAACACAATACAAACTCTTATTTACTGCCTGGAAAGGCTGAAGAGTTCTGGGTTCCATGGAAGGAGGCTGTTTTTCTAATTTACAGTGTGGTAAAATAGCTGTCTAAAACCACTTTTTTTTTTTCTTTTTAAGAAAATAAACCTTAAACAGAGGCCTTTGTGAAAGAGTTTTAAAAAATAAAGTATTAGTGTTTGTTAAACAGCCTTTCATTTTTATTCATTTGCGCTAATGCTTCTCAAATTGTTCAGTCCTTGAAATGGTGTTGTAAGATTTTCACTCGTACAAACCGTTTACCAATTGCCAAGCTGCAGTGCTCAAGTGAGTGTTCTGTAAGATGTTTTGCTGAATAATGTTATCAACAACACAGTTAAGGCAGGAATATAGAAATTCTATACTAAGAGGAAAACAGCTAGTCCATGTCAGTTGAGTAAAAGAAAGTAGAAAAGATATTTAGTAATATTGCAAGTATTTAATAAAACTGTGCATAGTGTCTAACCAGGTGTCCTGGTTTCAGCTGGGATAGTGTTAATTATCATCCTAGTAGCTGGTAATGTGCTATGTTTTGAGTTCAGTATGTGAAGAATGTTGATAACACCGATGTTTTCAGTTGTTGCTAAGTAGTGGTTAGTCTAAAGTCAAGGACTTTTCAGCTTCCCAAGCCCAGCCAGTGAGAAAGCTGGAGGAGCACAAGAAGTTGGCACAGGACACAGCCAGGGCAGCTGACCCAAACTGGCCAACGGGGTATTCCATACCATGGGATGTCACGTAAACTGAGGGAAGTGGGGGTGGTGGAGTTATTCGCCGCTTGGGGACTAACTGGGTGTCGATCGGCAGGTGGTGAGCAATTGCAATGCGCATCATTTGTAGATTCCAATCCTTTTCTTATTAGTTATTATTTTATTAGTGTTATCATTATTAGTTCCTTCTTTTTCTGTTCTATTAAACTGTTTTTATCTCAACCCACGAGTTTTACTTCTTTTCCTGATTTTCTCCCCCATCCCACTGCGTGGGGGAGGAAGTGAGTGAGCGGCAGCATGGTGCTTAGTTGCTGGCTGGGGTTAAACCACAACACCAGGAGATCTCAAATGTTGCAACATGAGAGTACGAACCTGTCTGACTGGCACTACTGAAAATGAATTTTAGTGGGTTAGCTATGTTCCCCAACAGCCCGAGCAGGACAGACCATGTAAAAGTTAAACAGTCTGTAGATTTTCTTGAAGGTCAAAAAAGTTAGAGCTTATTTTGTTACTCTTCTGCCAGAAGGACACTTTTGCTACAAGATTATTTACATATAGTGCTATGGAAACTGAATTTGTACACCTGCAACACCAGAAAAGTACAGCCATGGTATTTACTAAGGAGCCTTGAGGTAATGCCAAAAGACCTGATAGATAAAAGAGCTCTGTCTTCTTTGAGTTCCTGTATCTTGGCTTTTCCTTGAAGGACCTGGAGAATACGATCTTGTCCCACCAGGTTCTAAAATCAACCTTGTGTGTTGGACAAGTTTTGGCAATAGGTCACATGAAGCATAACGAAAACTGCTTTCAAAGATACACCAAAAGTCAGTGTCAACACCCTGATGAAATACCCCCAAATTTCAGCTTCACATGTTCACAAAATTAATTTATCTTGGTGTAAAAATTCTATGTGTATACCAGATGAATTAAATCCCTAAGTAAGAAGAAAATTGCCAAAATCTGAGAGAAGGAAAAAAAAAACACCCGCAAAAAAAGATGGCATCCATACAAGTGTTCTGGTCAAAAGTTAGCCTCAGCCATTAATATTCAAATCAACAAAATATGGAATTGTCTCCTAATGGCAAATAAAAAGTACTTAAAACACTAAGGAATAAAATATTCTATGTGCCTTGCAGGGATATTGCTTCAACCAGCTGAGAAATAGCCATATCCCAGCGTGGCACATACATAATAATATTTGTTGTTGTGATTATAGAGTGGTATCACGCTAATAGTAGAAAACTGAAAACTTAAAAGTGAAAAGTGTATTTTCTATCAAAACCAAGAGATAGAATATTAAAATGGAATAAGCTGATGAAGAATATCTTGTTTTGATGGTTGTCTTAATATTGTTTTCCTCCTGGAAAACAGTGACCCCAATATGGTTTCAAAATTTATTTTCTGTTATTCTTGCACACCAAGTAATTTTTAGAGACAATGTTTATTTCAGTTCATCCTCGCAGTCCCTTATGATCTTCTGAATTATGATAAAATCCGTGTTTTTAAAAAAAATAACCTAGCTCCCATATGCAAAGAGAAGCCTCCAGATTCTGATGTGTGTTTCATACCAGCTAGACTATCAGAATCCAGCAGTTTGGTATGTTTTCTTTCAAATTTAAGCTGTTTCTCTAGCAGTCATCCCCACTTGAGTGGCATTGTATTCCTGCCTTTGTATTTGTTGTCCCTTAAGAGATCCGTTTGTGTCCTTTCTAGAGATGACAACGAAATACGCATGGTGATAGTTATTTAGCTGAACATTTCTACAGGCAGGTATCAAGTACATTGTTTCTTACATTCAGTAGAAATCTGGAAATTAAGTTGTTTTCAGGCAGCACATATAAAAGTTCATCAGGGCTTTCATCTGGCTCCATCCAGATTCATATAATAACTACATGCATGTGTCAATATGAATCAGGAAGCAGAAAATTCCTCTCATGGTTCATTGTCTGCAGCAGGAATCAGCCCTCAATAACTCATGATTTTCAAGTAGGGTTGCTTAAAGTTAGCAACCTAAGCTACTAGCTAAATGACATGATAAAATTTCTAAACACAAGCTGTGAGCAGCTCTTTTAATACTTTGCAAAAGAATATATTTTAAAATACTTCAACAGTTTGGATGTAATGGCAGATGGTCTGCATAAGACATAATCTTTAGAAAGATTCTTCAGTTCTGTTGAAAGACCTGTGACCATTCACAAATAGATACTGCTAAGCCTTCCTAAATTACTTCAGCCAAGGATGTGATCTATAATACTAAAAAACCTGGCTAAGTCAACTTTTTCTAACTTTTCTGTTTTCCAACTTATTTTCCTTCTGTCTCAGAAAACTACAGTGAAAGCAACTGCCACTGCAAATTTTTATTGAGATATAAAGATCTTCTCACACTGGGACGGTGGAACACTAACGAAGGCCCAGGGGCCACAGGTCCTGTGTGACATTGAAAAACAATACATGATGGGCTGGGTTAGCGTGAGTCTCCTGGCTTATAAAAGCACAGAAAATTGGCATGACAGCAGCTTCCACTCAATCATATATAGCACAGGTGGCAGCTGCTCCAACAATTTCCACTTCTCGCTCTGCTTAGCTTTTCCCAGCAGTGGCAATGGCAGAAGTACCGTGACTCAAGCTTTCAAAAGGCATGAATCTCTGGAGAAATCTGGCACAAAATGCTGTTGCACCAATTCAGCTAAAGGCAAAGCAATTGCTGCCTGCAGTGGTGCATTTCTACCTTGATGAGCTACTTAGAGAAATCGGTAACTGTCCATCTGAAAACCTGTAATAAAAACTTTCTGCTGGTCTGATCTTGCCAGTTTAGCCTGTTGGATTGCTTGCTTGCACAACAACAAGCATATAGATGTTTAGCATGAATGGGTATGTTTAGCATGGCAGGAAATATAACAGACAAGAGATTCAGATAGCTACTGCAAAATGCAGAGCATCTGGCAGACATGAAAATGAACTTGCCAAGAATGAATTAGA
Organism: Leptodon cayanensis; assembly: GCA_027564655.1. Classification (NCBI taxonomy): domain Eukaryota; kingdom Metazoa; phylum Chordata; class Aves; order Accipitriformes; family Accipitridae; genus Leptodon; species Leptodon cayanensis. The sequence goes on from JANXJC010000078.1 coordinate 25,373,194, forward strand.
AATATGCACATAGTTCTGAAATTGCTTTGTTGCTGGCTTATAAATCAGAAGGTGACCAAGGGATATTCCACTGTATGGTAGCAATTAGAAAGTCAGGCCTTCTCTTCCATCTTTGCCCCATTTGATGCTCAATTTATTATATTTTTCCCTATTATAATTTTATGGGCTGGATTAGCCAACAATCTCTCATTGTTACATCAGGTTAAACACTAATGTTGCTTGCTTATTTATTTTTTACTAAACTTGAAGAGTCACACCGAAAAAGAGTTTTTGATACCTACATTTTGAAATTTTCAGCTTTGTTTTGAACAACCAAACAGTATTTGTTAAACAAAAGGAGATGTGCATTTCATCTTGAATTTGATCAGCAGTTTTAACCAGTTCTCATAACAACATCTTCCACAACTGCAGCTTTGGACCATCCTAGATCCATTGTAAAAACAGCAATAACAACAAAGGAAAGAGGTTTTTTTTAGAAGGACTTGAATAACCACAAAATATGGACTAGCAAAATACCATTGCAGTAATAATGAGAGAGTGTGTGCCTGCTGTTGGTTTGAGTTGGGTGAGTTCCATTATGATATTGAATCCATGATTTGTTGCAGTTTGCAGCACAGTCTGAGTTGCACTTTAGTTTTTTGTGCATTGTACTGCCCAATCTATTATCAGAATTTATAAATATCTGTAAGCTTAAGATGGTCTACCACAGAAAAACCAAATTAGTCTACAATATGAAGAATATAAATTATACATCTGTCATTAAAGCAATGAACAAAGGACATAAATAAACAAGGTTTTTAAAAGCAGGTCTCACAATCCTGGGTTTTGATCTATGACAGCCCATTTGATTGTAATGTCAATTATATACCCCAGCCATTCAGTGTGATGAGAAGAAAGAGTGCATCAAAGGAAGGTTGTGGCCATGGTAATCTAGAGGAAACAAATTTTCTGAGTATATTGATCAGCAAAAGAGATTATGCGTTTGGGACAACTAAACTCTAACCTCTTTTGAGACAACATAGAAGGAATTTATATAATTCAGTTTTTATTCAGTACAATCAAGTATTTCAGATGTCAAAAAAAACCCCCAACCCAAAACCCTGAAAGACTGTTCACTGCAAAATTCAGTTTATTTATCATCTCACTAAAGGAGGAAGAGGAAAAGAATACAGAAGAAAATGATGACAGCAGTATTATCTGCCTGCTAGCTAAGGCATATGCCCACTGCAAAGGTTTAATTACTGCTTATTTATCAATGGGACTAATTATTTTTTCTTTCTGTTCTTATGAGCAACAAAGCATAAATGAGATTTTAGAGTGGATTTGGAGAAGGCAAAAACAGCAGCTTAATGAACAAGCTTAGTCATAATACAAAAGACATAAGAGAATCATGAAAGAAACTGTGAAATTAGTGTGTGTGTGGGAAATGCATGAAGTATTAATTTCGTAGAATTATCACCCTTGTAGAGCACAAGGGCTAGAGGAGAACATGAAAACAGATGAAGGAGTATATAAAGAGTTTTTATGATATAGTGTCTTGAAGGCCAGGATGAACAGATTTTGATCCACAGCCCAGGAGTTTTGGGCTTCTTGTGTTGACCTGTTTGAGTGCTCAACAATAGTACAGAACAATG
>JANXJC010000078.1:25383635-25400842 GCA_027564655.1 Leptodon cayanensis
CACGGTCAAAATTCTAAAGCACCTAATTTGTCCTACTGTAGGTATGTTTTGTTTCTTTCCACTTCACCATGCAAAATTTTTCTAAATGAGTAGCAACAGGAGGTTAAAAATTATAAATAACTTAGAATGGGAAGGAAAGAAATGATGAATCTTATGCATAAAACATTGCCTTTGGACTTAGAAAGTTTTGTCTTACTTCTGGCAAAGACTGTGTCCTTAAACAAATCAATTAATTGTTCTATGTTCACCTTTCTACATGTGTAGACTGAGGCTTTTCTTACAACACAAAATACACCCAAGTAACGACAGGAGACAAAAAAATAAACTATCATTGATGAAAACTATTATTTTATAAGGATTTCCTCTTATATGTGTATAAATAGATAGAAGTATACTTAGAAGACATTTTTAAAAGTTTTTTTCAATGACTTTTCCACTTTCCACAAGAGTATGAGTTCTTCAGCTATTGCATTTGCACGATTGAAAACATAAGTCACCCAGAGAAAGGATGCTTGGAAGCTGTATTAAAAGTGGTAGCTATAAGGGATCAGGCTAGATGAACTTTCCTAAAAACTTTGAACCACTAAACATTATTAATAAAACCTTTTTTAACTACCATAATGTTCCAGAAGCATAATGACAGATTCCTACAGGTAATTTTGCTATTTGCTACGCTTTGTGGCTTTCATATTCTTTATTTTTGTGCTATCAAGTTTCTACTGACAGCTCTTATCTATTGAAGAGATATCTTTTTTTTTTTTTTTTTTTCCCCTTCTCTTTCTGTGAACCTTGCTAGTTTTACCTTTAGGGCAAAGCAGTGATCCAGGTGTGTGGCCTCTTGTGTAATCATCATTTACCTGTACTGGGTCTACATTTCAAAAGCAATATCCTTCCAGGCTTTTTTTTTTTTTTTAAAGTAACCTCTGAATTTTATTAAGCTGTCTGAAACAGGAAGAGCTATCTAAAAGCTTGTAATAAAATGTAGCTGTTCCCTTTTAAAATTCTTATTGGTCATACTGTGTGAGTAGTGTTCAGGAAAAGGAGTTTGGACTGCTATTCTGTGGAAACTTTCTGCATAAAGTGCAGGTTTTAATTCACAAATAATCTGATTTACCATCTATAACATGCTCAGACTGCATAGTATTTGAGTGTAGAAACTAGTATACTACTCTGCATTGCACTCTTGTCATTTCAGAGAAGCAGGTTGAAAGACCAGAAAATGAAGTTAACAATGGGGCAACATGAATAGTTCTGTAGAAAGACAAAGTGAACTCTTTGGGGTGAATCTCCACATGCAGCCTGATATCTGAGTTCAAGAAAAAAAGCCACTGCTGGAATTAGGCTGCTCTGTCCTGGGGCTCAGTCTCTGCAGCCACACAGGGGGTTGTGGCAGCCCCTGGGTGACCTTACTTTGCCCATGAGGGGCTTTAACCATAACCTTGAATCTCTTTGTACTGAATATACATTGTGCTGAATTCTTTATTTACCACCAAGAATTTGCCACCAGACCTGATTTTACACTCAGGCACAAGGCCTGCCAAGCTCCCCTATGACCAGATAGCTTCCTCTGAGGCTCTCAGCCCTCTGTAACTCTGGGCCTATCTTTCAAACTTTGAAGACAGATTAAAAAAGAAGGCTACTTGAAGCTGTAGATAACATCGCAGAGATTAGCAAGAAGTGTTGTATCAGATTCCTGACTTAAAACATACGTGCAGTGCACCATTTGAAATAATTATCTGCAGGGAAACTTTTAAAAACCAATTTTAAAAGAGTACCTGGGCTTATATATTTTCATGTCATAATTCAAATGCAAATATTCACTTATTCTGAGATCAGAGCCTTTATTTTTCTTGTTTGTCTGCTTTAGCTTCACTTTTTTTTTGCTGACTAGGGGTGGGACTTGGTGGATATAGAAACCACCAACTGGCTATGGTGTTCATCATACAACCAAAACTGGACTATGAAATTTTGCAATGTATCTGCACTTTCAGAGTGACCACTCTCTCCTTACCTGCAGTAAACTAGGAGTATCAGGCTGGAGGTATTTCTGTCTACCTTACCTGTGCAAGTTTACCACATAGGGGAGTGGAGGTGCTCCTTATATCCTCTTCTCCTTTCTGTGACCGTTAATCTGGACTTCAGTTTTAATGCGGAGTGAGTGCTTCAATCACCTCAGCCCTTTATTTAGCACAAAAATATGGCAAACAGAAGAAAGGGTGTATACTGTTACTTGTTTTCAGACTAGAAACAGGGAGAATACATCCATAAGCAGAAAACTGAAACCAAACTGAGTATCAAAAGCATTTAAAGGCATTAAAAATTGTACAGCCTCCTTCCCACCTAGTACTATCCATACACTGTACACGCAGACAGAAGAACAATGGACAGGGTTGTTCTATTGTGAGTGCAGGAAAAAGCATTAAGAGGCAAAAGCAAGCATATCAAAGCCAGGGACAGATACTTGGAAAGGGAGAAAAACGAAGCCTGCCTAAATACATGCTCATCAGTCAACAATTCTATTTATTTATTTTTTGAAAGAAGTATAGTCAGGGTGGAAGGATATTTATTATTTACAGAAGGTTTTCTGCTGGGCTGGCTGTCCATGATAGCAACTATTGTTCCAGATGGAAGGAAATAAATAAATACCCCCCCCTCCCCAACTGATTAGGATGGATTGGACTAAGCAGCCAGGGAGGGCACTTCAATAACTTATTAAAGGCTTAGCAATTGTATTCCTGCATCTGCTGTGCTCTGCTACTTATTTTTATTCTCATTTTTTTATTTCTCTTTCTGCCCATGGAAGGTTATATTTTTCTATAATTACCACAAGCAAATCTTTCTTTGGCAGCACATGTAGTGATTAATCGCATTTCCTTTATTGCAGTAGTGGGTGGTTTTTGCTTATCATCTTTTTATATACAGCCTTTAATTTTCTGTACAGGCAGTACTAAGTAGTTTGCTTGTAGTAACAAAGATAACAATTAGCTACATATGTTACCAAGATGGAGCTCTCAGGCTGCATGTGATCTTTTTGAGGCCTACGTACTTCTTCTTTATGGGTTTGCATAACTACCATAAAAAGTGAAAGAAATGCTATCTACCTATGGTAGAAAATTGTCTTTAGGGTATGCAAGTTAGAAACAAATTCTTGCTTCTCTCTCCTAAAATTTGATACTGTAATAGCTTAAACACTGGAAGAGTCATCCTGCTCATTAAAACCAGAACCGACAATAAAAATGTTAATACAGAAAATGCAGTTCTTCAGGGAAGTACAGGCAGGGTAGAGCAAACTGCCAGGCTGCTGGGGTTTAGGGCAGATTTGGCTGTAGATTCTCTGGTATGACTCTAAGACATACTGTTCTATTTAAAACAGGAAAGAAATATTCAAGAATGCTGAAGATAGGCTTTGAAAATCATAAGTACTGATTATATGAGGAACCATTGCTCTGTGTATGATAAGAAACCTCAGAATTCAATAAGTGGGCATGACTTGTGTGGTTTCAAGTATCTCGTGTTTGCTGTGAGTACCTGTTAGAAATCCCTTGCATAAACCCTGAGGGTTTAGGCACTTACCCCACAGCACAACAACATGCCAGGAATCTTACTTTGTTAAGGCTTGTCAGTGTAAGATGCTTTTCCCCCACACTTCCCACTGCCAGGTCCCAAAAAGCTTCATGTATATCCTAGAAAACTGAACTGTGGTGCAGGGTATTGCAAGAGCAGCTGAACACCCCAGTAACCACAAAGGAATGGGAAGCCTGTTAGATTACTTACTGTTCTTACAGATCAAGTGAGACAGATTAAAAAAGAAGGCTACGTGAAGCTGTAGATAACACAGCAGTGATTAGCAAGAAGATTGAACTATAAGACCCTTTAATAAGACTGTACTTAGCCATGAGAATTTTTCCCAGCTGCCTTTGTGTCTTAGTTGGCTTTGGAATATCTAATGAGCCCTGGTGAGTCCTTACAGGTACATCTTCATTGTAGCTAGTGCTAAAGATGACTGCCAGAGCCACCTGCAGAAGCTGTGGCTGACCTGGTCCTCCTATAGATGTCTGTGGAGTTCTTCCATGTTCTTACTTTCAGATTCCCTATACTAATTTTATGTGCTTGGATGATGGGATGTCCCCCAGCAATGCGGTTGTTACATTCTTTCCACCCACCCCCCTCCTGAAATTCCTTTAAAAAATATTTGTATGGTGTTTCTGGACTCTGAGGCAGCAACAGGAGGAAACAGCCAGAAGACACAGGTGAAACTATATTGTGAGAGATATGAAATGCAGAGTCTTCTTAGTGGTGAATCTGGTGCTACTTTTTCTGGCGCTGTGTAAGAACTGAGCATGGTAGTACAGGCAGTGAATTTATGTACATAGTACTTGAACTATGTTATCTCTCTATGTCTCTGAACACACACATGCATTATAGGAAGAATTGTCTGGGAGATTCTGCCACCATATTTTTTTCCCATATGAGTCAGTAGCAAGTAGAAACAACTTCAAAGGTTAATATTCCTTTAAGGAAGAACAAAATCTGTAAGATTTGGCCTCATTTAAATACTATTTAAATATAAAGAGCAATATCCTAGCTATGAGACTCAGTGCCAACTGAGGACTGGGTCCAAAGACTACAGTTATGTAATTTGCGGTACTCGAGGCTGAATCTTAATAAGACCATCTGGAAATTGAGCTGTTTCAGAATAGGGATATCCACTTTTCCAGCACAGTTTCATGCTAATTGTAAACAGTCAGTGTGTGTGCTGCACTAGCTGCTTATTAGTTTCTAGTTGGAGGTTGTTTTTAACCTATAAAACTCTAGGGCTAAGCTGTTTGCTGCTGGTGTAATATATCTAGAATTAATGTGTGAGTCTCATTCATAAGTGATTTGGGACTTGGTTACCTCAGAGAGTTGTACAGAACCTAATTTTACCAGCGCATGAGAAAGAGGTAAAATGAAAGATTTAGGATGAATAGATGTTATTATAACTTTCATCATGAGATCAGGTAAATGTCAATTTTGTTTTATTTGGGTTTTACTTCTGATAGTGTGTTAGAGAATCCTCATAAAAGTACTAGGGAAGTAGATAGTGCCATCACAGGAATTGAGACAAATATGTAAATTATTTCCAAGTAAATGTATTCCTTTGAAAGTAGGACAATTAAAAAATAATGCAGGTACAATTTCTAGCCCTTTAACTCAAGATTCTTGAGTCACCTGAAGATGGATTTTCACAGAAACCTCAATCACTGCATAGAAGTCTCCCTTTATTATTTGTGGGAAACTGTAAAACTGAACCACTCACCCTATAGATTAATTGGAGGATTGAAAGGGTGTTTCTAACTGAAGAAATAAGTAGATCTGATTCTAATATCACTTATAAACAATTAAATTAGGAGTAATTTCTCTGAAGCCAAGGGAGTAACACCAGTTTAGAAAAAGTATAAGGGATGTTAGAGTAGTGTCTAGTGTAATGCTGTAAACACTATGCAGATTTATTTGCATACATAAAGTATTTCTGTATGGGGTCCAACAGCTGACTCTGTTGACCTACCCTGCATAAGTACTCTGTCTGTTTAAATACAGGTTAAAGAGACACCCAACTCCGTATTTGTCATTGCACTCAGTATAGATGACAAAGGTGACAAAGGATATGCATATATAAACATTAGCAAACAATGACCTGATGCAGATTTCCATTTGGTTTCCTATTTTTGTTCATAAGTTGAATTACTTTAATCCTTAAACTTCAGGGCCAAATTGACCCTTGAGATTTGGGAAATGGGGTGGGAAATTAATCTTTCTTTTTAGATGGCTCAGAGTTTCTTAGTGAGGTGTAATATAATAATGAAAAGGAAATGTAGTTGACTGATGTTTATAGTTGTTTGCCCTTCTGAAATATGGTTAAAGTAGGCAATGCCTGAGCAGTGTTGGAGCAGTGGAGCTGTTATTAATGGTGATATATGTTCTACTGGGAGGGGGTTCAAATTACACTGTGCAGAGCTCCTATAGCTGTCCCCACTACCCTAATGGTGAATCTATACTCACTGTTTTGAAAGGGTCTAAATTAAGTTGTGTTGAAGGCAAAGATTTCAACAGCTTCTCCCCTCCTTTGCAGTGAGTCCTAGTGAATATGGAGAAGCTTGACACTATGATATATAAAATTATATCAAGAAAGGTCCTATTTTCTCTTTTGTTCCAGAATTACCCCTGAGGTAGTGTTTGCATTAGATCCTGTGAGTCTGAGTAATAATGTCTTTCCAAGCAGGTTTTGAAGTGGGTACTTATTCCAGTAAGGGATCCACTGCATGAGAACTGTAATAGCACCTGTTCATGTTGCAGTGGATGATATTCTGCATCAAAGGGCATTTCAGTTTAAGGTATGTATATCTATATGTTTGCTCAGTGAACCAAGGCTGAATTGTATTTCTCTTTTTTTTGTAGAGTGAGTGGAGGGAGAGTTGCACAAAGCTTTATTTTATGTCCTTAGGATGTAGTTCACAATATTTAAGCTCAGTAAAGCTCAGCATTACACAAGCGACAAATTTGTATGTAGCTGAGGCTCTGAGAAGGTAAATTTCTGACCTTGATGTGACAGGCTAGACCATGCAAGGCCTTTTGTAAGACTGCTGTCACTATCAGCTGAGGCACTTTAAGCTCCTTTGTGCTCTGTATGTGATGTGTAATGAACACTGGATTAACATAAATACTGACCTTTTGGGTCTGTATTCTGGATCTATTGCTAAGCATTTGTTACAGGCCACCTTCTGAGATGACCCACAGAGGATATAAACTGTTACTAACTTCAGCTAGAGAGTCCTGGTTATTCATCTAGGGCAGCATTGACTTGTGCTTTTCTTTCTGGGTCCCAAGATTAAACTTTTGTGTGATTTCCCAAGAGAGTGCCTATTTTACCAGCTTGCCTGCCTATATTTCACTTTCTGTTGGTTGTGCTTGAAGACCTCATCTGTTCCCCTAAAGTGCTGATCCACTTTTGTTACAATCTTCATTTAGGGGTGAAGTACTAAGAGAATAACCTCTGAATTCACCCTGCTAGGCTGAAATACTGAAATTAAAAAATACCCTTCTGTATGTGTGAGGGGGATTTTTTGTTCTAAGAAGATTCTCAGGGAGAGCTGACTCATGTAAAGAAGTAGTCCACAACTACCTCAAGGTTGGCAGTGGAGGGGAGGTGCTGATCTCGTCTCTCTGGTGACCAGTGATAGGACACGAGGAAAGGGGATGAAGCTGCATCAAGGGAAGTCCAGACTGGTCATTGGGAAAAGGTTCTTCACTGAGCGGGTGATTGGTCACTGGAACAGGCTCCCCAGGGAAGCAGTCACTGCACCAAATCTGTCAGAGTTCATGGAGCACCTGGACAACGCTCTTAGTCATATGGTTTAGTTTTAGGTAGTCCTGCAAGTTGGATTTGATGATCCTTATGGATCCCTTCCAACTTGAGATATTCTGCGATTGTGTGATTCTAGGTGGTAGAAAAACCTCTGAGACTGTGTAGCAATGCTTTTCCTTCCTCAGCTTATTTTGACTTCTCTTTAGAGCAAAAAGAAAAAAAAAGAATGCAAGAAGACACAGTCGTCCAAGTTTTAATTGTAATATATATCCAATTGTGGCGTATATCTAATATATATATATATAAAATAGCATATATTGTATATATATCTGTTATCTGATAATTACTAAATAATTAATATATACTAACTTATGCTAATGTATTAATCTACTAATATATCTATAGTATCTATATTTATGTAATCCTAGTATTAATTGTCATCCAAGCTATTGCAGCAGGGAGATAGCAAACAAATTAGGAGTACTGAAAACGAACTGTAAAAAACAGCACTGCAAATGGTGTTGCGTAGATTGTAGTATCAGCTGAGTAACTGGATACGTGCGAACTCACTCTGCTGACGATTTTGATCAGGATTCAAATTCAACCTGTTTAATCAATGTTTTTGTGTGATAAAAGAAGTAATTCAGACATCCTGTCTATACTTGTCTCTTACCCATGAAGTGTGTATTAATAGAGGGGACTTTTTAAAGTTATTGGCATATAACATCTGATGAGATGTCAGAATCAGCCAAATTAGACAATAATCAATGTAAAATAATTGATGGTGATTCTCAGATAAAGTTATAATGTACAGCAAAAGGGTAATTTTTTAAAATTAGAAGAGCACAGATGACATGGAGGCATGTTGAGATGAGCTTAAAAGGGAGATTTCAGAATCTAACAGCATTAAGTACTAATGTAACTGCTTGCTTAAGAAGTGAGAACTGCAGAGATAAATGAATCAAATTGCATAGAGCAGAAAAAAACTCTGCAAACCAGAAGCATCTGAGAGGCACTTTGACAACTTATTAGGCCTGAATTTCTACATGAAAAATGGACCAAATATTTAATAACTTCACTTACCATTTGCAATCAGAAACTTTCAGAGGTTTCTGAGCAACAAATCTTTTCATGTGTTTGACTTGATAAATGCAGGTGTGCTGTGTTAAGACAACATTTCTTCCTGACTTGCTATTGTTTCTTTGCTTATTGTTCAAAATATGTTGATGGGGGTGTTGGTATCCTTACTGTTTAAACATGAGAATTGGTATATTTGAACACTACAAAGTGCCAGCTTCTTACTCTCAGCGCTTTTCATACATTCTTTCCTTCTTTCCTTTCCTGTTCTGGCTCTTTCATTTTGAATCTGGATACCAGGATTCCACGACGGAATTATTCTGTTGTGAAGACTACAACTCAGAGTTTATTATTCCCATTTAAAAGGCACCACTTTCTATGTATAACTTTACTTTTGCAGTCTTCAGTCATTTTATGCTCTGTTACACTCTTCTGCTTCCACACCCTTATTTTCACAGAATAATAGAGAAAACTAGAAAGATAAGTAGTAGCAGGAACATAAAAATATTTGAGACAATAAAAACCAAAACCAAGCTCTTCAAAAAATATAGGTAAAGAGAACATTTTAGGCCTAACACAGTGATAATGTCTCTTCAAAACAAGGGGTTTATATCTAAATCAAAGAAAAGTAAAGAAAAGTCTACCGATTGGTGACAGTAAATATCATGAAAAAAAACATTTTTATAAGTTACTTCATCCTTCATTCATTGAAGAGGATAGATAATGGGTTTGTTTGTGATATCAGAAAAAGACAAGAAGATAGGGGAGAAAGAAAGATGAAAGACTAGTAACTCAGTGAAATCTCATGCCTTGAGATATCCATTATGTCACTTATCTATATGCAGTGTAAGTATGTGGGGTTTAGTTTTATTTCAAATCACATTTGTTTAATGGCACAAATAATACCGAGAACCTATTACCCTATTGTTGTCATAATTTCCAGAGAACAAGGCGAAGTACAGAGGAACAGGAAAACACCTGCATTCCCGAGCAAAGCCCCTTCTCAATTCTCCTCTTCTACCTTTGGATGCAGGAAGAGAAACAGAAAAGTATAGTCCATTTCAAACTGACGTTTTATTTGATGCATTCTCAAAGTACCTGGAAGTTTATTGAGACTTTCAGACAAGTTGCCATAGCCTTGGGGCTTCCCTAAGCTTAGGAGAACAAGGCTGCCCTGAATTAATAAAAAAATACATTAAGCTCTATTCCTCTCCCACTTGTAGACCTCTTGCCTTCGGGGACTAGTGTAGAAACATCCCTGCCCTTTTTGAATCAGAGCCAGTTTGTGTCATGTCAGCATGAAGTATAGGCAGAGCAATCTTACATTTGTCTGCAGTGGGCCAAGCTGATGATGGGGTTGGAGAAAAGGTGAAAGAACAGAGGTCAAAGAGGTAACAGGGGTGAAACAGGTAACTTAAATTACTGGCACAAGACCTTTTTCAGTCAGAAGTTTTAAATTCATGGTGCTAGATGCAGAACTAGCAATGCTTCATCTTAGCGACAGTAGCCTTGTAAATTATGTAAGCCATATTTTTTAAATCTTCTTAGTTTTTAAACAAAATTATTCTCCTTTAGTAATGTAGCATATTGACTAGTAATTATGTATGGTACATAAAACATTGGCACTGTTTTAAGTATTGCTGACTTCAGCCTCTTATTATACATTATTTAGTCAAGAACATTTACATTTACAGAAGCTACATTGAATCTCATGACATGAGTGTACATGACAAGTGTGTTGAGATGATTATTTAAGATGTTTTTTTCCCCTAGGTAGGCAACTTCATGGGTAAGAAAACACTTATACTATCTGTAATGTAGTCCTGCCAGTTTTACAAATTAAATGCATGTAGCTTGCTATAATTTCTTTCATGAATTTATGTTTTCTTTAAAATGGGCTAGGGGACAAATGAGAATGAGATAGGATAGCTTAATAGTTGAGAGATGGAGAGAGAAACAGAGAAAGTAATTTCAACATTATGCCATGCCTGCTGGGCTGGATTTACAAAAATACTCACAAGTGCAGGTTTTTTTCTCCTGCAGTTAATCCACTTCTGGGAGTGTCCTGTGCAGTATCCTTCCAAGTTATATACATTTTTATTTGGTTCATTAACTTCTCTTCTAGTAGACAATGCTATATAGTTAACAGCAAGGGAGTTTCTGAAGAAAAAGGACAGATAAACGTTAAGAGTTTCCATATAGGAAACTACAGGATTAGATTTATTTTTCAGAAAGGATACTTTGCAAAAGTCCAAATATATCCAAAGCCTAGCTGAGGAGAGTGCTGATTTGTTTATTTGTGTTCTTTTATATCCTGATTACTAGATGTTTTCTACTATCCAGTAATATACAGTTCGTACAGCAACTGTAGCAAAATATGGTACAGATAATATAATGATAAAGAAATTAAAAGGACAAACTCCAGTATATCTGAAAAAAAAAAAAGAAAAAAAGAAAAAAGGTATGCGCAAAGCACCTTTTGTAAGTGTAGATATACAGCTAGCATCCTGCACTTATATATATATGACACAGCATGTTTCTGAAATCTTTCAATGCATGCACAGTTCAGCTGATTAAATTTTGACAAAATATGAAAGACAGCAAAAGTCTTTACTGATCCAATATGCTCACATTTGTGAAAATCTGCACTGATTTCAGCTGAGGTAAAAATCTACCCCAAATAAGCCTCTTCTTTTGTCTTACTTATTCAGAAAAACCTAAGATAAACAGTCCATGTAAGAGCTCTCGTATGAAATAGCAGAACGTTTTAGTCAGCACCCAAAAAGGTTTCTCTATCGCGTTTGTAGCTGTGTGCCAGCAATTCAGTTACAGCCTGAGTAACAGTGTCTGCAAAGGAGCATGAGACACTTGAGTGTGTAATATGATTAAGACAGTATGTGTCTTCAAACAAGGCTGTGTTCAGTACCTGTCAGTGTAATAATAATGTTATATGCATTGAAATAGTCACTGAGACAGTGTCCAAAGGTTCTTGCAGTGTGGAAAAAAACATGATTTAGAACATATAAGAGACACTTTTATCTTGCAGCTGTTATTTGGATATTAGTTCACATACACTGAGTCTAAGGTAATTCACCAAAACTTGCAGTGAAAAGTTTTAGCTGAGGTCCAATCCTTGGAAGGCAATTATGATAAAAAATAAGATTTTGTCAGAGATGCCTTGAAGTGACATGGCTGAGCTTTAGAAGCCACAGTATGTTTAAATAATTTTCCACTTTTACCTATGATGAAAAGGTAAATGTTCTTGTCCACTTTTGCAGCAGCAGGAATCCTCCTGCAGTTTTGTTTCCGAAGAAACAGAATTAAAACATATTCCAGGTGAGACTGTGGAAAACAAATACTATTTTAAGAGCACTATATTCGTGGTACAAATGTGCTATACTTTCATTCATTTAAAATCTCTCATTGCCTCTATCCTTTCAATAGGTAAGAAATAAGTAGGTGGTAATAAAATGTGGTATACTTAGGAGAAATTTTGCTTTTTACAGCATTTAGACAACCCAAACCTTCACTAACACAAATAAATGTCACTTCACACCTGTGGTGGATTTTAAACGGACTTCACTACCACTGTGACCAAACCCAGCATTTGCAGAAAGGCTGGCTAAGGCAATTATTATGTCAGCTGAATATCGTGCATCAGGATGACAGATTAATTGATTGTTAGAAAGTCAAAAAAGGATTCCCAGCCATTAGCCTCATACTCAGCAATGCATGCAACATGATTTGAAGGGTAAAGTTGGGGGCATGAAAAGTGCTGTGTGCCACAGATGTGTTCTCCCAGGAACTGACACTGTAATACTATCTGACTTTTAAATTAAGTATAAAGGCATGCCAGGATGGGGAACTGCCCCTTTCTGTGTACATACCTGCAAAAGACCCATGTTGCTGTCCCAGTTGTCTCAAAGAAGAGGGAGGAACACTTATTTGATTTAGCTGAGACATGATAAGTTTCTTATCCTTGGAGAAGGGTAGCTTATTAGATTGGCTCTGACAAAGTGAAGCAGACTTCTTGTGGCTTTGTAGTGAAGGCTAAGATTTCAAAAATTGACATATGTTATAAAAGAGTATTTGGGTTCAGGTGAATATTCCCAGTAAACAGATGAACCCAAAACTAGCTTTGCATGCACAGATGGGCACTTTTGTGCAAATATTGATAGCGTCATGCTTGAATACCCAATCTTCTTATTCAAACATTGGTTCTGAGAATGCAAAAGACAGTATGTAGACAGTCCTAGGATGGAATTTTAAGACATTGGCAATTTGGTCCTTATTGTATTTATGTTAATACCTATTATTCATTCCCCAGAGCAGAATTTTTGTAATTTTTTTTTTATATCAGAAATAAGTGTTCTTCATGTGAAGTTTAGTGCTAACATTAGACACCAAAAGCGCATCTGATGCTGAGATAGATTTCTTTTTTCCCCATTTAAATGTTTTGTTAGGGAAAGATTTCCTCTTTTGTTTTTTAAAAAAGAAAATAGCAACAGCTTAAGAGACAGGAGATCCATAATCTCCCTGTGTACAGATGTAAGTCTTTATACCTGTTAGATGTGTACATGATATATAAAATCCTATTTAGAACATACAAGACGTGGAATTTGTCAATGTATATTGTTCAGTTCACAAACTGAAAAGTTCACAAACATTTTACCAATGCAAAAATGAGGAACAAAGAACATACAGAAATGTACACTGCCTCTCTCCCCTTTGTATGTTCCCAGGGTAAGCTGTATTGTTAAGTATCAGTTCTGTGCCTGCTTTTCTTACACCTTCAGCCACAGAGTGAGGCTTGTGTTTTATTCTTCTTAACCCATTAAATGCTAAATTTTCATACTGGTTTAATAGGATGGAAGTCAGTAATAGTCCTCGACAATCAGTCCAGGAACTGATTTCCTGTTGTGAGAATCTTTTGAAGAACATTCCCTACCTGATGCAACTAGGATGGTGTAAGTGCAAGTAATACCAAATAGAGCAGATATGGGTAATCTAGGCTTAGGTGACCACCTGAAATACTAAAACCCAAACCCAATACTTTCTCTTAGAAATCTCCAAATGAAATGGAACAATATTAACTTGGTATTGATTAACTTTTCTTGGTCTTCACAGTTTATTGTCCTTGTAAATATCTTTTCTGAGCAAGGTGTTTTTGAAAACTATTATGCAGGAATGAAAGACCAAGAAGTTTGTAACACTTTTAAGAATGTCTAGATGTTGTTTGAATAAATGCTCCAATGATTTAAAAATATGTATTTATATTGACAGAAAAAAAAAAAAAAAGCTAGCATAGAGCTAGCAGGTAAGTTTGGTATACATTCACTGCCAGTTACAATGACTGTTAAAGTAAAAGTTGCATCAAAACAGCAGTTTAATAAAAAATTGGCTAGTTTCTAGGCTGACCTTTGCCTTCTAGGTCTGACTATACTATTAGTACAAATTACAAATGGAAACAACGGGTTTTTTTCCTCTACATACTGTCAATGCCTGATTTTGTGCTTATGGTATCACCACTGCTGGAGAAAATAAATTATCTGAGAGGAACAGGGTGGTTTTTAAGAGGTCAGTCTCTTTAGGGTGTGCAGATGATGTTGGGGGACCATTGTTACCACTGTAACACATCTGAAACATAGCTTAGAGCATGCATTCACTTTGGAAACCAGTCAGGTGGGGGATCAGGGGAATGGAAAAGTGTCTCAGAAACACAATCTCTGCACTACTCTGGGATTTGCATAGAACAGAGTTTGGGTGAGTTTGATCCTCTCTCTACTGTAAGAAAATTGAATCTCTTGTTAAAACCATCTGTACTCTGCAGAACTGAATAATGTGATCCTCTTGGACACTCAAGCTCCCTTCAGACTGAAGGCTCTGCTGGTTTCTCACCATTGCACCTGCTGAAGGAGCAAATCATCTAGACAGCAGCATTGTCCGATGGTGTCAGGATCGTTGAGAAGGAAGGCAGGGAACATGGAAGTCTGCTGAAATTTAGAAGAAGGCAATCAGTATTCTAGCTGTGTACTGGTAGAAGGCAGAAAAATTCAGGTTTCTTATCAATTTGCTAGCACTGCCATTGTTGGAAGAAAGGCATATCATCCTGTTAATATGTTTTTAGAAGGAAGCTATTTTTATATACAGGTATAGCAATTTGGAGTAGGGTGCATAAGCAGGTCTGATAATGTTAATACCAGAATATTTTGTGAGCTGATGATTTTCTAGATACTCTGTGACTTTCCCTGTGGGTCTGACAGTCTGTTTGCCCATCTTAGAGGGAGAAGTTTCTCTTGTTTGACTAGAAGTGCTGTTGAGTTACTTTTGTGCTCAGTTATCTGGACATTTTTTCCCCTTTTCAAGGAACCTGTTAATCCCTAAAGCCTCTGAGGTACTTTTTATCTGTACCAGTAACAGAAACTATTTCTAAAGACTTGATCCTGTTAGCCTGTGAGAAAATCCTTGCTCACTTTTCTTGTTGTATATGATTGTTTTGTTCAGTGTATGAATACTTCTGAAACAGTAACACCCCATAGGACTTAACTATTCTATCAACTGCTTTTAAAACATACAGGTTTCACATCAGGAATTGTTAAAAAATTCACTGTATGCATTAAAAAAAAAATCATCATACTTAGAAGAAGTAAGAATTCTAAGAATTTCTAAGAATTTTCAGATTGTTTCTATAACTGTAGGGGTTGTAAACTTTGAATTCTCTCTGCTTAGCTAGTGTAAGTGGTTGATGAATTATTGAATGCCCTCAGGGTGCTCAGTGATGTACAAAACAGGAGAAAATTTTTTCCCACTGCAGGAAAATCAACGTTTTTGAGTGTGGTGGATCCTGGTTGGTGTAAATCTGGTCCTAAACCCAGCATGCCTGTACTGAGAAGGGTTAGATGAATGCAATGAGGCAACACAGGGAAGGATTTTGCTCCTTGCCATGTGCTGTATTGCAGCTTCACTTTTTCTGCACCCCTCAGAAATCACAGCTAAAATTTCTGCTAAATTATACTCTATGAAACTGAACTGCCACACAGGTGAATAAGCTTGCATAACCCTTTTCCTGAGCCATAATGATCAGTCACAGCTGTAGATCTGGGCCCCTAAATACTGACAGGCAATTAGATGGCCATAGTCCAATTACCATGAGGTCATGATACAATCACTACAATTGCTATTAATTTATTCTAATGACATAGTGATTATTTGTACTCAAAGAATGACACAGCATAAGAGCCTGCACAAGAGAAGAATTCACCAGGCACATTTAAGGTGGTTGTCATATAGAAAATCTTACAAATTTAATAAAGTCCTCTTGGCTTTTTCCGGTACCTCACTGGTATTGCAGTTTCTGCTTTACTGCTGAGTAAAGCAGAGGTTTTTATGGGATTGGTAAACCATAAATGACTTGAACTTCGTCTCACTGGCTTTTATGTTACACCATTTAGCTGTGGCAAAACAGTTGTTCATGGTCACATCAAACAAGGTGAACTGTCACAGACAGGTCATTCAACACTGATGACTGAGACACGTATTAACCCTTCATTCAGAAACCTTCTTTTTGATGCTCACACATTTCTCAGAACCTCATCATCTGGGGATTTGCTTTCTATAGCACTGTCTTCCAGCAACCTTCACACTTCAGACTTCTCCATCTCATGGTCAAACAGTGAAACACCCCTTTGCTTTTTCTGGTAGAGAAAGAGTTCTCATTAATCTTCTATATCACTTCATTATAGTGAAATTAGAGATGTAGTCCAAAACTGGCTTAAGAATTGAAACTCAGATGCATTGGTGAGCTTTACATAAAGGCATTGAACTAGGCATGATCAATCTGAGGACAAATGCTTACTCTCAATCTGAGTGACGCACCAGCAATATAGGATAGTTAAACAAATTAGGCATTTCGACAAAGTGGACTGGCTGCAAAGCGAGTCTGGTACTTTGATTGCACAAAGTTGCACACATATTGTGTCTTTGAAAATATAATGTTGATTCTTATAAAATTTTAAGACCTTCCCATGTCTCTGTTTTAGTCAGCTAGATCTCCCAAGTAACATCAGACTGACAGCCTTTGAGGACTTAGGAAAGAATAAATCAAAACTAGTCTTGGCAAGTTGTTCTTGATCAAGCAATGATTTCCTCCAAGTTAAGAGAAGTCACAGGCTCCTGGTTCCTTCTCACTCCTTCTGAACTGCTGGTACTTTCATTCCTCCGCTCTTACATCTTATTCCCTCTCATGCTGAGAGTTAGGAAAAGATGAATGTATAATGGAGGGACATGTAATGGACAGGTAGGCAGCAGATGCCACTTTGTTTTTCAAACCCATAGCAAAACACTTTCTGCATGCAAGATCTATGTGGGAGTTCAGGAGACTGAAGCAATGATCGAGCAAGGAAAATGAGTGGCAAAGGTTTTGAGAAAAGAACAGACTGGGGAGGGACTAAAAGCATGGACAAGAGGGGAAAGGAGATGAGTGTAAAAAGTACAAGCAAGAACCTGAAAAGCAGGAGAAGAAAAATACGTGAAAGAATAGCAGCAAATTTGAAGAAAATAAGAACAAAAAGGTATTGAAGAAAGAAGTCTTTCTATTGTGCTGAAGTTTTCATTAGGCATTTGGGTATTGTGTTTATGTTTTATAGAATCATAGAATCATTCAGGTTGGAAAAGACCTTCAAGATCATCAAGTCCAACCATCATCTGTTCCCACTAGACCATGGTACAGAGTACCTCGTCAATGTGCTTTTTAAATACCTCCAGGGATGGTGACTCAACCACCTCC
>JANXJC010000078.1:25405662-25420880 GCA_027564655.1 Leptodon cayanensis
GGGGAGAGAAAATATAACAAAGGGCTAGTGGGTCGAGATAAGGACAGGAGAGATCACTCACCAATTACCATCACAGGAAAAACAGACTCAACTTGGGCAAAGTTAACTTGATTTATTACAAATCAACCGGAGTAGGGTGATGAGAAATAAACCCAAATCTCAGAACGCCTTCCCTCTACCCCTCCCTTCTTCTCGGGCACAACTTCACTCCCAGATTCTCTACCTACCCCCCGCAGTGGCGCAGGGGAATGGGGAATGGGGATTACGGTCAGTTCATCATGTGTTATTTCTCCCGCTTCATTGTCCTCAGGGGCAGGACTCCTCACACTCTTCCCCTGCTCCAGCGCGGGGTCCCTCCCGCAGGAGACAGTCCTCCACAAACTGCTCCAATGTGGGTCCTTCCCACGGGCTGCAGTTCTTCATGAATTGCTCCAGCATGGGTCCCTTCCACAGCGTGCAGTCCTTCAGGAGCACACTGCTCCAGCGTGGGTCACCCGCGGGGTCACAAGTCCTGCCAGAAAACCTGCTCCAGTGTGGGCTCCTCTCTCCACAGGTCCGCAGGTCCTGCCAGGAGCCTGCTCCAGCACGGGCTTCCCACGGGGTCACAGCCTCCTTTGGGCAGCTCCACTGTGGACTTCCATGGACTGCAGGGGGACAGCCTGCCTCACCATGGTCTTCCCCATGGGCTGCAGGGGAATCTCTGCTCCAACACCTGGAGCACCTACTCCCCCTCCTTCTTCATTGACCTTGGTGTCTGCACAGTTGTTTCTCTTACATGTTCTCACTCTCTCTCAGGTTGCCATTTCTGCCTGACCCAACAACTTTTTTTCCTTCTTAAAAATGTTATCACAGAGGTGTTACTACTATCGCTGATTGGCTCAGCCTTGGCCGGTGGCAGGTCCCACTTAGAGCCGGCTGGTATTGGCTCTGTTGGACACAGCAGAAGCTTCCCGTAGCTTCTTACAGAAGCCACCCCTGTAACTCCCCCACTACCAAAACCTTGCCACACAAAGCCAATACTGTAATCAAACCTAGTGTTCCTGACAAAGAAAATCCAATCTATTTCTCTTTTCGTGTTAATGCTTTCCACATTCAGTAGTCCAAGATTAATGTAGCTTCTTATGTATTTTTCTAATTGCTGAATATTCGAACCTCTTAAATTCTAAGAAATGTATCATAAAAGCTGCAGAAAACCAACTGTCTAGAAGGAGGTTAAAAATACGGTAAAATACAAGCTGGAGGTTAAATTATATTATGGGAAAGAATAAAAAAATCCATCATGTCAACAAATATATCTCTATAACTTTTTGCCTTATGTTGAGTGATAGGAAAAATCCTATAGAAGAAATGACTCAGATACTTTTTTTTGGAGTTTTTCTTGAGTCTGGGAGCTTCAACGTAATAAACTTCCATTACTGAAGTGAACAGAAAAGACATACATAAATTGTGTGGTCATATTATCTTTGAGATTAAGAAATTTGTAAAGAATGAGATGTTTGATGGAGAATTAGCCACCAGTAAATTTTATAATTTCAGTTACGATTCTGGTAAGGGAGCCTACATGTAGGCTAACCTAGAAGTGTATGATGATACCTTTGTTAGATGAATGTTTGATGTACCACCTAAAGTATTTGCTTACCAGGATTTAGTAAACTTTCTCTTACCTAGGAGTTTATTTCATTATAGGTAACCGAAAAGGTTACTTGCCTGATCTGTAGATCATATTTTTTCTGATCTACACCTAAAAAAAATGGAGAAAATCTCCTCTGATTTGAAAATATCTAAGGAAAATATCTGAGATCTTTAAAAAAACAAAAAAATCCAAGAAGCCAATGATTTGACACTTTGATAAAAATGTTTTTTGAAATGGCCAAGCGTAATTTTGAATCTGATCCGCACTGGAAGTGCAATATATAGTTAACCAACTTTCATATATTTTGTAAATTAAACACACTTATTGCGCATTCTGTTGGTTAATTACAAATTTTGACTCTTACTTAATTACATGTTCTAATTATGTGATTTCATGTACAGTACTAACTTTAATTAAACAATTAGGACATGTAAGTAGAATTTGTAGGTATGTATTTGAGGATGGTCATGAAATTCTGTTCCTAACACTAAAACTCCTTAAAAAGATAATCCATTAGAGATATTAATGTGGATATTTTAAAGAAAATAAACTAAATAATATATTTGATCACATATGCCAAAAAAGAGGTTAAGTCATGACATTGGTAAGCCATCTTTTTCATTTTCATGGAACTGCTTGCATGTTTAGAGGGAAATGTTTATGGTAAGTATTTACTGGATTGATATTTACTGGATTTTCCAGTAATGCTTGATCAGCTTCTAGAATTTCTACATCTTGTAACCCTAGTTGTTTCATTTTGAGATACTTTTGATTTATTTCTATTCCGGATTTACAGACAAAACCTTAAGCATGTCAGAGGTATCTGCAGTATTCATGAGTAAGAATTTTGTTTATAGGCAGATAGTTGTACAAAGTTTAAGGTTCATAATAAGGTTCATTGCTTCATATCAGCGAGATATTTATAGTAAAAAGTTAGCTAAAGGGCAAGAAAGGAAAACAGCAACACAACACAGAATTCTGTTTATTTTGTCAGGAGACAGGATACTTAACAACAAGAGGTTGTATAAAGTCACACTAGTTCATCCTATAAAATTTATTTACCTTCCTGTAGTTCCAACAGGATATGGAGACAAGGAAGGAGAAGCTGCTTCAGGGAGCTGTCAAGAGTTGTTTTTAATCAGCAAGGAAGAAAAATCCATGGTAACAGATGACCCTAAGTCTATTTATTAAAACTTTAAAGATAGGTAAAGAAAAAGCAAGCACAGAAGAAAGATTAAACAAAGAACTGCAAGAACATTCAAAGCACTGCTAAGTGTCAGCTCCACAAAACTTCATTAAAATAGCTCTCAGTTAGCAAATACATCATTTTTCACATGCATTGAGAGATTTAATAAATGGTCAAAATGATAAAAGCAATTATACCACAGGCTTTGCAATGTTGGATAAGAACACTAAAATTATGAAGGGTAATGACTCTTCAGTCATGAGAAAGATACTATTACAGGGAAGAGTAGATCATCACAAATTGTTTTTTCCTTAATTTTTAGGTAATCTGTTCAACAGAGAAGTGCAGATTACAATAGCCTTACAACTCAGGGGTGTTCCTGGGGAACACCAGCTGACTTGTTAAGTTCACTGTCAACTTTTTGCTCCTGTAACACTACCTACTGTAGGTAAAATGGGGCATAATCTAGGCACCAGTTTTGACAGAGAAGCAGAGATAAAGAAGTAGCTGCATACTTGAAATTAGATCTACACAGTCAGCAAAACATAGCAACACTTAACCAGGCATTTTGATATGTCAAATATCCTTCTTTCTAATATTCACTTTCTGTGTAAGACCTCTGAGGGAATTATATAACACACGTGTTACAGATGAATAATGGTGCTTCATAGGAGTAGCTGTGTCTGAGAAGAGTGAAGTGAACAACAAGGCTCTTAGAAAAGGTATATCCCCTACGATCTGATGTATCACAAGGCAATGTACATACAGAGTAGCTCTGTTAAATGCCAGTGGTTTTTAGGAGCTGTTGCTAAAGAGGCAATTCACTTCATTAAGGAAATTGTCACCTTTTTAGTGGGAAGAAAGTGCCTCAAACAGGGGGGTTGAAGCAAAGATATGTAAATCTTTGATTTTTTTGGTTTGGTTTGGTTTTGCTTTGGTTTTGTTTTTGACATTAGGATGTTGGTTCCTCATTGTCTGATTTCTCAGGAAGCCTGCTTTCCCAAGCAGATGGTGTACTGGAGATTTGGGCAGCATGATCAGGCAACTGCTTGATGACATAGCTTCAATTCCAGGATCTGCATAGCCTTTCTTCCTTTCTGCTTATAGTTTACATGTGCAATATTTAAATTCTGTTAAATCTATGTTTTTCTGTAGAACAGGGTTTCACTGGAATATTTATGGTCACTGTTAATTGCTTTGGCTCTGTGCACCATTTTAATATTGTTGGAGCTGTGTAAGGAGAGCTTCTCCCACCTATGCTCATGAGGGTTTTCTTTCTTTGATTGGACACCCTACGGCTTCCTATCTTCTAGAGCTAAATGTTGTGCCAAGAGATTAGCAAGTGTCTTCCACACCTTCAGATGAAGTTTTAGTGAAATGTCAGTGGTGCATAAAATGCACTGCAGTACTTTCACATTGGTGTTAATGTTTTTGCTTTTGATCCCATATTGCAAACTTTTACAAGTCGTAATTACTGTGAGTTTTAACACATAAAGAAGAAGTTTAATTTTAAAAAGTCTTTCTGAAACAGACTTTTTAACTGTATGGGCTAATTATGCTGCTGTTGCTCAAGAAAGAATTCTGTATGAGTAAAAATCATTGACTGCTGTTTATATATTGTATAAATGCTGAACTATGTACATATGCATGAAATCTGGCTCCTAAGAGCTCATTTATTCCAACTGTACCTCTATAAGGCCATAATTTTGTTTCTGACATCAAAACTGGTTGCTGTGGAAATGATCATGTCACAAAGCTTCAGGTGGGAAGAAAATATGTACTCAATAGATAACGAAAACTGTTATTTTTCACTAATGATTTTCTTGATGGAGTGTAGGGCATGTTTATAAAACCTAACTGTGATGCCAAACTCAGAGGATAAGATTAAAATTAAAATGATCCTTGTAATTTGAAGAAACCATCTAAAATCAACAAGAAATTCAGTAAAGGCAAATGGAAAGTAGTACAACCCCCCCACATTTTAGAATGGGGAAAAAATGAGTGAGCACAGCAGAACTTCAGAAAAAAGATCCGAGGAACCCTGAACTCTAACACTGATTTTTAAAACAATGCAAATGTGATTCTGGAATGTGTTAACAGTAAAGTCATATGAAAGGCCTGGAGGTGATTATTCCATTCATGTGACTTTTTATGAGATTTTGGCTTTCTGTACTCTAGCTAGAAATACTTTTTATGATAAATTTGAGAGCATCATACCAGAGGAAAGAAAAAAATAGAGATTTTGGAAATACAACTTACAAAGAAAGGCTGAAAGAACTCGCTTGTTTTAGTAAAAAAAAAAGACTAAATAAGGACATAGCTTTGTCTGACATGCTAATGAAAATGTGCATCAGTTTTGCTTAGAGAAGGATAAGAACAATCAGGCTTAATTTACACCAAAGGAGATTTACCTTAGGTATTAGAAAAAAACCCATAAATCCGCAAAAACCAGTCATTGTGGTAAAACCTTGGAACAGACTGCCCTTGTAGATTTGATTATGGAATCCTCTTCTCTAGGGTCTTTAGAGACCAGACTAGGCAACAAACTGCCAGGGGTGGTCCTTGTGTACTTGATTCCAAGTCAGTTTCAGCCAATGTTTTAGGTGATCTGTTGAGGTTCCTTCTAGTACTACATCTCTAAGATACAATGATTTTTAATTACTATTTCAAAGCAGATATTATACTTTCCCAAGTTGTATGAAAATACTTAAGTCATGCAGTTATTTTTCAGCTTTTTTTGTTTAAATAATTTTCAGGGACTTGTCCAGACACATACAGGAACCAATTCCCTTCTGTCCTCCCCCTAAACTAACATAATGGGGAAACTCCAGAAAGAAAAGGAGAGAAAGAAATTAATATTTCTGAGGTGTTGAGCAAGGAAGGCAATACCAAGTAACTCACTTAATAATAAACTAGACTTAAACAGTCTATTGGAAACACTAAACTGTACAAGATTCTGGATTTTATGAGCCTTTCAGTTTGAAAAAAAAGGTGATATAATGTGAAAATATAAAAACTGTATATAGTATCTTTGATTTTCTTTTCAATTTAAATACAAATTATTTAATGTGATGCTCATGTGTCCTAGATTTAGTATGTGATTACATTACTACTGACAGAATATGAATTGTTAGGTTTTTTGTCTGAGGCCTAGGCCTCAAAAGGCTTTGGGAGGTAGCATGGAACTTGGAGGTAGATCTATTTTGTAAAATTTCTGCTAGTTTTCTCATTAACACATTGGTTAATGATGGGATTAAGTTTATCTGTGGCTTTCAGAATCTCCTTTAATGCAATGACAAATTTTGGTCACTTTTAGATTGCAGAAAATATTGTTAAACAATATCAGCCTTACAAAGTTACAGGCATAGTCTTGAAGACTAGAAATATTTTATTTTTAATCAGAGCTTAGATTTCAGTCATGATTCCTATTAAGAGAAATCAATTTTCGGACTCTGTGACAGGGGCTTGATCATCAAATGGATGTTTCTGTGTTTCTCATTATTTACCATTTATGTTCTGCATTTATAGAATTGTGCAAGAACAGATATTACTCTCATTTCTGCAACTTTGTTGTAAGTAAGAGTCACAGTAGCAATAACTGTGCAAATGATCCATCTGTGATCTGTTTTTATAACCACACAAATGATCCACAGCAGTTATCTTTCCCACAGAATTGCTTGGGAACTGAGCTCTTTTGCCTCTGAAATTAACCTTGAAGGGCTATACAACTCCAGGGGTGTACTAGTGTTATTTATTTACTAATACAGAATGAATGAGTCAAGAAATGAATCTTCCATCTGCACATAAATTATAGATTAATGAAACACTAAGAGCCATAAGAAAGGCAACTTCATTTCCATATGGGAGAAAAACTAAGGGCCAAGTATACTAAAGTTTTATGTCAATACAAAATTGGCACCAGTGGCTGATTCTCTTTTAAAACTGAATAAATTGTTGGCAACTTATTTAAGAGTTCTAGCACCAGAAAAACAAGTACAAAACTGTTTAAGAAACATCTGTTCTGAGGGATATCTGTAATCATTAAAAATGTATTTACCATCAGATAATTTGTAGATGCAGAATTAGCACTAGTTTACAGACAAGGACACAATTTCATTCTAAGCGGGTAATAAAACTGGTGTTTACAAATGTATTTAGAATTTTCCTGTAAGTAGTAAAGCTTTCAAATATATGCTTCCATACTGTATATATGAAGCTGAACTGACGGATATTGAAAGAGATTGCAGTGGTCTCTTAAGAAATGCAAAGGAACATGCTATGTACTTGGAATGGATTGTAGTTTGCATGGTAATGATAATCATGAAGGCAATGAAAGCTGTGTGCTAGAACATCGCCTCTGTGAGTCTCCTTACACATACATTGTTACTACTGTTTTGAATACATGGAGAAAAGACAAAATGCAGGAACGTGGCTGGCTTAAATGTGATACCTGCTATTATAAGGAAACAGATTAAACCCCACTCCATAAGCAGAGAAGGAAGAGCAGAAAGGATCCTGGAGAGGAAGAATTTACTTTCTTCAGTCACTGGGAACTACAGACTAATGTATGTTTTATTGATCTGCCTATCTGTTCACCTTAAACTTTTTGGCTATTTCTGCCAAAGTAGGAATCTCTGATCTTTGGGAATGTCTAACCCAGCCACTGTCTTTTGCTGTCTTGTTTTTCTCTTCGTGACACCTCTCTAATACTTGTGGTTCTTGCATAAGGCAAATGATTGACCAAACAGAATCATCTGCTATGTTATTAGGTACAGGACAGTACAACCAAGATAGCATCAGTTGGCAATAAATGAACAATGAATCAAAGGCAAATGACATACTCTGACTGCTGGAAACTACAGACTCCAGATGCATTGACTTTCCAAAAATCAGTCATGCATTTTCAATAGCCTACTGTTCCTGGAGGTTCAGCTATAAAAGACAGGGATTAAATGATCCTGTCAAACATCAGCCTCGTGGTTTCCAAATTGCCCTATCCATCCAAATAATTTTAGTACAAGGATTGAATAACAAAAGCTTTATTAAGTTACTTGTTCCCTCAGACAGCTGTCCTGCCTCTGGCCATAGGTGGACTTCCTGTAGCCTTCCTGACTGCTCATTACTAGATGTCCTCCTGGAACTCCCTCTAATGCAGTTCCTGGACTACTATCCACACTCCAGTGTACTTACTAACATTCTCCCAAGGCTGAACCCTGTAACCTGAACATATTACTCCCCTTTTACTGTACTTTAGTGATGATAGAACTCTCTTTTGTTTGATTCTTCTCTGGTATAATCAGCAAAGCTCTAATCATCAAGCTACCAACTTAATACCATCTCAGGATCTGATTCAAGTAGTGAACTGAAGCACAACAAATTTGAATGCTTTAGGTCAAGTGCGTGGAAAACGTTTTACATTAAACAGAGAGGGACATTGCCTTCTGTTCAAACAATACAGTGTTCAGGCAGATGTAGGCTTGTACTGGCATTGTCTTCATACCAGTGTAGATGAAGACAACAGACCACAAGGAATGACCTAATATACCAGTTTATTTCAACAATATCAGCAGGTGAGAACTGTCATATAGATGCAAAATTTAGCTTCATGCATTCCAGTGATTTTTATACTTAAGAAAGTATGTAGAGAAAGTGTTTTTGTAATCATGTTATTACATACTCTTGAAATTATTAAATAATTTCATATAAATTGCAAACTTTTAATCCAAGAATTCTCTTAACAGTTTATTTCCATAATCTTTTTGTAGCTCCAGAGTGGCAGAAAATAAAAAAAAAATAAGCTTATTAAATAGTTCAATTTTCATACTTTAATAGATACTTCCCCTGAGTTATGAAAAAACCAAAATGGATTAAAACTATCTGGCAATCGCTAAATTGATGAAAAATTGCTTTGAAGATTAGTGATATACAGTACTGTATGAACAAGATTAGGCATAGCACAGATGCCACTGACAATCCACTTTTCACCCTCCTGCTCTATCTGTATCCATTTACCACTTTCCTCTGGCCATCAGCAACACCACTAAGCCAATTTATTATCCAATTTAGAATGTTACCATCAATAATGCAGTGACTCACTAAACTTCTGTAGAGTTCTATGATTTCATGACTTACTTTTTAACCTTTTATGTCAGTAGTATTGAAAGTATTCTTCAGATTCAGTTAGCAAATATTCTTTTTTTCTGCTTTGACTTTCATTCTAATTTCCTTGTGTGAAATAGGTAAAGTGTTTATCAATATGAGTGGCTAGAAATCTGCCCAAACATTGTACTTTTTTTTTCCTACTAGAGGATGAAAGTGTTTTGCATTTCATTTCACACATGCAGGTTTGAAATAGTTTCTAATTTCACTTCTTGGATCAGATCTTGGGTTGGTATAAGTTGCTATAGTTCACAGAAGTTTTGCCAGTTCACACTTGCTGAAAAATCTGAGTTATTGATTTATTTTCAGTCTTTACATGTGTGAAGATGGTAAAAACAGGAGATAATTTCATTGAAGTATCTCAACTTTGAACACTTCCAAATGAAAAAGGATATGAAATACAGATCTTAACTTTCTACAGTTAACACTTTTATGATTGTCTTTCAAATCTTATTATGTTTTTTTTTCCTATCTTCCTTTAGAATTCTGAAAAAAGAATTCTTTATTATAACCTCTAGTTATGATTTTTTTATGTTAGCTTGATAAACTGTCTTTATTTTTATCATGGAAGAGGTTTTAATCTTGTTAAATATAAAGTATTTCACATATAGAAAACTCACCAAATTCTGACTAATCATTCAGCAAAGGGCAGCCCATAAAATTTTTCTGTCCCAGGAATATTTATCCTTCTTGGAGAGAAAACCACTGTGATAATCAGTCTCTAACACTGTAAGAGCTGAACAGCTTGAAAAGAACATTTTTTTTCCTTTAATTTAGTAAATTTCTAGTAGCATCCAAAATGAAGTCCATGTGAAAGGAGAAGAGTTACATAAGGTTTAATGGAAGTTTTTGTTAAGCATATTTAAATGTTCAAGTAAGAAAGGTAAAATTTAGATATAATTTTCTCATTCTGCAGTGGATTAGACTACACGTTGTATCTTTTTATTGTGGTCAGCTTTCCATCTAAGTTTTTTCCCTTTCTTTAATCACTTGTAATAGTTCAGGCAAAATGTTGCTGGGAAATGGAAAAGATGGAATGGGAAAAAAGAAAAGAAGAAATAGTGGAAGAAGAAAAAAACAATAGAAAAAATCACCACTGGTAAAACCCAGTTGCTTTTAGGCTTTTATTGTGTCAGTATATGTAGTGAAGATCACCTGACAGTGTTCGTAAACCCCTGTTTTTTCTCAATTCTGAAGTCCTAATTCCCATAATAATGTTACTGATGAAATGTAATGCTATATATTTTGTTCAATTTTCCTTGCACTTATGAATATAAAGAAGTGCTGATTTTGAGGTCATGTACACATATGCATTCTAGAGTTTTATCTTGTCACAATTTCTCTAATGAGCTTCCACTGGAATGAGTTTCAACTGGAGTGTATTAAGTGATGTTCAATAACAATATGTGAAAATTCTTCACACCATGATTCTATTACCTTATGTAATATCAGCTGCCTTAAACATTGCTATTAGTCTGAAATAATGAATCCATTCTTTCACTGCTAAGTATATGGTGGTTTTGCCTTGTAGATGGTGTTGTGGGACAGTTTGTCCTCATGCAGCTAAATTTGCCTTCCCAGGAGAGCTGGGTTTAGCTTTCCCAACTTTTTCACACTCAGGGAGATAAGGACTGGATGGTAACATTCTGCCTCCCAAGACAATGATGAAAGCCCTCCTTCCATTCTTCAAAATACAGAAGGTAGCACTGCTGGAGAAAAAGAAGTGCAATACCCTGTAGCAAATCATGTTCACCCTTTGAGGGGGAAGCATTGCAAAGGCAATGGTTACCACTGATCCTGAAGCTTATTTTGGATAGATACTAGTATATGCTTGATTAATTGAGCAATATCTCTATCCTTTCCTAAGGTTTTCCCATTATATCTTTCTTTGGTTTGATTTGGATGAGAAATGCTTTCAGGCAGTGCAGTCCTGGTATCTGGATGATTTATTTAAAAATGAAAAATATTAAAAGAAGAGTTTAAGACTGCTTGTTTTGGCTATTGAAGCTTCTTATAGAGTGTATGATAACACTGAATGGATTTTTCTGTGAATTTTCCTCCTTAATAATACAATTTTCCCTCCAGACAAAACAGAGAATCATAGAATAAACCAGTCTGGAAGGGACCTCTGGAGGACACCAAATTCCTAGTTCTGCTTCAAGCAGAAGTAACTTCAAAGATTGATCAGGTTGCTTAGCACATAGTCCAGCTGTTTTTAAAGATCTCTGAAGATAGGTATTGCACAACCTTTTGGGGAGATACGTGCTTGACCACTCTCATTACAAAATGTTGTTTTCTTCCCTCTAGTTGGAATTTCACAAGTTGTGACATTACTGTTGCCTTTCATCCTCTCTCTGTGCATGCCTGAGAAGCATCTGACTGTCTTCTCTATAACTTCCCTTAAGCAGCTGAAGGCAGCAATAGGATCCCCCTTCAACCTCTTCTGCAGGATGAACAGGCAGAAGTGTTTCCTGTCTCTCCACAAATGTACTGTGCTCCAAGTCTCTAAGCATCTTAGCAGACATCTATTGAACTGTTTCGTTTGTTGCAGTGGGGAACCCACAGCAGTATACCCAATGTGGCCTCCCCAGTACTGATTAGAGGGGAGTAATCACTTTGCTTAAGCTTCTGTCTATTCTTTTGCTAATGCAGCCCAGGATGTGGTTAGTCTTCCTTGTTGTAAGGTAGTGCTGCAAACTCATCTTAAGCTAATAGACCACTGGGATTACTGAGTCCTTTCTTGCAAAGAATCACCATAGCCATTTGGTCCCCAGCTGCATGGAGCTGGTCCGTCTTATGTGCAGGACTTCTATTTGTCTTTGTTTCATGAGGTTTCTGTCAGCCAATTCCTCCAATTTACTGAAGTCCTCAGAACTGGCAGCTTTTCCCTCCGTGGCTTTGACCATTCCTTCTACTTGTTGTCATCCAAAAACTGGTAAAAGTGCATTCTCTCCTGTCATCCAGGTTGTTGATGAAGGTATTTAACAACTGGAGAAGTATGAAAAAATTCCATGAATGCTTGTCAGTAAATGGAATACTCTTTTCCACTCGGTTTGGGTTATGTACACACCATTTAGAGTAACTACTTGGAAGTAAATTTTATATCCCTTCTTCATTTTGTCTTGTGTATAGTCCAATTGAAACTTTAATCAATGATGAAAAATGGTTGCAGATCTCTAATATCCTTTATATTTTAATAAAGGTGTATAAGTTACCTTTGTGTAAGATAATAACACACAGCTTATGTATACACTGGGTACATATATATGTGTGAAT
The DNA here is from genome assembly GCA_027564655.1 of Leptodon cayanensis. Classification (NCBI taxonomy): domain Eukaryota; kingdom Metazoa; phylum Chordata; class Aves; order Accipitriformes; family Accipitridae; genus Leptodon; species Leptodon cayanensis. The sequence goes on from JANXJC010000078.1 coordinate 25,417,917, forward strand.
AAGAATGTGTAAATTGTAGATGTGTGTTAGTTTGTACAGCTTGTGAGAACAGATCAAATGATGGGCTCCCAGCATTCTCTTTTTCCAGATTACAGGAGAATAGATGGAGACTTAGAGACCCTTTTGGAAAGCTTTAAGTCTTAGATTGTTTTTTTTTCTCACAATGCTTTCCTTTCTCTGAAGTATCTGTATTCATTCTAGTGCTAAGAGATATTCTGGAAGTCTTGGTTTGTGGCAGCTGAGCCTCAGGCTGATACAGATGGGCTGGTCTACACTATTTTGCAGGAAGCAAATATTAATAAAAGGAGATTCCTTAGTCACATATTTGGAACTTCCAACTATGTGTTGTAAGAACATTTTTGGCTGCGCAAGAATATTGAGCTCTTTTAACATAGTGTAGTCATATGGTTTCTGTCTGAAAGTCAGTGTACACTTTATGTTTCATGGCCAGGAAAGTTCTGGACTACTACTGTCAAGATGAAAATATTGTCACATGAGGGAATGCACTTGTGGATTTAAAATTTTCAGCCAAGAAAGAAAGATTTGTTGACTGGGGACTGTGCCAAAAGTCATTAGATACTCTTAGGAATGGCAATGTTACAGGGAGTGTCACTGATGACAAGAGTGGTTGATTAGGTCAAAATGTCCTTATTTTGGGTATCACTGAACATAGAAACTAGGCACAATGTATTCCTTATCCTTACAGGTGGGGACACATGTGTGAGACAGTGGAAGAGAAAGGAATTTTGACCTCACTGAGGATATGCCTTGTGCTTTCTTCTACTACGTATTATTTAGAGGACTATTGTTTTAAGACTCCTTTCTTCTCATGGCCAAGAGGGAGAGCAATATGGCTGAATAAGACTGGCTGGCTACTGAAGTCCTGCATAAACGCAACAGGTCCTGGAAACATTATAGGATTATACTGAGTTTGGCTGGGATGGAGTTAATTTTCTTCATAGTGGCCCATATGGTGTTACATTTTGGACTTGTGACTAAAACAGTGTTGTTAAGACACCAAAATTCTGGCTATTGCTGAACAATGCTTGCACAGTTTCAAGCTTCCTCTTTTCCCCACTCTGCACTCCCTCAGGGACTGCCTAGGAGTGGGCAAAAAGTTGAGAGTAGACACAACCTGCACAATTAACCCAGAATAACAAAACTGATATTCCCTGCCATATAACATTGTGTTCAGAAATGAAAATGGAGGTGAAGGGAATTTAGGGAGGTAACCATTGCTCAGAGACTGGCTGGCCTTTGGTCTACTTGTAGGAGGTGGTGAATGACTGCCTTTGCATAACATTTTTTTTTTCTTCCTCATTCCTTTGCTTATTAAACTACCTTTATCTAGATCCTCAGGTTTTCTCACTTTTGCTTTTCCTAAATTCCCCTGTCCCGTTGGAGGGAAGAAGAGTGAACAAGTAGCTGCATGGTGCTTAGCTGCTGGCCAGAGTCAAAACACTACAAAGACATAAAAGTTCTTGCCTTGCAGCTAATGAATAGAAGGACTATTATATTTCTCTGATAAGCTAGAATTCAATCAGGAAAATTTGTCTGGTAATGGCAATAGGAAATAAAGCTGAAATATCTAAATACCTAAAACAAAACCCCCTAACCCTTTCACTGGGAGAGGTTATACTGAAGATGCTGGGATAACAGGGAGCTAATGGCCATCTTGCATCAGAAAAGATGGATCTCAAGAAGAGAAAATACTTTCATTGATAAAATAGCTGGATTTGTCCGAGATGCATTGCTTAATAAAATCAAGGCATACTTTGTTGGTCTGCTGGATACCCCTGCCATGAGAACCAAGTACACAGCTGTCCCAGCAGCGGTTATGATGACTTATAGTTTCCACTGCCCTCTCAATGGGCTTGGAAGGCTTGAAGTGGAGTGCAGCTGGGACAGCATCTTGGCTGTAAAGGAAGGCTGTGCTGCAGGTATACAAACCCACTACTGGTCCTCCTTATAATTACAATTGGCCCAGAAGCATAAAATAGAGCACTAAGTGTTGTGTCCAGTTGACTGTCACTGGCAGTGTGGTGAGATCTGTCAGGGACAAGTAGTGGTCCTATGCCTTACTGTATGTAATGTCAGTGCATCTGCCACATCAAGTGGTCTGAGATGGATTCATTGGGACCATATGTTTGGCATGCTCAGGCAAGGATTGGAGGAGGCCTGTCCTGTAGTACCCTGAGCCTGGTCCTCTGCTGTGTTGGCTGCTGCCCCATGGGTCCCAGGTGACCCTGTGAGGTCATCTAGCAAAAATTGTATGTAGGATGGCCAGTACCCCGATCTGTTTGTGTTCTGAAATAACACTGACATGTCTGTGACTGAGTGAACATTGCAGAAACCTTTAGCCTCCCACTAAAGCAGAGTGAAAAGTTTCATGCAGATGCCTGAGTTGGCTCATGTCTTCCAGATCTGTTCCATTTCTGTCTGTGCCTTAATACCTGGCTGTTGAGACTGGAGGGACCTTTTGGAACAGGGCAGCATCTGCAATTGGAGCTAAAGATCAGCATTCTTGGGTGACATTGGATGTGCCAGGTCAAACACACTTGGGAATGTAGCACCTATTTGTGGGTTGCAGAACCATTTACCAAATGATGCTGTCACAGTCTTTGATGTGGGCAGATGGGCTACCTTCAAAATTTAACCCAGAAATGGTACCATGAATGTGCTTTGCAAAGTAACATCCCTCCTGCTTTTTAATTTATGCGGTGCTAGGGCAAGCTGTTCTGTAACTGCAGAGGTTAGTTTTGTTCTGTTCTCATCCTAATACTGCTGAAAGTCTCAAGAGAATTTTAGGAAGCACTATTAACAGAAAGACATTAGGCTATAGCCTAACTTCTTTCTGAATAGGTAAAAGACCTGGCTTGCTTTTCCACTGACGTGCGGAAAACAGACTCCACAATCTGTAAGATTGTAAAGTAGGTATGTTTATTCAGCGCCGGGCAGCACGGG
>JANXJC010000078.1:25445355-25458077 GCA_027564655.1 Leptodon cayanensis
ACTTTTCAGCTTCTCATGCCCAGCCAGCGAGAAAGCTGGAGGGGCACAAGAAGTTGGCACAGGACTCAGCCAGGGCATCTGATCCAAACTGGCCAACGGGGTATTGCATACCATGTGACATCACGTCTAGTATATAAACTGGGGCGAGTGGGGGTGGAGGGATTGCCGCTTGGGGACTAACTGGGTGTCGATCGGTAGGTGGTGAGCAATTGCACTGTGCATCATTTTTATATTCCAATCCTTATCTTTACCGCTGTCACTTTATTAGTGTTATCATTACCATTATCAGTTTCTTCTTTTTTGTATTCTATTAAACTGTTCTTATCTCAACCCATGAGTTTTATTTCTTTTCCCGATTTTCTCCCCCATCCCACCGGGGGCAAGGAGGAGTGAGTAAGCAGCTGCGTGGTGCTTAATTGCTGGCTGGGGTTAAACCACGACAGTGATTTACAGGCCAACTGTGGTAAAAATCAGACTACACTGAATTCGGTAAGTAGACAAATACTACCTTGCTTACTCTAAGGAATACCTATTAATTTTCTAGTTCAAGAAAATTGATAGGCTTAAAGGTTACAGTTTGCATGTTGCATAAATGCATTTCACTGAAATAGGACAGGGCATGTAGCTTTGGCTATAAACACTTCATCTTGGTTTGCTTCAAATCCAAGCTAGTTTAGGCAGTCCAAAAAGTCATAATCAAGGCTCTTTAGTTAAGAGCGAAAACAGTCAAATTCAAAAATGAAGATATGCATTTTGAACTGGATCCCACAAGCTACAGTCTTCTGCTTTCTCACACAGAAACCCAGAATGTGTTTTGCATGGTTCTGCCCTCTATCCTTAATTAGATACTTGATTTCGAACAGAATCCTAATGAACAATGCAAGATGTGCAAGTTTTATTTCTTGCCCTCAGGTAACAAAGCTATATAAACTGAGTCTTGGTTCAGCTCAGAACTAGAAAAGACTGTTTTCAGCTACTATTTTTAGTGAGAAAACAGCTTTGCAATTTAAATTCAATTGAGCTTTGATTAAAAGTTACTTTGATTACAAATTCAGGACAGTAGTTTAGATAATAAAAATGTTTAATTGCAAATTCTTGCAAGTGAAGTATTTTAATTTTTTTTTCAAAACAACCTTTGGATTGACATAAATAATTTCTTACATTTCACTAAAAGATAAAATTTTGCTTTATTTGTGTTTAGTAGAGGAAATGTTAAACCAAATTTCAGATATTTTAGCCACATAGTAGAAAATACTGGTCATATTTAAATTTTATATCACACTTCTAAAAACATCAAATAGCATCAAAATTGTTGGGCTCTTAGAAGAATGCAGTTTAAAATAGTTCAAATTACCTCTGGTTTCCATTTATACAAAGAAAACACACAAATAGTTTTCCTCCAAAATAAAATTTGTTAGTCTTTTTGTTTTCCACTCTACTTACAATCAACCTACAATATAAAGAAACCAAAAAAAACCCCAAACCAACCAACCAAAAGTATTCTGCTAATTATTGAAATCAAGTCTATTTTTATAGACAAATTTTGAAACAAGGAGGATTAAATGAACACAAAACATTAAATACAGTGATCTAAAATTCTATTTTTAGATTCTGGCCTTGCAAAAAAGTCATGCCTTGGAAGTATACACCTAAGGAGGCATGAGCTTGGAAGAACAGTGAGGAAGTCTGCAGGCTGGATGGGTAGCTCACGGAGAAGGTTTATAATTTGTGTAATCAAGAATTAGTGCATGTGCTAACGCATGTCATAGCAGGGGATGGAGACAGCAGCATCTGCACTTTTCCTTGTTGTTTTAAGAGAAAGGACTACGTGTAATCCAACAAAAGGAGAACAAACAGAAATATTCTGTAGAAGGATTGCGCGTTATTACTGGAATATGAATAAAGTAGGAAATAGAGTTCCATAAAGAAATACAGACTGAATATTGAATTTAAAATGCTGGATTTTCTTGCTTTTGGAAATCACACTTTTTACCAAGTATGTCAAATTGATGTAAAAACTGAAGTCTACGGTCAATTACAAAGAATAGTTCACATAATGTTTGCAAAAAGAGTTTGTTTTCAAAAAGGAAGTGAGTTTTCCATCACTCACTTTTGAAAAGTGATCTTATAAACTGTATTCTCTAGGTCTTTGAGAAAACAGGACTTTACAGATCACTGTATGATTTTGCTGACAGGAGGAGGAGCAGATTTCTTATTGGTATTAACAATTATTACATGACTATTTGTAACAATTATTGTACGTTACGCACCACATTCGCATTTCAGATCAAGTTTTGTTCTACCAAGACTTTCCATATTTAGAAGCCTCTTAGCTCTATAAACTACATTGCTTCTCCCTGCCTTTTCTTTACTCTTTTTTTTTTTTTTTTCCCCCAACCACTTTAATGACTGGAAAGGAAGGAAAGGAAACCTAAGATTAATATGCACAGTCTCTGCTTTCTCCTCAACACTGGGATTGTTTTCTGACTGTGAAATTTTTGCTGGTTACCCAACAGACAAAGAAGTTTTGTTGCTTGGCAACTCTGCCTGTCAAGGTTACTGTGCAAATGACTATGTGTTAGAGGTGTTATTCCTGCTTGAAAAATGCAAACGCATCTCAAAAGGAAACTGGAGATCCAGCTGAAGCAGAGTAAGTGCCTAGAACTTGGTTAAAAGTTTGTCTAATAAGCTGTCCAAAGATGTGAAATGAGTTTGTCATAGATACTATGTTGCACAATATGCTTTTGTTTATGTTGAAACTCTTGAAACTATTTAAGCAGTGTATATGAAGTACTCTTTTTAGCTAAGTGCTTTTACAAGTGTTGTTGGAATCAAGGTAATGTACACAGGGAATTTTATAAAGATGTTATACTCCAAAATGATGAAGACTAGCATTTACAGATGCTAATATATCAATTTGTAACCTAGATATATGATATACATGTGCATTTCCCACATGTGTTGCAGATGGTAGTCTCCATGAAGGTATCCTATAATCATTACGATATTTAAGCAACAGCCTTTTCAGGCAGGAAGGAACAAACATGTGGGAGACAAATCAAAGAAGTTGTGGGAGATCTGGAAGCAGGTGAGATAAATCATAACGGATTTGTGCTTTTTCCTAAAAAATATATTGCAGTCATTTCAAAGCTATCAATCTGGGGAGTCATTTTCCTTTTCCAGGCAGGATTTTATATAGTTTACTTATGAAGTTTTTATATATTTTTGATCAAGAAGTGACCAAGAGAATAATGTAACAGCAAGGGTAAGAAATATTAGTCACTTAAAATAATCACTAATACAAGAAGTCTGGTTTGTTCTAAATTAAAGGTGAAGATAAATATGTCATTTTTGTCTGGAAATGCATATTTCTCTAAAATTGAAGTTGTAAGAAAAAAAAGTACGAGAAGCTAACTTTTCATGCAACAACATGTATAAAATTCTGCACTTTTTTCATTATGTGATCAGAAAACACATTTTACTCCTGGCAATAATAATGTCATTAATTAGGTCTGGTCACATTCAAGACTTTGACAAACTGAAATGAATTTGAACACTAATTCATTATAGCTATAATGGGTGCTTCTATTCAGGACCATTTTAATTTGTCAGTTTGTACCAAAGTAAGTAACACTTACGTATTCCAAAACAGTGCCCCCTGAAAGAATAACACATTGCTCCCGCGTTAAACCTGCTCAGTGGACAAATATTGAGATTATTGTTATACAATTTCTCTAACTGGCTGACTCATTTCTTTTGTGAAAATCTTCATAGATTTCCAGGTTAGAAGGAACTGTTATAAGCAGCTAGATATACAGCTGAATACCAGGACCCTCAGTAAATAATTTCTGAAACAAATCTCAAACATTTGACTGAAATGTAATGTATTTTTTCGAAAAGTGTTCCAGACTTGAAGACATCAACAAGCTGATAATCGATTTAAAACATACTGCTTCAAGTTCATGAGACATTGCAACTGCTAGAAATTTGATCAGATGCAAATTGAGACAAAACAAATGTTTTTTAACTTTTTTCCTTCAGAAAAAGGAAGGTTTTTTTATCAATATCTGCACATAGGTATCGGTCCATAGCAAAGTTTCTGTATATCTGTCAGGTTTCAGTGCTTTTATTAAGGGTGAAAAATATCAATTCCAGTTAAGTCACTGCTGTTATTTTCAGTATAGCTCTGGCTGTATGGCAACCTGGAGGATAACTCCAAGGTGGCAACTTGGAGCTTCCAGCAAAGCTCGACCATGTCTGCCTGCTCAAGAACTGTGCACGGATCTGGAGAGATGTAAAGACCTGACTACAGCTTTGAGTGAAAGGATGCCTCAGGTAATTCATCCATCTTCCATTAAATGCGAGGATAATGAGGTGGTTCATTTCTTTTCTCAGTTGATGGCCTGCAATAATGGAAGCCCAGATGGCTAAGCTGAGGTAAGTGAGGTAATGCTCTGAGGACTTCTGGGACTGTGGAAGGTGGCCCAGGCACTTTGGCACAGCTGGCTGTCACAGAATAAAGCATTCTCCAAGTGAGTGAATTAAGGCAAATTTCTATTTATATTACACAATATATAAATGAACTAATGAGTTCTTTGAGGTCCATTATATATTATTAACTAACTTGAGTGGTTTTGCTCTTGAAGTACATATTAGCATGAATAAAGATTATGTAAGAACATATACATTCAACAGTTGCTAATGATGTAGGAGACAGAAGAGAACTTGTCTTTTTCTTCTGGATCTTCAGTGTCCTACCACGTAATATAAGAAGTGAAGATGAGCAGATGAGAGTGAATATATTTATTTAATGTTTGTTCCCCCAAAAGGTAGTTTTGCAGTAGAGTGTAAATTCCATGAATATAAATAAGGATTAAATAAAAATAAGGATTAAATTAAAAGTATGATTTTTTTTAGTGGGCTGACCTCAAGTCCACTAAGTTCTCCAAAAGTTCTGTTGAATATAGATAGACTTCCATTGAGAACAGTAGATTTTGAATCAAGCTGAAACTGAAGGACTGAAGTTTTCCAGAAGTTCAGTTACTGAAATTGAAGCCTAAAATTTAAACTAGCATGTAACCTTTATGCGATAGTCACTACCACAATTATTATATAATTTTAGCATAACAATAGATACAATTTGTATATTTGCATAATAAGTTACACTTTTCTTTCAATTGAGTGAAACACAGTAATGCATTCATTTCAGTAAAAGCAGTCTTTGACTTCACATTAGTTTACTTAGAAAAATTACTCTGGAGATTGTTTTAATATGCCAATCAAAAAGGATATCTTTCACAAAATCTTTTTACCAATATAGTTTTCCTCTTGAGAAGTTACCTAAGAGTTGTGTATTTTAAAATAAAGCCACCTCTGTATTCAAAACTGCTTTATCTTTGTCTTCCTCAGTTCACAAGTATGCTGTCCTCAGCTTGAAGATAATTCAAATACTCTGTTTTGATACACTTGAACTACTTGTGCCAAAAGTTTCTATTGTGGAAAAAGATCTGCTACACTTAATTATGTTTGACATTTCTGCTGCCAATTTAGAGCTACATACAGATTGCATAAGGGAATTACGTAGAGATTTCAACACATAATGGACATTCAACTTGTCTAGTATGACTTGTGACAGCATGCCTGGGTTTCAGGTGGAGGTTTTCAGCAGGAGGGAGGGTAAAGAAGTGTCAACAATTCGATGTGATTGCAGTCCACTCAGATTGAGCCTTAGCACATTACTGCACTGCTGCAGAAGAAAATAAAGGGCTAGAGAAATATACTATTTTCTATAAAATGTTACTCTTGGATGATGCTTAGATACTATCTATGTTTGAAGTGGCTCCAGGTTGCCAAGACAAACAGACTTCTCTTTAACATTTCATTATTTCATTACATCCTCATGTCAGACTGCAAAATGACATCAGACACTGGTGATTTGAAGTAAATTATGTCAAGTGACACAAACCAGTAAGAGAGCAATAGTTATAAACAGTGAGTTATGAGTTACAGAAAATTAAGCAAACATGTACCTGAAGTTTGCCCATTTCTTCTATTTGGCCTCAGCACTGTCCAATAGAAGTACAAGCTGTGGTAATTTCCTTGCATCCTTTCTCTCATGTATTGTATTATTTTATATACATATAGTAAGTCCCTATAATTAAATTGAACACACATGCTTTAAAATCTGGACCATAATTTAATCTACCATGATATTCAGTATATAGGAAACCAGAAGTAACATAGACTTTGGAAGAAAATGACATGGAGGTTATCTGAGTCCTTAAATTAAAAATAACTTAGAAAATATAGGAATGCCTATTGTTTGTTTGTACACATAGCAGAATATTTCCTGATTTCCAAGAAAGAAGTTGCAAAGGAATTTGATTTGAATTCAGACTAAGTTGTGCTTGAAAGGCAAACATTCCTGAAACACAGGGTTAGTATCGGCTGTGCAATATAACGCCAAAGGCTACACTTGATTCTGATAATCCAAGTAACTGTATGCTGGTGCCTGACTTTCTGCTTTGATCAAATCTGTTCAAAAATGATGTTTGTATAAGTGTCTGCATAGTCTGATCCCTCGGAATTTAGAAACCAGTATTTGAATACCTTTGTATGACGTATACCTACGTATAGTAAGCAAAAATAAGAAATTAGTTACACTTACTAAAATTTTAGTTTTAAAAAGCTAATTTTTAAGACCACAAGAATACATAATGAGTGGACCAGCTTAACTGGAAAACATACTTTAAAGAGTGTTTAATAATAGTAATGTAATCAGATATGTAATCGTTATGTCTGAGCAGAGATAAATCCTAAAAATTAATTTTGTTACGCATCTGGTTACGTTAAAAATGTGGCCATGTACAAAATTTTAAAAGAAAATACTTGATAAATAAATAGTTATTATTTTCATAACAAAGAAATAAGTGTTCCAAGTCACTTTATGCAGATATTTATGCTACAAAAAGTAGATAATCTGGGTAAAGCTTTAAGTAATATTTTCTTTGATCTACATAGGATTGTTGAGAAATAACTTATATTATAGTTCACAGAAATGATAGGTAAAATAGATTTGGTTTTATTTAACAGTGACCCACATCAAATGTACAGGCTAGGAAATATAGAGTAATAAGAACCTCACTTATGTGTCTGTGTAGGTTATCTTGAACACTGGTGTTAGTGTAAAAAGTGTGGGTTAACATGTGGAGAAGATACGGACATGTGAGAGGAAATGCAGGAATTCCTTTCTGTTTGTTGAACAAATGAGTAATTATTAATATAGATATATTCACATGACAATCTACCCCAATGAAGAACAAAAAAGAAACAACCTTAATTCAACCTTATATCTTTGTTAATGTAGGGTTTAGGACAGCAGATATAGCAATACTTGTTCAGGACCAAAGAGTCAATCACTGACTGTCGCAGTGAAAGAGTATTCAGATTTTAATTTTTCAGCCTTTGATACTGTCTCTCATAGTATCCTTCTGGATAAAATATCCAGTGTACAGCTGGACATGTACACAAACATGATGGGTGAACAATTGGCTGAAAGGTTGGGTGCAAAGAGTTTTAGCAACTGAGGTAACATCTGGCTGGTGGCCAGTTTCCAGTGGTGTTCCCCAGGGCTCGATTTTAGGGCCAGTTCTCTTCAATGTTTTTATCAATGAGCTGGACACAGGAGCTGAATGCACACTAAGTAAATTTTTTGACAGTACTAAATTATGGGGAACCATTGATTCTCTTGAGGGTAAAGAGGTCTTACAGAGATTGTGATAGATTGGAGTGCTGGGAATCACCAACCATAAGAGATTTAACAAGGACAAATGCCAGATTCTGCACCTGGGATGGTGTAATCCAGGATGTATGTATAGACTGGGGGACAAGAGGCTGGGGTGCATCCCTGCAGAAAGGGATCTGGGTGGTCTGGTTGATTATAAGCTCGATACGAGGCAACAATGTGCCCTGATGGCCAAAAGGTCCAACTGTATGCTGGGGTGCATTAAGCATAGTGTAGCTGACTGGTCAAAAGAAGTGATTGTCCTACTATACTCAGCATTGGTGCAGATTAACCTCAAGTAATGTATGCAGTTTTGGGCTTTTCAGTGAGGGGGTGGTGAAGCACTGGAACAAGCTCCCCAGGTAAGTGGTCACAGCCCCAAGCCTGTTGGTGTTTAAGAATTTGGATGATGCTCTTAGATACATGGTTTAACTTTTAGATTGCCCTGTGTGGAGTCAGGACCTGGACTCAATGATCCTTGTGGGTCCCTTCCAACTCAGGATATTCTGTGATTCTATGATTCACTAGTTTTTATAGTTGCCTAGTTGCAATAATTAAAAAAAACACAGTAATGGCGAAAACACTGGAAAATAATCAGAGAAGTTTCTCATGCTTACAGAGACTTATTTGAAAGATACAGACTGAAAGTTCCTTCCTACATTTCTGAAAATACATGATTTCTTTTGCAATTACCTGCAAGAAGAAAGTTGAGATTCCAGCGTGTATGAATTTAACACACACATGTAGAGGCTGTAACATGATTTACTTCTTCTTTGTGTTAAAGTCTGATAAATATGCAAGGACACCTCTGGTTCTGTCATAGAAAAAAAGTTAATTAATAAATTCTTGTTAATTAAGTTTTTGTGAGCATCCTTTTTTTTCCTTTTTATATGGCTTAGAAAATTATAAGAAACAAGGGTTGTAAGTTTTCCATGCTTTAATGTATTTTTTTTCTCAAATCAGAGGAAAATTGTCAGAAGCAGGAGATGCTGCCTTGCACAAAGGATGGGTATCACCAGTTACTTCACTGCAACTCTTTTGCAGCTGGTAAGGCTGAGGTTTCACTTTTCTAAGACTTGTCCCATCTCACAGGCACCTCTCTGCAGATAGAGTGTTTCCTAATCTGTCCTGGTTCTGCTGCCCACATTCAGAATCTGTCTCTGTGTCCTCTCAGCACGTGGGGTTTAACCTGTAGCTAAATCCAGGACTCAGGCACTGTCATCTACCTGCTTAAATTCATGGCATATTTACATCCCCAAAAGTCTCACCTACTAAAGGTAGGATCATTTTTCAGCAGGACTACAGATCTTGCAGGACTTAGCAGATTAAACCTAGAGATAAAAATGAATGATTGTAAAGTTTTCAGAACATAAATCAGTATTTTCACAAAAAAAGTATGAACTATAATTTGCACTAGCTAAATTTCCTGATTGTCCTGAAAAGTAGCCCCAAACTAGGTACTTTTCCCTACTACAAGTGATGGAGGTATTTGAAAGATGTGTAGATGTGGCACTTAGGGACATGGTTTAGTGGTGGACTTGGCAGTGTTAGCTTTATGGTTGTATCCGATGATCTTAAAGGTCTTTTCCAACGTAAATGATTCTATGATTCTATGATTATATGAAAAAGCAAATAATCCTCATGAAACGTACATTGGAAAGGGCAGATCCTAATTTCTTCTCCTCTTCGTACAGCCCAGACTTAGCCTTGCTCTTAAGCAAAACAAACCTCTTAAAAATCACTGTAGATAAAAAATTTTCTGGATCTCCACAGAAAGTTGCTACATGCTCTTCCTTCTCTTATTCATGAATATATTTAATTTTGAAGGGCACACAGAAAGAACTAATAAAATTAGATTTACTTTATAACTACACCATTACAGCAAACCCCAAAAGTTCCATTTCTATTTTTTTTGTTCTCAATACACAGGTGCTTTTTTCTCTTGTAGATTTATTTTACTTCAGTAAAATATATCAGCTGTGAACTTTCTGGCAAAATACAAATGCTTGTTATAGGCTGTAACAGGAAGGATTCAGGATTGTGCTGTGTCTGGTCTGAAATAGGGAACATTGAGGTATGAATTAACTACGCAGCTCCCTACATATTTGATGTCTATTTGAAATGTAAGGTTGGTAAATTACAATAATTTTAGATAAATATCAGCTAGCTAATCTGGCTGACTCCGAGAAACTGCCCAAATGTAGTTGTGGTTGAAGCAGCTCATTGTATCTGCACTGTAGTCAAGCAGTTTAATTTTTGTTGCTCAAAGACTCTGTCATACCCCAGGGATGTGCTGGAATGGTTTCATTGTAATCAGAGGCTCTATGCACATGAAGGATTTGTTAAACTCATTCTGATCAGTTCATTAAAAGCTTGAATGCCATTTGAAAGCCTTCTATACTTATTGGATTTCACTCAAAAATTCTAATTCACAGTAATAAGCATAGAGCAAAAGTTACAATGGGGATGGAGAACAAATAATATCAATTTTCCCACAATTTATCTTCTTTGAACAGTACTGTCTCTCCTGTGATGTGACCCAACAATGCACTAGTACTCAAAAAAAGATTGATTATATTTTCCCATATTTTAATCAGGTATATCTTGCATTTGTATTTGTATGAAAGAAATACCAATGGAGGATATTCTGTCCTAGAATTTAGAAGGCACTGAATAAAAATTTGTAAAGCTATGCCTTCTTTCCTCGTTTAAACATCTGACTTTTAATCCATTACTTTCGAATAAACCTTCCCAGTAACAGTTAATCAACAACACTAGGCTCTATTCCATTTCAAATGGTTTTATCCCATTAAAGGATTAGGTCGTAAAGAACGGGCTATAAGTGAACTTATCAGTGTCTTCTATTTAAGATGTGATGCAATTTCCTAGTGAAATGCATAGAGCCATAAGGTTTGCATTTCTGATGACATATTGTGTTCTATGTTTTCACTGTTAAGAGGCAAATAATTTGCTACAAAATGAAATTAATTGGAGGAATAAAAAACCTCTTAACCAGCTAAACCAAGTATTTATATCCAGTCATTAGGCCTTAAAATCATCTGATCAAATACAAAGGAAACATTTAAGGTTCCATTTCAAAATTTTATGTTGGACAATTAAGTCATTCATCTGTTTATAGAAGAATATAAACACAGTTGGTCTTACAGGGTCAGACAAAAGGCCCATTACACAAGTATTTTGTACTCTGTAGGGGCCCAGGCCTAGGGAAGATGGTGAAAACAAGGTAAGTCCACAGTAATATTTCTTCAGCATATGCCAAATCCTGTGAGGGACTTCCTGAAACAGAGATGGTGTCTTTGCATACATTTATAACTAACATGCATAATAGAGAAAATAAATTAATGTCTACGGCTTCCATGATCTGCTGATGATGGGAAATGACACCTGACCTAGTGAAACTTGTGAGGTGCTCATTTACTGCTGATGTCAACAGAACACAAGTGCATGGAGCTCCTCTCATAATTGTTTCAGAGCATTACAGCGGTTTTTGTCTAATTCACTTTTTTCTAGGTATCTTCTTGTCATGGTCAGCTTAGATCTTACAAATTTACATAACAATATTTTGTAAATTAAGCTTTAACTTATGAGCTCATTGGGTTAAAAAAAGACAAATCACACATGGGGTCAATCTCCTTTGTGCAGACTAGTCTAACATGAATGCTTTAATTTGTTACTTCAGTAACTCATGGATTCAGTAACCTGTGCACCTATAAGCAAAACACTTAACTAGCAGGTGGAGAGAATGCTCATCCTTCCTCCTCTGTCACAGTGCAGGTGTCTGGGAGGCATGAAAGCCTCAATGGTTGGGCTGCTATTTGATCTACTTCAAAAGCTTTTTTGGGTAAGATGGCGTATTTATACCTTCCAGTTTGGAAGTTCAGTATAAACCATTTCCATAAGTTAGTGAACTCTGAAGAAACTGTCAGTAAGTGTACAAAGATGCAGATGACAGCTGTGGGATACAGCAGGCTGCAGGTGATAGTGGCTACAGGAGAGCTCATATGTCCTCCTGTCCACTGTGTCCTGCCTAGGGGTTGCTTTTGCTGCTGCCTAATGGCTCTGCTCCCAGCACACATCATGCCCTGGCATAAGCTGTGCATTTGGCCAAAACCTGAGCAGGAGCTGCGTGAACTACCAGATCCCTCCTCCCCATTAGCCAGTCTTCCTGAATGCAAAACATATGAACATGCCAGGCCCAAAGGTGCCAACAAGTTTTAAGCAGGCATCACTGTAAAACACTCAACTGTACCTGAATAGCTTAGGACACAAAATTTTGCAGAGAAAGAATTTGGCTCTATGCCTAGCTAAATACTAAAAAGGCATTTAGCTAAAAGGTTTGTCTACATAATTTTGTTTTTTTAGTTTTATTTCAATTATAAGATGTTTCTATTAGGCAAACTTTCTCTTTGCTTGAGTTCCTCTGAAGAGTTCAGATCCCCATGGCTAGCTCAAACACAGTAAACTAATATACACGAAGAGATTTTCTGTACTTGATACATTCATGCCATTGGGTGACAGAGTATAATACCTAACCTTTTTTTCAGTTTCCCTAGGTTCTAAATATTATGCCATGGTGTACGAAGGAATAAACATAGAACAAACTTTTCAAAGAAGTGTTACATTAGCACATCAAATATCTTTCTGGCACATTTGAACACCCGGTGAGAATATTTAACTGAATTATTTTGCTACAATCAAACTTGAAAGATGAAATTTTAAATAATGTTTTGTCGTGGTTTAAGCAAGCAGCTAAGCACCACGCAGCCGCTCGCTCACTTCCCCCCCAGGGGGATGGGGGAGAAAAATCGGGAAAAAGAAGTAAAACTCGTGGGTTGAGATAGGAATGGTTTAATAGAACAGAAAAGAAGAAACTAATAATGATAACACTAATGAAATGACAACAGTAATAATAAAAGAA
>JANXJC010000078.1:25465259-25484665 GCA_027564655.1 Leptodon cayanensis
TATTATTCCTTGCCTTGCGCTTCTAGAGTGATCTTATTCTATATGTATATGCTTTTGGAATAAAAGCTACTAGCCTTCCTAATAGATCAGTATACTTAAAAATCACATCTTCTTGTATAAGTGGAGGCAGCAACATATATACACACTCTCATGCACATGCCATGCTGTCACAGCCTTGCCAGGAGCAGTACATTTGAACCAAACACTTCTGGCAACTACGTTATTCCTGGAACTACTGTCTTCTGGGAAAGTGGTTAGAGCTAGGGTCATAAATAACACTAGAAGGATACTACACTAACGAAGAGAATAAAGTTCTGATCTCAAGCAGAAGCTCCATAGCTGATATTAGCTAACTGCGTGGCCCAAATCATGCTAGTGTCACCACAGCTTAGGTGAGAATCAAGTTTTCCCCCCTCCTGCCTGTCACCCACTGCCAACCACATGCCAGTGCTCCCAACCAGAGGGAGCATGCTTACTGTTCAAGTAATAGTGCCTAAAAATGCCATTTTGGGGGAAACATCAGCAGCAAAGAACTGTAATGTTTGTAACATGACAGTTCTTAATTTATGGGGAGTACATGAAAGCTGAGTCCCAAGTCGTCTGTTTTTTTGTATAGTTTTCCAGTAGTTTTTATTTCTTTTGAAATATATAATCTGAAATGTCATATAAGACTGGCCTGAAGACCTTTAGAGAAGAGGTTCCCTAAATATATCGTTAGTAATCTAAGGAAGCTTGGTACTAACAACTCCTGTTAATACAGTTCCTTTAACTCATACTTTTAAAATACATTATATTCTTATTTTTATTTTATTTGTTACCTTTTTCCCACCTGCCACAGCCTATAAAGAAAGAATACCTGAAAGGAAACATTCATGTGAACAGTTTACAAAAAGTCCCCAATGGAGTTTGGTTAGAGGCCTAGAGAGGTAAGGCAGCTTTGTGCTTTTAGAATGTTGATTGGATTGACAAACAATGGTTCAGCTCCCTGTTCCATCACATAAATCCTGTGTGACCATGGGCAAATTGCTTACAGTCTCCCTGTGTCTCAGTTCCCTTTGTGCAAGATGTAGTTTGTAGTAGTTCCTTGTCTCACAGGGGTACTGTGAGGATAAATACATCAATAATAGTGAAGCATACAAATATTCTAGTAACAGAGGTCATAGAGTGCCATGGTTATTTTCTCCTCAGTGGTAAACCCATTTTAATCCAATAGACCCCTTGTACTATTGCAAATGAACTCCTTTTCCACAGGTATTGTCACAAGATATCTTAATCTATCCTATGTGTCAATAATGCTCTTCCAAAACAGTCACTATATAACCACTTCCCCATGATGATTCCCCCCAAAGACTGCTTCTCATTTACAAATGTACAAAAGAAAACTAGGAAAAACAGCAAAAATAAAGAGTAAAAAACCCAAGACTATAAACAATTAAAATGTCATATGAAGTTAATTATAGCAATGATGGGTTCTGTTCTTCGTTTGACATCAGGAGATAATGCTCATTGTTACTTATCTCTGCTGAGAAATTGGTTCACTAGGCAACTGTAGAAGTTTAACTCTTTCAGGGTAATAAACCCATTGCTCATGTAAAAAAGTCTTTATCTTTCTCTTTTTGTCTTTCAGAATTTTCTTGTTCTAGGACAAAACACTTCATAGTCTTTTCTCCTTTTTTTCCTCAAAGCCAGAAAGAACCAACTTGTCTGGCTTCAAATAGACGTCTCTATCTCTTCCATCCAGGGTTGTTCACTGTGCTCTTCGAAAGTTACTCTTCAAACCTCCAATTTGTAATCATGCCCTCTGTTCATCTTCAGGCTATACATACCAATTAAATAGTTGTTCTTCTCAGAGCTTCCTTAGTTTTTTTCTCACTGCTTCATCGGTGATAGGCCCTTTCGAGGCTTTTTATTTTAGGGCACCATAAACACTTTTATTCATACTTCCTTTTACTCTAAAGAAAATCAGTAACTTGTGTAGTCTTTATTTTGCCCACCTGATTTGTTTTTGCAGGGACTTTGGCTTTAGGTCAAAAGTTAGAACACCTTGGCCTGTGGATGGGTTGCAATGGGATAGTACATGTCCAGTAGATCTTTAGATAACCATCTCTTTGGAGCTTTTCCCCTCTTTTGTCCTGTACTCAAATTCTTGCATTGTTACTTCAACACAGAAGAGTTTTGGAGAAGACACCTATATTACCCTCTCTTTTTTTGTGAAGCTCTTATTTTTCAAAGAACACCTTCAGGCATGTGCAAATGGTTCCTGAGATGCTGGCCATGGGGAAGCGATTAGTCCTAATTTCCTTAGTTTAAACTATGCCTGCATAGTAATCTCTCATTAGAGAAACATAATTTGTTAATCAAACAAGTGACTAGAATTCATTTAAAAAGGTAAAAATTTAAATGTGTGCTTTATCCCTGAGTGTCCTAAGTAGAATTCACTCTTAATGAGGTATTCTATGAGCAGAATGAGGCAGAATTACATCTGTGTGATGTTGTGCCTACCAACTGGTAACCAGATGTTATTACAGACTTCACTAATTATCAAGGTTGCTTTTTGGTAGTATACTTGCTTACTACACACAAATGAAGCCAAATATATAACCAGACTCAGATGGTCTGCAAATGTACCCGGGGCGCCAAAAATATGCAGTCACTGCCTAGGTGAATTGAGCTGTATTGATCTGTATTGAGTACCCTGCGTTGGAAATTGCCTGTTTGATGTGTTGTATCTATTTCTACTCTCATTAAAATGGGCTGAATCTGGAATAATTCTTCCGATTTGAGAGAAACTGATTTGTGATATTTCCACATATAGGACTATTATCAGGAGAAGGCTCCACATCTTATTCATCTACATTATTTATTGTGAATTAAGGTCTAACTATAGTTTTAAAAGAAATAATATCCTTTCCACTGTAAATGTGAAATAAATCCTGCAAACTTGTAGAATAATTATTCACAGTCACACTTATAATTAACAATGATGGAAAGGCTTTGTTTAATATTATCACACGTAAGTGAAAGACTTACAGCAAAAGTAATTAAGACATGACAGAAACAGAAAGAATTATTGGTGGCCAACATGAGATTGAACAGATCTGATTTTATGTATTATAGGAAAAAGAGGATGAAGATAAGTCATGAGGGTACTTAAATTTAGATTATGTAGGATGACTGAGTTGCGAAAATATTTCAAAATTAATCGGTAGTGAACAGTCACAGGAAAATCTGGAGAAATGAAAGGGGTAGAGAAATAAAAACACACCACTAGAGGACAAGTTTGTGAATGAAGTGTGAGTAACGATAAACCACTTCTCAGTATTGATGTACTACACTTGAACTGGGTTTAAATTACTACTTCAAGCACAGCTTGTAACTAGTGTGCAGGTGGACACATTACAAAAAAGTTTTCCATCATGTCTAAGAGGGATAAAGATCTATAAAATTCTACAGAATGCATATTAAATAGGATCATGGCATCCCCTAATGCACAGAAATTCACAGCAGCTGTTAAAACTGACCTGAAAAAGATGTAGGTGAAGGTGACCACAATTTGTACACACACATATACCTGACTTTCAGATGTCATTGAAGTTCAGCAACACCAGGGGAATTGATGTAGTCCTGAACAGTACCTCAGTACCTAGTGTCATTAATAGGGGCATGCAGGGGCGTCACAGCTGTGGCTGTGGAATGGGACCGAAGACAGACAAATAACTGAGATTTTGTGATGCTTAGAAATGGGTTAAATCTAAAAAGAATGAGACATTCTCTGCTGGAAGAAATTGCACAAAAGCAACAGAAATGGACAAGGTTGTTTAAAGGACAAGGCAGAACACAGGCAGCTGAAGACCTTGACATGATCAGTGGGTGCATATGCCACTGTCGTGTCAAACAGTTTGATTGCAGCACTCTAAGGGAAACTGCAGGCAAAGTTGCTCATCTTAATACTAGTCTCATGTCACATGTCACAGGTAGAGCAATGAAGGAAAGTTCACAGTAGAATCATCAGTCTGTAGTGGAGCAGGGATTCCCTGTAGCAGTGAAGACAAGCTGAAAGAATTAAATAACTCTGGAATGCCATTCCTGGCAACTGGCATTTGGTGATGTATAAACCACACCAAAAATGGATAGTATTCTTGCAATGAATTAATCTGAAATGTAGCTCTACTTTGAAAAGTTGTGATTTCAGTATGGTTCTTTAATAGTTAAAATGCCCAATCTATGTAAAGCCAAATTCATGCCTCCTTCCTTCAGCAAACTTTTCTTTTATTCATATTTTAGTCCTAGAGCTGAGTCTTTATTCCAAAAACCCTAAGTATTTTCTTTTTCTTGGACTGCAAGGTTTGTAAGACTTCTCTTTCCTTTATCTCAACCTTCCTCCTAAACAGGAGTAGAACAAGAAGAATCAGATCCTGAATGAACCCTCTGCAGCTACAAATATCATTAACTAACAAGCTAAATCCATTATAAAATTTCCGGAGAAATAAAAATTCCAGCAAATTATTATACACTTGATGTCAAGAGGAGAAATTAATTTGTACCTGTAGCAAGAACATAGTAACCTGCCTGTTGTATCTTCCATTAAGCTACTTTCTATCATTCCTGTCAATATTTTGTTCTCTTGAATGTACATAATAGCAACAGCAGGAATTGACAACAAATTGCAAACACTTGCAAGTGGTGCTTAAAGCCAATGTTGCTTGTCACCTATTAATGTCTTATAATCGTTGAATATTTTCTGTGAGAGTAAATTCCTCCCTTTAGTAAACTGCAAATATTTGACTGTCCTTGGGAAAAAAACAGTAATCTTAATCTCCTAAAGGATGCAGAGCAGCCCATGTAAGATATCGTACTACCTTTGAAACAGCTGGTAATTGATGTAGTGAGTATCATGCAAAAATAGCATTTTGAAAGCTGGAAGCATGTAGCATGTCACACTAATATGACTCATTTTCAGTTTTGCAGCTAAGTTCCTTGAAATAACTTCACAGATGGCTGTAGAAGCAGCTCATCAAAAGCCCTCAAAAACAGTTGTGAATACAAATGTAAAGTGTAAGTACATCCAAGTATGTTTAGCTGACCTGGAGAAGGAATAACAAACAAAAACAATAGAAAATATTTTATTGTATTTATTTGATTTTTTAAAAAAAAGTGTTTCTAAGGAAACATGGAAAGATCATTTGAAATCTAAATATTTTGAGAAATATCTTGTTATTGAATAAAATTTTGTCTACAATAATAAACAGCTCAGTGTTAACACAATATACCAGTCTGACTTTTTTTTAATGAAATATTTTTATCATTCATAACAAAAATATTTTTGAGAGAAAGCAGGTTAGTTTATTTTATAAACCAATGTTAAAAGACAGAAATCAGGATGGCATATCTGAATTACATAAAGGGTGATATCTCTGTGACCTTACTAGCACCATTTTGGCAGATCCAATTCCATTTTGTAGAAGATTTTGACTTCTGGTTCGGGAATTTCTTTCTGCAACGGAATGTTCTCCCATAAGAAAGATAATTCAACTCTATAAAGAAAGTCCCACTTTAGCAAGGATGATGCAAAATGCTGGAGAGAAGAACAAAAAATACAAAGAAAAGAAAAAAAAGGACTAAATTTAATTATTACAAAGGAAAGAAATGTTGATGTGCTCATATTAATTGGGCTGACTGTTATCATATTTTTGCTATTTTTTGAAAAAACTTGCATTTAAAATTAGAATTAAAATTTATTTTTTAGGTGGAATAATAGTTGTTTCCTTTCCTCCTACTTCAGGTGTAATAATAAAAAATGGAAAAAGATCTTGAAGAAAATGGTCCAGTGTTTTGAACAGCAACATGATCCTACTTTTATTTATTTGCTCTGAAAGAATTTTTCATTATTCTTTGCAAATCAGTTATTTTCTTTGTACTTCATTTCCAAATATATAAGTATCAAGCACTTTCTGTTTGTAAAAAAGTTGTGCTGACAATTAGATTAAAGGTTACAGGCACTATATACAAGGTGCCATACTAAAGAACACACACATACAAATTAAAACAAACTGCAGGATGTAGATGATCTAGAGCTTTTTAACACACACAGTGCAGTTTTGAGACTCAAATTACTGGTGCTTGTTGACTTTGTTGAAGCATGGTATGTGTTACTATTAATAGCAGAGGTAACACATGTCAGAAACAATCACCTCTTGCTGGTATCTACAGTGTCTGCATGATTACGATTCTATTAGGATGAAGATAAGATGTATATGTGATTTTCTTATCAGTGAAGGCTGTAGAGCTATTACCTTTAAATTATGATTAATATGAGTAAAATGGAATGGATTTAATGCTAGGTTCTCTATTTGTTGGTTTAATCAATTCGAAATTGTACAAAAATTACATTTGGGCCCAATCCTGAGATCTTCATCTTGATAGATCCTAGCTGGGAGATATATTTATAAGGTTTTTACTATTCAGCTATTATAATGTCTTTTACGTTAATTATTTTTGTTATCAAAATTAAGTTAATCTAAGTGGTGATTATACAGATGCTAAATACAGAAACTATAATTAATGTGATTAAAATCTAGCTTCTGTGACTTTCATTTTTCAGTCCAGAAACTGTGATTAATGGAGTTTGCATAGGGTAAGAACGCTGAAGTCAATGCAGAGTCCGCAAAGCAGTTAATTTGCCTTTTATTAGTACTATATGCCCTGTCAAAGACTGTTATTCTGAACAAAGACTGTATTGAGTATTGTTATATAGTGTGAATCCACTGGCTATAGACTGCTCCAGCAGTACTTTGTTTTCTCAGATACTTGCAGTCCAATACTTGCAGTCTTTTACTTCCAGAAATCAGTGCTTTGCTTGAAATATCTCCTTAATAGAAACAAACAAATATTGAATTAGAGAGGATAATTTTGTCCCTGCTGCCACAAGTAGTCATAATTTGACATCTCTCACTGTCATCTTTCTATCATCTTTTATCATCTTTTCCACTGTCTTCCACATCTTCTGTATTTTACTATACTTATCTACATACATTGAGTTTGTTTCAGCATGAGGGTGAAACGGGTCAGTTGTCCTCTGGACTCTTAGTGCACACCCTTTTACTCTGATGAGAACTCTGTCACTATTTGTGGCAGCCTGCACATCTCTACTGGACTGCACAGTTTGAGAAGGAGGCAACTCAATGATACCTTGAGATCTTTTGCATTTCCGTTTCCTATAATTTTCTATTTTCATTTCTTCTTAAAGAAGGAGGGGGGGCAGGAGGAGTGTCCTTATAGATTGTCCTTTAGAAATTAGTTCAATGAGTAATATAGATTATATCAAAACGCAGAGTCCTGTACAGTATTTACAAAGGTCAAAATCTGATATATTACCATTATTCTCTAGATTCAGTTAAAACAAAAGCAAAAATATCATTCAAGTTTTCCTCCTCTAACACATGCTGAGTTTATAAGCTTTCAACTCAGGCATATTTACATTGTTTCAGTAAAACACAATACAATAAGACACATTAAGTTTTTAATACTCTACTGTTAAAAATCACATCCATGTGTATTATTAAACCCATGATTAATATACCAGCTGGCACTATCCAACTATTAGTCCAAATAATTTATTTTTAAATTAACCTTTCTATTTTTCTTACCAGTTTATGCCGTGAACAAAAACTTTCTGTCAAACTGCAGTTCTGTAGCTACTGGATTCTTCATTTTCTGATAATGCCATAAATTGCTCATGTGTTTATTATTTAAGCTCAGCAAGATAATTCCCTGATGCTGTTTTGCCCATGCAATATGTAACTCGTAGTTACACAAAATTACATGTTTTGTGTAATACAGTTTCTATGAAATCTGAGTATAACCAAATTAAATTTGCTGATACTTGTAAATTTTGCCCTTACGTCAAATTATCCTGCCAAGATGTTGCTTGAAAGCTTTATTTGTCTGTGAAAATATAGGAAGAAACTTGAGGTTGATTACCTCTTTTCATGGATTTATTATGCAATAATTACTTAGTAACTGTACTTAATAATATTCGACATTTAATTTCTGTAGTACTCTACTTGGCTAAAATTATTCCAAATCCATTCATTTATGAAATACACAATTTTCTTTATTTTTGCTTCAATACATTGAATTAAGAAGGAGCCCAAAAGTAGAGAAAAGTTGCTCTTTTATTTGGAAAACAGGAGAAAAGATATGAGAGATGTTCTTTGATATTTTTTCCAAGTAAGCCATTGAAATTGGTAGCAGAAGGTAAAGCACAATCAATAAACGTTCCAAATCACACCCTTAGTGTTATACCAGAAACCATGATTAACTAATGATGCTTAATAGAACATAGCATTATTATTATCCAGTAAAAATAAACATCATGATAGGACTGGATTTTTGTCCTTGTGCTTATTCCTGGCTTTGCTACCAATCTATTGGGGCACTTCCAATCAAAGCAAAGCTGTTGGTCTTCATAGCCAGCAGGGAAGAGTAAGAGCTGGAATTTGATAGATAGGATAGCTCCTTCAAAAGAAGGATGTTCCACTGGTAGTACATTTAGAAAATATGTCTTGGCTTCAGAACTTTATTTCAACATGTGCCCTGCACACAGACGTGAGGTGCAAAGAAGTATAGGGAGATGGAAATATTAACCAAATAGACAAACTTCACTGCTTTAGAAATGTCACATTCAGAGAGGTATTAGCATCCAGGATCTGTGGGCAAGAGTAAAACAGCAGGCCTGAAGCTTTCTCATGCCAGGAGCAAGCTGAGTGTTGCAACTTGTGGGAAACAAAGACAGGAAGGCTGTGATTATGTAGAACTACAGAAGGAAACTCGATAACTTCAGTTAGACCATACTTTTCCTTGTTCTGTAGGTTACAAAATGCAATGAGTTCTTGTCCCTTCTGTCATACCATAGAAAAACTTACCTCCAGGCAGAAAAGATCCATAGTTCTTACCTCTGAAGGGTTACCAATGGCTTAGATTTATTTTTGGGTTTAGGTGCTGAGGGAGGAATCCTACCTGAAGTGTCCATGCTCTTGCCTGGCCAGGAGTGCTTTGAGCACTGGGAGGGGAAACATGTAGTGAGTCAGAACCTTCCCAAGAATGCAGGGTGCTGGCAGGGGTCTGCCAAGGTGATGCACTGAAGCAATGTAGATCACAAGCAGCCTTTGCTGGTGACATTTCCAAGCAGCAAGTTAGAGACTTTCTTTTTAACAGAATCCATCCCCTCACACCACGAAAGAAAAATAAAAGAAACCAGAGCAGAGCCCCGAAGAAAAGCAAGCCCCTCAGCCCATGCACACTGCTCCCCCCACTCTAATGGGCAGTGGGTGGCTGTGTCAAGGGCAGAATGCAGCCCTTTGCTGTCAGCTTGGAACAAAGATTTCTGTCTTCTCCTAGTAAAAGCTGTTTCCATTTAAAGATAGGGATTTTGAGCTTTAATCCTTTGTTTCACTGTGTTGAAAAATACAAAAGTCACAAAACCATGGAGAATGATCAAATACAATCTGGACTGAATTGAGTGTAGAGGATTTCTTTTCATTTTTATTAAAGAAGAAAACTGATTCTTTAAAACTATCAGGATTCTCCCCTCCCCCTAAGTAAATAATGTTAAGCTATAATAAAATCTCTGTCTTTTAAAACAGCACTCTTACAGATGTGTATAATAAATTATTCCTGACTGCATGCTATCCCTAGAATATTTAAAACATATGCCTGTCCTGAATCTGATATTTTCTTTGGAGTGGACACAACTTTTATAGACAGCCATGGTTGCAAAGTGCATGCTTGATACATAATTTTGGTATTTTTGCATGTAACATACCAAGTATTTAAAAATAAAGTACAGATATGGGCAATAGCTGGTTATAAGACATTTGCAGAGCACTTCATTAAAAAAAGCAGCAACAGTCCCCTTCTCTCCCTCTCCCCTTGGATTTCTTACATCCTTGTTGTAGAGATGTTAACTGATGAGCAAACCAAAAATTAACTTTCTCAAGTTGTTCTCAGTATGAAAGGCATTTTTCAGGTCAGGATGGTTTAAAAGCTGTATGATTAATTGTCATTACATTGGGTTTGGCAAGCTAGGATCAGCAAGCATTTGGGGCACAAAAATAAATACGAGAGAGAATTAGTTAGAAAATAATCATGCAAGATAGTGAATGATATCTGGAAGAACTGGGGCCCAAGGGAACTGAAGGTGTTCGGCATTTTCAGTGATTGCTCTGCTTCATAGGCCAAACCAAATGTTTAACACAAAAATTACTGATGTGTTTAATTTTCATGACTTTCCGCTGTACTCCATCTCAACTATGACAATCTATGTGTCCTTTACTTTTTGTGGGTTTTGAGGTTTTCTGTCCTTCATTTTGCAAATCCCCTATTATGTTCAATTTCTGATAATTTTGCTATGTATCCCTGGGTGATCTATCAGGCCAGTAGTGTTCTAGGTTGCCAGACATTGACTAGCTATTAACTGAAGCATTTATCTTTATAAAAAGGAAAAAAAAGATATCATTTGTAAAAAGTAAAACCACAGGCTCTAGGATGTATACAAATTGATATAAATGGGTATAAAAGATCCTATACTGCCCTTTACTCTGGATTAGAGTTTTCTTTTGGAATGTTTAAAGAAAATGGAAGGTAGGCTATGTTATGTCAAGTTTATATAAACTTTGCACATAAATTTGCACTTCAAAGTGAATGGGCAGTGCTTTCTCATATCCACATTTCTTACTAGCTGTAAAATGCAGAGATGGAGACATCTTTCTACTGACTTGCAGTAGGCAATAGGTCATTTTAAGTGAGAATATGGCATAATATAATTCATGCATGTCAAGCTCCACACACCGTAATATCTGGGGCAGTCCAGAGAGCCCTGGATGCCATAAAGATTAGAACAGGACAGCATTTTAATCATCTGATAATTCTCCACTGGCTGAGTCTTATCTGTTTTATCCTTGGCAGAGATGTCATAACTAATATTTTTTGATGTTTTTGACAACTCTGATACTTAAACAGCTCTGACATTCACCTCCATCCACCCCAGCCTCTCTGTCTCATTCACTGTTTTGCGTTACTCTTGGTGGGTTAGTCATTTACTATTTGTGGCATCTGCAGATGATCATTCATTAAAGAATACACTAGTAGGTCATAAAACTTTGAATATAAAAACTCTGCCTGGTAGGAGTCTGAGTTGTTTTTCTTGTTTGTTTGTTTCAGGAATCAAACCTCAACTTTCTCCTCAGATCACTGCTTGAAGACCCATTCCTGCAGACTATTGCAGGTTGTTTGGAAGATGCTAAGCACTTCAATGTCCACCATCACCTCCTCACAAAGTAATAATAATATATGATAAGAGCTTGTCAGATACCCAAAAAGTATTTCTGAACAAAAATATATTTAGAAATAACCCCAAACTAAAGGTAGTTTTATTCTGTGCTCCCTCCCTATCAATAAGCTTACTTACTGAAAATTCACTTCATTTTCATAATTTCACTTCTGTCTGGAGAACTTAATTTTATTCTGGCTGTAGAAATTGTAGGTTCCACACAAAGCTTGTGATTGTTCATCTGGGAAATAAAAATGCATAAATAAAACAGGTTAAACTTACTTCCTAAGATACTATTCTCTTCCCAATTTAATAATATTTTCCCATCAGCACTCTCTCTTATTCCAGAAGTATATTCTAGTAAAATTAACTTTATTATTTGGAAATCCCATTGTCTTTGGGGATTTATTTGGATGGATAAAACTCTTTAAAAGTCCATCTAAGCACTTTGGCTTCTTTGACACCAACACATTTAGATCAGCCCATTTAAAGAGACGAAACGGCTATCTTCCTGCATTTGTTAAGTTGTATTCTTTCACAGGATTATCACTTGTGAAAGCCTCTTTTATTAACTAAAAGACCATTTTATTGCACACTTCTGTGTAGAAGTACCCATCCTGAGGTAGGTTCTGGCTCATATGGCCTGTAGAAGAGCCACAAGAATATCAGCACATTGTTTGTAAAACAACAACAACAAAGTCACATTTGCGCTACACAATTTATTTAGGTTTTAGTGTGCTTAATCTTCAGGAACAGTTTCTAAAGTAAGGACTTTTCTATGTTTCTGTGTTCTGTTAACTTTTTTTAGTGTTGTCTTGTGTGCTGCCTTAACTTCTTTTACTTTGGTAGTGAAAGCTATTATTTAGTACTTTAGGAAAGTTTATTTTTACAGTGTTTGCATGAGAAGATTACGATACAGAGTTCAAACAGAAAGCTATGCTGTCATGATATAAATCTCTCTAGGAACTCTGTTTCTAAAAGCTGTTTGTCTGAGACATTAACCTGTAGGTGAAAGACTTAGCTATCCTTGGAATGCATGCACTAAAATAAAAAATCATTTTTTTCAACTAGTTTTTAAAAATAATAGTTTAGTTTGAAATCTGTGCAGAAGATATTGTAGAGGCAAGGATTTTGACTGACTTGCTCAACTTTACTAAATTTTCTCCAAAATATTGACCGCCTTAGAAAGTCAGCTCCAAAGACTGTGTGTTAGAACAACGTATATTTTAGTTCTAGGAATTTGTAGAAAATCATCAGGTCAAACTGTATCACAGAAGTATTTCAGTATTTTTAAAATTCTCTGAAGCATCCATAGTCTTGATAAAATGATTTTTAGAGTTTCAAGATTTAGTTACTCTGTAGGTGAATATGCTTTTAGCAAATAAATTAATTTAAAGGGTTAAGATTGGTAGCATTTATGGAAAAGCATTAATCTTTGGAAAATAATTTACTCCAGACTAATCCAGCAAAGCCTTTTTCTGGTTGTGATAGCATATGTCCATACATTCTGTATAGTATGTCTAAATATTTTTATGGTTTTAACATTTTGCACCAGCCGTGGAAACTGGTTTGCTCTTAGATGACTGTAAAAGTGAGATTTAGTAAATAATTATTAGAAATCTTATCCTAACACTATGATTGAAACAATAGACAAAAGTGTAGCCAAGTAATTAACTAGTAGAGGTAGTTATAAGTTTTACAGTTCTTTGCTCCTATGACTGGATGTTCCTATACATTAGATAAGAATAATACTGAAACTGACCATATGTGACTGAAACCATGTTAAGCTCCAGGATCAAAGAACAAGTATGATGAACAAAGACTTGAAGGTCAGCCAACAGAATTTCAAACGGGCCTGTGGTCGTAAAAGCAGCCCTTCGACTCAAATGAAGAACCATTGCGCATGATTGGATGCAGGCAGTACTATAATAATCAGTTACAATAATTTTTATGTGTATGTATACTAATCTGATTAATATGTAATTAGTTACTCTATATAAGCTGTTTGTGCTGAAGCTGTGGCATGCACGTTAGGTGGAATCATCCCCGGTGCATCCAGTGCTGTGATAAAGAATGCCTGCTTTCTAAAACTCCAAAACAAGTTTTAGAGAGTTTCTTTGGCTGTTTTTTTCGGTATCAGTTGCACAAAAACATGTATTTAAGTTCTCTGTAAGTAAACCTTGTCAACCTTTTTTCACATTTTTTTTTAATTACTGATTACACATAAAAATGTTTTGTTTTCTCATTGTCTCTCTGTGTGAATATAATACTAACATCACAAAAACACCCTAAAGAGGTTCTAAAGCTCTGACTCTGTCTGGGGAAAGGAAAAGAGAGTAATAAGAACATCTTGGGGCAAGAAACAGAGCAAGAAAAGTGGCCTCTATGAGCAGGATTGTAGATTTTTACTTTGAGGTAAAGATCTAGGTATCACGATGAGATGAACAAAAATTAAATTAACATGAAAGTGTATTAAAGACAGCCAATGCACAAAGTACATAAACTATCTTACTATACCTACCCCAAAATAGGTTCGTAAAAGCCCACTTTTAAGGATTCAGTCAAAACTTGCCTGTTAAATCCATGGCTTTCTGTCATGGTAGTGGCTAGAAACCTTGAGACAAATTATTCTGCTTTGAGGTAGTACTATCCTCTAAACAATACATTAGTCATTCTAGAGCGCTGTGATCTGAAGTGCTTCCTGTGAAACTTTAATTACAAAGGAAGAAGCCAGAACTCTTGCTTTTGTGTTTATTACCATATGTGATACGTTTCCATTAGGGTTTGAAAATTCTGTCTGAATCTGTTGAGCACTACTAGCATAAGAACATAGGTGTGAGAACTTCATCTTTTTCTCTGTTTTTTATGATTCCCTCATGCAAATATTAACACAAAAATGGTATAAGCATGGTTGAAGCATGTTCAGTTTTACAACTCAGTCCCTGTAAAGTGTTCTGCAGTACTTAACCAGCTTATCTATGTTTATCACTTCATGTCCCCAAGACCTCTGCTGTTTACATTATTGCTAATAAACCCCCAGTCTGCTTTATCACGGGAGTTGAATCTACCATACATCTTCCTGTGACAGTCAGGCACAGCTTACTCTAGAATGTGAGACCTATGGCCAGGGGCTAGAGCAAGGTGCAAAAGTCCAGTCATTGGAGCAGGGCAAAAGTCCAGTCTCAGCAAGAAAGTTGAACAAGTAAAAAGGCAGAGAAACGATGACAGCGATGAGTCTATCTTCATTTTCACTATCATTTTGAACATAGTAAGAGCAAAGACACCCTGGATCACACATGAGAAATGCAGTTAAATAAGATATCTTTCAGTAGAACTCAAATTACCTATGTAACTGCTGACAGATTGGAATTAAAATTTACAGTCACAAACTGATGACAGAAGCCAGGTTTAGCTGCTTGTGTCTTTTTCAGGTCCAATATGTAATGCACAGTTTTCTATAAACTAACCACAGAAGAAAGAGCAGACAATGAAAATAATTAGATTTTTAAAAGTTGTAACCACTGTCTTTCAGTGCATAGAAGGGTATCCGCCCATGTTTTTATTTGTTTTGAAGTGTGTAGTCTCACATGTGACTGAATATCAAAATTTCTCACATGGAAATGTCTGACTGTTGTAGGAAACTCACTGCGCCTTTGGATCTGTGTAAGATGAACAGCAGGCTGGTCAGCCAGGGTGCAAATGGTGGTAAACATCCAGAAACCGAGTTTAGCCATTTAATTTGTTGATTTTCTTTTCTCTTTACCCTTCTTAGTCCATTGTGTATTTATCTACTGCACTTTTACCATGTTGAACATCTCTTTTTTTAAAAAACATTGTTATTCTAACATTTCATATTTTCATACCTATTTCTTAAAATCACCACAGCAAAAAAAAAAAAAGGCATTTTTCCTATGTAATTTAGCTATTCAAAGAACATAATTGATAAGGGTTTTTCTCATATTGAGCCTGTTGAAGGGTTAGGACGTGGGAGAACAATCCAAGTTTATTGATCTTTAGATTCTGTCTCAAAAAAGGTTTTATTCCAGGAACTGAATTTTATTCTGAGCATCTGTTCATAAAATACACCAGTAAAAGTAATACTTCTGTGCCCAGGTTACATTTTTTCCACTATGTTTTTACATGGAACAGATGGTGTAAATCATTCACACATAAGAACTCTGTTAGAAATGATGGTAATGGTCTAGGTTAAATGCTAAAAGGCCAAAACATTCTGAGTTAATCTTGGAAATTTGCATATAACTCATTCCATGTCTGTATAGCAGATCATATGATCCAGAAGGCTTTCTGCTCTAGACAGAGCCTGTGTGCCTGGTATCTGATCATACCAGAGACACAGAGTACACACCACATACATATCTGTGATCAATGCTGATATTCAGGACGTGAGGCAAATACATTTTTAATTCTGATTTTCAGAATGGAGGTGGATGAAAGAGAGAAAGCTCAGTTTAAACTTAAAGTGAAGAAAGATAGCAACAAGGTTTCTAGCTGGTTTAATATACTTTGATTAGCTTAATTTAAAAAGTCTGTTTTAAAGTTCCTCTATTTTTTCTTAAAAGAAAATAGAAATAAAAACATTAGGTATACCCATAAATGAATAGAAATATTAATTATTTTTCTTTAAAATTGTCTTATACATCTCATTAAAATATTAATTTTTACGACAAAAATATAACCTTTGTAGGAAGCAGGAATAACAAATCTGTTTCTCACTTAATTTCATTTTTTTGTAGTTGAAAATGCCTATGTGTTTTCAACATCAGATGTAGATCTCTTATTTAAGGGTGTTTTAAAAGAGATATTATTTTATGTTTCAGCACTCTCAACTTTTCTTAATTTTATCCATATTTAAGGGAGGTTTGTAATCCAATAGTTTGCAATGATTTCTTTGGAGATGTTTCAGCCATTCATGTCTGAGAGTACTTGGAGACTCTTAAATCTAAAGGCCGTTTGTCTGCTGTGCATATTCACTCACTCTACACCTTAAACACTCTTGTAAAACTCTCGTTGCAAAGGACAAAGGAATGTTATATGCAGGCGCTAGCAACAGCTCAATAATTTTAAAAGAAGAGAGAAAAAAAGAAAAGCTTTCATACTGTGGAACACATTTTTGGAGCTGCATGGCTCAGGGGATTGTAATAGGATACTGAGCTTTGTTCTGGAGTTGGAATGATCAGGGTCATGTCTTGGGTACAGATAAACCATGCTCATACAACATCCCTGAGCAGGCCAGGTGATTTTCTGTTTTCTTTTCAGTATAAGAATGCAGACCGAAGACTAAGGGTTTCTCTAGTATCTGCTTTTTAAAAAATATCTCTGAGGGAATATGGATCCCTACCATACAGCTAATACTAGCTCCGACAAGGTGTACTCAGCTGCCTTCTCTATTACACTGAATTCTCTGTATCAGGAACTGCAGTGCCAACAGTTGAGGAAGACGGTATTGTCCTAGGTTTATGTTTACTGGCAAGAACAAGATACGTTCAGCAGCTGTGAAGGGTGAAATCTCATGTATTTTAACTGATGAGGTAAACAGGAGTGTAGAAATGATTGTTGAACCAGCTGTGCCACATTAGAGCCTAAGCCTTTTTAATGAGCAAGTTATATTTGATAGACATCTTTTTTTTTTTTTTCCTTTTGTCATCTTTGAATGTATTTTTGATACTGGATGTACTGTTAGAGAGAAAATGGAAAAGTTCTAGTAAATTAGATAACATTTTTGTGTGCTAGAGATAAGAGAAATAAAACAATATTTTTTATGGTTTTTAGATTTTGTTTGGAAACTTCATTCTCATCCTCAAAGATACCTTTTTTTTTTTTTCTGCTCTGATCTTTACAGTTTCTTTTAGTGAATGGATATTCTTCTGGCTGTAATTCCTGTTTCTTTTTCTATATTAGCTTTTTCTGGGAGGATGGCCAGCAAACCTGACTTGCAAACTTCCTTTCAAAGAC
Source organism: Leptodon cayanensis (assembly GCA_027564655.1). Classification (NCBI taxonomy): domain Eukaryota; kingdom Metazoa; phylum Chordata; class Aves; order Accipitriformes; family Accipitridae; genus Leptodon; species Leptodon cayanensis. The sequence continues at coordinate 25,482,562 of JANXJC010000078.1, forward strand.
TGGATGTGAAAAGGTAGCTCAACTACATGGGTATTGAAAGATGAGTTTCCCTGATACAATGACAGTGAAGGTAGGAGTTAGGTGTGCTTATGGATGAATAGGAGTGATTTAGGTTACATAAAAAATCACATTTCACACAGATTGGACTGTTCAGATTATTTGTAAATGTAATGACAGTAGAATGGTCACAAAATCTCTGCACAACTTGATGCAGTATTTGTCTGTGAGTACGTGTGAAGTACAGTAAGGTGGGCTTTACAAATTCTTGTCTAACAAACAGGGATAACATACATACGATTTTTTTTGTTTGTAGCAGAGAACATCAATAGACTAAAACTTTTTGATATTTAATGAGATAAACAAATTCTTTCTAATCAACAGGTAGGATTCAGAAATTATAAAAAACATGTTCCATACAGCCTACATTTTCTCCTCTCCATTGTATCTTTAGGGAACACAGGAAATATGCAGGGAAGTGTTGGTTTCACTTGAATCTATCTATTGGAATTAAAACTTCCACCTAAGTGCCTGGGGCCACTGTTTCTGGATGTGGTGTCTGTATTGACCTAGAGGTTAGCCCGTGTGAGTTTAATTACAAAATAAAGGTAAAAACTCATATGGTGTGCCTTTGCTCATTAATGATGCAAGTCACCACGTTGAAAACAGTTACCTGGTTGAAAAAGAAGGACTTTTGAATCTGAAACTTTTTTGTTTGTGTTTTATTGCTGAAAAGAGCAATCTCCTCTAGGTAGAACAAAAATTGCTCTTGAAACAAGAAATTAAAAAACACCTGGAGAAAAGATGCCAATTTGATATAATGTATACTTTCCCCTTGAAACACTATTGAAATTTTCAAAAGGCTGTTCCATGCAGGTGTGAGAATGTGACTGTGTAAAAAAGATTATCTGCAATCCTAGAACTGGCATATGAGACATGAGACATTGGGGATCTCCTGGAAAGAGCTTGCACATTTTATTAAATTGCTGAAAAAAAGGTGTATAACTGCCTAGTTATTTTTTTGGTGCATGTGTTTGTAGCTGTTGCATGTAGGGACACAATACATTAATTACATGTGCTGCTTTTGGGAATTTTTGCTTTGCAAAATAGACATAGGGTGTGTTTTAAAGGGCAGAAAGGGAGTTTTTTTTCTTATTTTCCCCCAGTTAACTTTATCTTTCCTTGGATTTGTGCACCATTCATCTATAATAGAGAAGTATTATACTGCAGGAAAAAAGTCTAGTAAATCTCAGAGTGGACTATGTTTCATAAGAAACATGTTCTATACTTTGGCCATTTATATAACATATAATTCATTCAGAGAGTTGTTTTATTATGAAAAGAACTGCTAGATTTTCATCTCTCTTTTGTGTGCTCTAATAAGTCTTTGAAAGTCTGAGTCCAAATTCTGATTCTGCGTTTTATGCTTCTCTTTACAACCCATTTTCTTTCTCCTTTTTCCTTTTACCAAAGGCTTTTTTAACACACACCACTAGAAACGAAATTTGATGTCTGACATAAAAGTTCTGTTTTGCTCGACTATAATGAATCAATGATTTGCTGTGACCAAGTTACTTGCATAAAGGTAGGCAGACATGCCGTTGAAAATGCAGAATTTTCTTTTGATTATCCAGCTGGGTTGGATGTAGGTCAGAGTCCTAAGGAAGTGTATTTCATCTTACCATTTGAGAATATCTTAATGAAAAGCAAGGAATCTCCTGCAAGAGCTTGATATTCCAACATATTTTCTGAAAAATATGAATATGTTTCTAGTTCAGGTTCACTTAAGGGCAACCTTTTCAAAGCTCATTTTCTCTTTAACTGGGAATGAATATGTTCACTGCCATAAAAAGAAGACTCGAATTAGGAGTGCATGTAGAAAATACTCAGAACATAAAAAATCAGTTTAAGCCAGTGATATTTCTTACATCAAGTTTTGCCTATGTGCATGTGCTTTACCAGATTAGCGTTATTGTATTTCTTATTATTTGTCTGTGGTCATAAATGAGTCAAGTTAAAAAGACACGTTTTCTAAGCCTTTGAAAATGTCATTGGTACAAACACAATATCTAGCTAATTTGTCCAATTACTTCTTTTGGCAATCAAA
>JANXJC010000078.1:25502738-25519630 GCA_027564655.1 Leptodon cayanensis
AAGGGAAGGGAAGGGAAGGGAAGGGAAGGGAAGGGAAGGGAAGGGAAGGGAAGGGAAGGGAAGGGAAGGGAAGGACAGGGAAGGGAGGCAATCAGGTACAGTAAGCATAAGATACTGTTTATCCCTTCCTTGGCACTAATGGAATTCTTTTACTAAATAGAAGTAAAATACTAATAAAAAGAAACTGTATTTTTTTTTTCCATGAGGAATACAGTGGCAATATCAGATTTGTTTGCTTTCTTTCCTCTCCCTATGAATATAAAGAAGTTGAGACATGCTTTACAACATATAGTCAGTATCACAAACACAATATCTGTTCAGTGGATCCATAGATCGATCTCATATCTCAGTAGTACACCAAAGTTTATCTTGGTATTAATCAGTAATGTAAAATGTTCTGACTTTTCAAAGGAAAACTTTTCATATCAGTTGAAAATGTCAAAATAACTCATCCTGACATTTTACAAAATAATTTTTTTTCTGAACTTCTTTGTTTCATGAACATTTGCAGTATCATACATCTTAATACTCTTTTGTGTTGAAAACAAATGTTGAAATATTAAGACAGAAATTCCATTCTGAGCTTGATAGCAGCAATGGGCAATTTCAACTTTGTCTCCCCAATAGAATTGTCAATATTTTTAGTGGGAGTAATATAATGAATATTTTCAGATCTGAGTACATATATTGCTCTCAGGTATTGATCAGTTACTAAATAACCATGCATGCTTTCACTTAGAATTTAATATCAAAGAATAAGGGTCTACAGCACAGCTTTTTTTTTTTTCATCTTTGAGGGGGTTTATGACTTTTTTTTTCATCATGATCTCCCTTCTAAGTTTACTGGCTTGTTAGCACGGTTGGAAGAATGGGTTTTTTTTCATAGCAAGAAAACTGTACTGATTTGCTTATAACACAAGTTATAAAAACCTGGTCCTACTAATAAGTACAAAACCAATGTGGAATGTGCACTTCAGAGAATAAAAAACTTAGAAACTAGTTTATGTCTGAAGACTGAAAACTAATCATACTTATAGGGGTATGAGAGTAGTTAATTTGTATACTTGTAAAGATGTTACTTAAAGATTGGAATCAGTTGTCTGAAAAATTACTCCTTTTTCTTTTCCACTTGAACTTTGTTGGATGAAAATAACCCTATTTGATAAGAAGAAAAGAATTTATGACAGAAACTTTATGATTAGTGTTACTACCTTCTGTACTGGTATTTCAGGAAAATACCTGGTCTGTTAGTAGTGGAAGTTGGATCATCCATGATATCTAATATCTATATAGAGATGATATATTGAAAAATTAGCTCTGCCTTTTCTACTGCTCAGCACTGCAAGTTAGAGCAGCTAGGGGAAACTTACATTGAGAAAGAAGCCCTAAGGATCTTGCCATTTATTTGATGCTGATTCTGTGTTATGGGAAATCTGAGTACTCATTGGTAGACTCTAGTAACTTTACAGAGGAGTCATCTTTGCATGCTTGACAACCAGGTCAAAGAGCTCAAGACATGCTACCTCTAGTGGAGTAACACACTTCCCTTTTCTTAGTCTGCCACACGACCTGTTAATATCTGATCTACAGTTTTACTAAGCAATTAAGAAAACTGTATTAATAGTACCAATTAACTGATATGATCCCTATGATATTTCATAGCAGACCAACAGCCAATGAAACACTCTCTTAGGCTATCAGAAGAGCCAAGTCTATTGCCTGCGGTCTCCTCACAAGCTCATCCTATGCATCCATACATCTTCAGTCAGATTCCCACCAAACTTCTCTCATTCTACTCTGTTTTCTTGTTTTAATCTACTAAAACCCTTTTTGTGTACTACAACCAAGCCTGATACACTTAGCTCTTGCTCAGGTCTAACACATTAATTTTCATTTGACCATAACATAACAAAAAACCCCAAACCTTATGAAAAGTTACTGTATTGATGCACCTCCATCATCAAGTTTTGAATGGTTTTGCCACTTATAAGTCATTAGGGGCAGTTGCCTATATCAATCTCCAGATAAGGAAAATTACTTCTCAGTCTTAGAATACAGCCAGCCCCTCAGGAAAGCCAGCGTAAAACCTTACAACCTTGAGGAAACATCATGGGGATTTTAAGCCAGTCATTGTAAACACAACAATGACACCATATAAGAGGCAAAAAGCAAACTGTAACCAAAAAAAAAAAAATAAAATAAAAATTAGAAAATAGTTTCCTTCTCAGGCACTGGACTAACTATCTGTGAACTTCCCTAAGGGGCTGAAAGAAAGCAGCATGGTACCTAACAACATTCAAACTGGCTGAGCAGCAAGGTGTAACACCAAGCTCTGCTGCTGTTAACAATCATGATTAACTCAGAAGAGCCAGAAGAAGGGACCTAGCAACAGCAAGCTCAAAGGGTAAAAGTCAGAGACATAGCTCTCTTAATCAGGCAAAAGAATAAAAAAAAAGCTCTGCTTTGGAGTATTTTTGAGCATTCATATAGGTGATTTTATAGGTGAGATTATTGACATTGAAAAAAATACATCTGTTACTAAACAGAAAGGAGTAATTTTATTTTAATTTAGGAGCTAACAGCAATGCAATCACTAATACACAAAGAAATGACATGTAATTTGACAGTAATTTCTCTAGAAGATGTTTCTTCACATTTCTTCTAGAAATAAGAAGGAAGAAAGATATCTTTCACATCTTCTATGTCATATTACCATGGAACACTGACTATGACCTGAGAACAGGAAGTCATAAAGATTTAGGGTGCTTCAGCAGACTTCGTCAGCCTAAAAGAACAGACAGACTAAGAACATAAGGAGCAAAGGAAACAGAACAGAATTGCTCTAAGTGCAACAAGAACTACACCATGTTTTGTAGGAACATGATTTGGAAGTTATTATAGTGTCACTGACATTTTAATTATCAATGCCTATTTCCAGTGCTTCATAACTCAGCAACAGGCATTTGCTCTGGGCTAAACTAGTAGAAGAGGTCTCAGCCTGGGAGAAATACGCTTTGGAGTGTGGGGGTATATGTGTGCAAAATGCAAAAAATGAAAGAAAGAAGTTCCAAGAACACAAACAGAGCTGGGAAGTTTCTTTATAGGGTGCATTTTTTCTTAGTTAACTAAGTGATCACCCTTATTATCTAAAAAAGTAGATTGAATGGTTTTGTATACTCATTATGCTGTTTATAGTTTATTTATGTTACAGTGACTAAGGGATTCAGGCAAGATGGGTTGTTGTGACAGAATTAATAGATGGTGGTGCTATATATAGGGTATATCTGCATTTTGTTTTCTGGACTCCTAAAACATTTGGGATTGTATTGCAGATCCCCCTAAAACCTTCATACATGTGTATTAACTTACATTGTATACAAACTTGCTTATCTTAGTTGTGTCTCTCAGATCACAAAAGGAATAAAGTGGGTCCCAGAGGTCCATAAACCACAAACACTGTTTGGCTTATTGGTTGCTGTCCCTAGGACTACTACTAGCACAAGTTATAAACTTTGCTCAGTTTTCTACCTTTTGTCATTTTGAATGTCTAAATGAAGTGGATGAAATTCAGGTTCCATTAAAGTTAGTAACACTGTCAAGCAGTTGGCAGATTCATCTAGTCACTGTGATTTTGGATTGACAGCATCAGCCTGGCTGACCTGCAGATGCACAGTGAGTCAAGCCTTGCAACATGCACCAGATTTACCATGTGCTTTTGGGGTCAAATACAACACCTGTGCCAGAACTGTGCAAACAAACCATATACTCTGCATTCTTGGTGTTGGACAATGCAGTTGAGCTACTGATTTGATTAAGCCATCAGTTGTCCAGACAAATGACTCTTTGGAAAAAGAAAAAACTGCCCAGGAAAACATTCTGATTATAGCTAAAATTATGCTATTAATAATGTTCCCATAAGAGTGGCAATATGTGTATTCATTGTCTAATCTCTTACATCAATTTTGGCTCCTACACTCGTTCAGATGGAAGCAAATGAATTTTTTTAAGATAATGAAGGAAAATCAATGATTACGGATAGAACTCATTTGTGGTTTGGAAAACATATTAATAAGCTGAATTAATGGAATTATTTGGATTTGGATATTAGGAAAATATACAGACTGAAGGCTGACAATGCAGTTAGTGGCAGAACACCAAAGTGCTGTCATGTTCTTTGCAGGGCTATTATTTCTCTGAGTGGAGGATTATTAGTGTCTTACCCTGAACACTTTTCACACATACACAGATTATTCACCAGGCTAAAATTTTCCTTTTTGAAGGAGCTTATAATAACAAAACCTATGGATACCTTCCAGAGCAGAAGGACGTTTACACCTGATTAATTAATCTATCTAGTTTGACATGGATCAACTGTTGGTAACAGATCTTGCCAGAAAACTAAGTGCATTCAAAACATTAGCAATGTTTTGGTGGAGTGGGGAGGTGTGTGTGGAATCTTCCTAATTTCTCTATATTTTTCCAAATATTGGGAAGAATATAAAAGAATAGAAAGATTAGTTTACAGAAACCTTTAAAAATTATTCAGTTTGAAGGATTTTGCAAGCAGGTAAGTGAGTTGCAGAAACAAAGTGCTCTCCTGGACCTGGGACTCTAAGAACACACAAACAGGTAAGGCAGAATTGTGCAGAACCAAAAGTAAGACTAAATGGCCAGCAGCAATTTTATTTCTAAACTGATATATTTCAAGCATAATTATTGTGGACAGGCTGCAGATATCACCATATATTTTTGCAAAGAAGGCTTGAAAATGTTTTTTGTCCTGTTTTCAACTGAGCTGTGTAAGGAGGGGGGAGACCTGGTCCACTCAGCTCTGAAAATCTTCACTCCCCTTCACCAGCACTAAGCATTTGTCTCTATTGCAATGGGAGTCAGAGTTCCAGGTTTGTCAGGTTACAGCAATTATTTTTTTCTTTCTCTGTCTGTCCCTTGGCTATCTGATCAAAGTGCTCCTACCAGCTGCAGTTCTGACAGGATCTTAAACAGCAGCCTGACCTGGAAAGGGAGGCAGTCTCTCAGGTAGGTAAAGCCTAAGTCACCCCACTGTTATTAACAGCTGTAATAGCATTAGCTGATATGGCTCCCAGCTGCATTTTGGGCAACAGTCAACTGTGTTGTTTGGGCTGACTGCAGATCTACAGCACAGAAGAAAGAGAGGAAGAAAAATAAAGAGAAAAATGGGGAAGGGAGGAAAGGCAGGGGAAGAAGGGAAGAAAGTGAGAAGAGGAGAAAAAGTGGGAAAGGAGGGTTCAGCAAAACAAAGGCAAAGAGAAAAGGAAAGAACTCAAGAAGGAAGAAAGGGAGAAAGATGGAAGGGAGAAAGAATACTTATATTTACAGGATCATAATTTTTCCACGTTATAATTTTGTGATTTGTTTTGTTTGTTTGGGTTTGTTTTGGTTTGTTTTTTGGGTTTTTTTTTGTTTGTGAGGGTGGGGAGGGAAGTTCCCTCCCTCCTTGCTCCTCTCTTCAATCTCATTCTTTCTGGTTTTCCAATTTCCCTCCTAAATGAACTCCTTGTCCGTGTACACACAAGTCGGGAATCACAAACTAAGAGCTCTTCCTTTAAGTGACATCAGAAGCAGTTAGCTTAACCCAAACATAGGTGGATCTAGCTTTTTCCACAGAAAACCTGTGCTGTCCTATTTTGGTGAAGATCAGAATATAACTAGCTTTTCCATTTGAATTATTTCTCAGAACGTGTGCTATAACACACTATAATCTGGGTATGTAAGGAAAACAGAAGATATTAGCACTGCTCTTTCTCTGTGTTGCATTGTTCAGGTGGATGATATAAGGCAGCCACAATCAAAGCATGTGGGAAGTATTAGCTTAATGCCATATCCCATAATAGATGCACCTGTCACATAAGGCAATGTTTTACCTGTATGACAGCATATTACCAGCCATTAAATCAATATTTTTGCAGCAACAGAATTTTTCACCAGAGGTGATTTTCAAAATTGTTATATGTCATTACATAGCAATTTGGGGTAAGAAAGAACTGGTGTGATGACTTTGCTAAAATGTTTTAAATTCTGGTGGAATCCTGCAGGCAGACTAGATTGCAGCTTTTTGGACTCTGAGGTCTAGATACGAGGAATGAAACCACTGCATGAAAGCCACACTAAACATCTCTAATCAGCCACAGCTTGTAATTAGGCTAACAACTAATCACATAAGTATCTTTGTGTTGTTTCTCTCCATTGGCCTGTAAGCCTCAGTGGAAGCTTGTTGTATTTATTGAGTAGTAAATCAGCATTAACGTACTTCAAGCAACAACATGTTTTTTAATTCTGTATTACAATTTCAAAGCAACTGCTTTTTCAGGTAATACAATTCCCTGCTACTCTCCTATGGCAGTGGCGCTGGCTTGTAAGCTGAATGTTAAAAGAAAATGCTCTCTGACTGGCAGGAAAGTGTCTTTTTTTTTTTTTCTCCTTACCTCTTCCCACTAGTTAGAAATAACAGTGAAAGTATTCTGTGTTTCACAAGTGAATGGTGGGTGTTTTGTCAATAGCCAAAATATATAAACTTCCTAGAAGGAATCAGTGATGGCTAAGTGATGATGATAGCTGACTTGACTTAGATGGAAATGCTTTAAAGTGTTGTGGAGACATCAGAAAGGATGTTGATAATTTTGAGAGGGTTCAGAGAAGAGCTGTGTGCATGATTAAAGGATTGGAACATATATCTTATAATGAAAGGCTTCTATAGGTCCATTTGCTTAGTTTATCAAAGCAGATATCAAAGAGTAACTTGATCACAGTCCCTGAACAGGTACTCATGACAAGAACTACTTTTTGAAATCAACTCTTCAGTTTAGCAACCGAGAAGAACCAGTGAATGGAAACTAACAAGTTCAAACTAATTATGAAACAAGTTTTGAACTCGCATATTTTGATATGAAGAATGCATGAAAACCTAGCTAAATATCTCCATTTCCATAGTAAACAAGTTCAGGCTAAAATAAGGTGGAATTAGCTAATAAAGAGTGTAGTTATCTGCTGGAACAAAAATAGTGGATTCTCCATCCTGGGAAACATGCCATGTGTTTTCAGAATGTAATCATTATTTCAAAACAAAATACTTCCTGGAGAGCTTTATGGCTTGAAGTACAGTGAAATTCAGATTACTTGACCACAGCACTCCTTTGTGGCCTTCCAGTGAAGATGTGAATTTAACCGTGTCATCTACTTACCCTTTTTCCTTATTCCATACTTTTTGCTAAAAGCACTGTACTTTCTGTTCTCTTGCTTAAGGTTAGCTCCTGATCATGATGACTATAAGCACGTGAACATCTGATTTAACTGAGTTCAACTTGTCCATGCAGGACTAGGTGTATCTTCTTTAAGACAAGAACAATATTTTCCTAAGTTTCTGCAGCATCTGTTACACTCAAGCATATATCCTCAGTGGGCCACTTGGATGCTGCCGCAGTATAAATTGATGAAGAACTGTTAACAACTGTCTGAAATTAAAAATGCAGTAAGAGGTTTCTGTCATAATAAAAGCACGCAGGCTTAAAAAAACCCTCTAAATCTCTTACATAGGTATTCAAATGCTTGTTTCATTAAAAATATCAGAGTTATCATAAAGCAATTTTTAAAATGACCATTTTAATAAGTAATTAATAAACAACAACGGAGAAATGAATAAAAGCTGCACTAGAGATATTTTTATACATTTATGATTAGTAAAAAAGGCTTGACTCAATGTCCTAGAAAACTAACTAGAAAAAAGAATGGTGTATTGGGGAAAATTTCAACACTTTAAAACGATAGGCTTGTGTCATAATTGAGATAGCTTTATCAATTATTAGAAAACAGAAGTTACAGCTGTATATTTCTTTTTCTACTCCGAGGTCATAGGGAAAAATAAACCTTATCAGTCCTTTCAAAGCTGGGGGAGGGGGCTGGGAGGAGAGGAAAAAACCCAAACCAATCAAACAAAAGTTTTTTGTTTGTTATTAGGTAAAAAAGCCAGAAGTAGATTTAGGGAGATGGTCAAACTGAGATAACAGAAATGGAGAAAGAGGGAAGAACCCTAAAAGATAACAAAATAAACAATAAAGGCAGAAAAGTTTGGGAATAAAAATAAGGAAGACTTAACAATACCACAAATGATTCATGAATGTTGCAGAAGAGAGTGGTTTTGATCATCAAAGAAAATGCTCTCTCCATAAGGCATGCTTTCTTTCCAAAAGGATGCCTTTTGTACAAATATATGCCTTAAAGATATCCATGCAAAACCTATTAGTTACACCAAATTTTTCTCAGAAATATACTTCCAATAGGTATTAAACATGGTCTTTGTGTCAGTTTCATGAAGCTTGTACATATAGCTCTCTTACCGGAGGTGAAAAACATGTGCCAGTTTTAAAGGTCTATTATCCTCATATACCTGCCCTAGCGTGGGCAAAGTCTAGCAAATAAAAAAAAAAAAAAAAAAAAAAAAGAGAGAGAATGGTAGCTGGTTGTGAAATACAAGACAGAACATGAACCCATTTTTTAAAGGTTCCCTTCTCCTTGGTGGAGAGGACAGTCAGTTAATGGCATTTTCTTAGTGTATGTTTCCCCCAGTGCTATGTCTTGAAGATGTTGATGCACCAGGAGTGTGATTTGCCAGGTGACACAATGACTAATCCAAAAACATTTTTTTGAGGGGAAGTGAGTCTTCTTTCTCACATATAAAAGATAAAGAATGTCTAGGAAAGCATAGGGAAACCTCATCCAACTTAGTTTTCTCTGATCACCAGTTTTTTAAGGATGTCTTGCCAAACAAGTACCAGCTGAGTCTGGGACAGTAAATTGCCTGGACAGAAAAATAGGGGACATTCTGCTCCAGGCCTTGGCAGGAATGGAAAATGGGGCTCCTGAGGATGAAAGGAGTAAGAGTAGCAGTTTGATAACACAGGTTTCAATTGCTAGTTCAGGAACCAGCTCTGGATTCTGCTGGACTGAACCAGTGTCAGTGCAGACCTGATCTGGTTTGACTGAAAACATTACTCTTAACTATTGTACATGTTGGAGCAGTCCCGAGAGCCATCTGGCAGTTCATCATCTCTGAGATTTGCTAGGAGAATATATATTTTGAATAACAGGGACAAATATTGGAAATATGTGCACCACTAACATTAGACTGTTTTCTCTTCTGAGAAGAGAATTTTTTCATTAAATATTACGCATATATACTCTTAAATTAGTCTCACACTTTGGTATTATGCAAGGAAGAAATATTTTCTTTTTTTGTAATCATGGTGAATTTTAAAGAAAATTACTGGGCCTTCCTGTTCAGTAATCATTGTTTTTCTCAACAGCAACCATATGAATAATTCAGAAAGAGGAAAAAAAAAAAGAAAAAAAAAAAAGACTTCACATTTTGCTAACCCTTTACTAACTCTGGCAAAGAAAATCTTGATTTCTTCTATTTGACTGAAAGCCATATAATGAGGAGAAAGTCAAGTAATTTGGATCTTATTCAAAGATTTCTCAGTTTATTGTCATGCTGAAATTCCAAAGAATACAGCTGAAGAGAAACAATGCTTTTTAATTTTTCTGCTTACCTTGTTTCAAGCTTTTTACTCCTGTGATGTTAGCTTAAAATATAGAGACAGCTTGGAATAAAGAAAAGTGTTAGTGGATAAGATTTGATTTTCCATGCTTCATTTTTCTTACTGCTTTAAAAGATAATGTATTGTACCCTAAAGTCCAAGTATTTTGTACCTCTTTGTGTAATAAGCTATTTTATACACATATTTTCACACATGGAAAAAAATGTACATTTCTAATACATTAGTGTAAATATACTGCATATATACCTAAGTTCAATCAAGCAGACTACTGTTTTTAAGGAATCCTTTACATTTAAAATGTCTCAGTAACAAAACAATGAGTCACACAGCAGTAGGGTAAAACACTATTAGGAACATGGAGTCATCATAATTTCTAATGTATTTTATATACAGTTTCTGAAAAGTAGTTGAACTAAAGAGGTATATCTTAGCCTGGAAAATGAATTTTTGTGGGATGGACAAATTAAGGATTATTCATTGTTTGTTTTAATAGTCAAGTACAAGCCACCTACGCTACAGCTACTCAAACTACAAAACCTGCATCAGCATGTCTTGCCACGTACCAAAGCTAAAAAGTGCAGTGTCAGTACCTCATCTCCTACCAATTTAGTAGACCATGCCAATGCCCCAAATATAGCCTACAGCCCACTTTAAATGCTTACTGAGGGGTTCAGACTCTCTTCTGAACTGTTTGGGAGAAATGCAGAATAAACCATGTGCTCAAACTAATACAAGCATTTGCAAGACCTTACTAGCAACTAGATTTTGTATGAAAAAATGTGGAGTTTGCACATGCAGCATGTCAGTCACATTAATTTTTAGAAAGTTAAGTTCTTAAAATATTAGTTTATATACTTAGAACTGCTTAGTATAAAGCTTATAAGAAGGGGTTAGACTGTCTTGCACTTGGTACTAGAACAAAGAAAGAAATAATATTCATAAAACAAAATGTTTTCATGACAAGAACTCCTAAAACAAACATTTCGCTGACATCTGCTGAACAGATGATAACATAAATGGTAAGCTTGTGCTTTCCATTAGTAGGAGTCCTACACTTTCTATAGAGTGAGCTGCAAAGCAGCTTTTCATGAATTCCAAAAAATGAGAAAGAAGACCAATAGGCAGGCTGAAAGAAAACTGTGTTTATTAGTGTTTGGAGTTTGGAGGCCCCTGTAGCTTAAACAAGATGTAAAGCTCCTGTGCTTGCTAACATGCAGCTTATAATTTTCCTTGTTCCAGCATTAGTATTAGATACCTTTCGGACAGGTTGGAAATGACCTGTGTTGGTTAAAAGAAAAAGCAAAGTTGGACTTTGTTGCAGTAAAGGACTAAGAGTGTTCTAGAGAAAAGATACCTAGGTAAATAAGAACAACTTATTTACACTGACATTTTCGTTCTTCACCTGTTTATGAACAGAAAAGATATTGATTTCAAAATGAAATACTCCTATCTTTGTAGCTATGGCAATACAAGTCATTCCTTTATGGGTGTAATAATTCTGAGCAATGATAAAGTCATACAAACATGAATAATGTAAACATGAGACATGTAATGAATACAAATCAAAGGTAATAGTTAGCTAAATAATTTGTGCTATATAGATGTATGAAACACTAATTTAAAAACTCATAGCAACCAAAGGGAATATCAATGAGAAATAACCTAGAGCAAGAAAGAATCAATTTGATGAATTGGGCTATATTAATGTTCTTTTTTTCCCCTCAGCAATAGAAGAGATAATACTTTCATGTTAAGAGAATAATATTTTTATCCTCAGAAAAATGAAAAATTAGAACCTATTCCTCGAGGAGGAAATTTTACATTAAAAACTACTGGTTTCTTTGGAGACAGTTCAACACAAAGCCTTTCAAATTTACCTAAAGAAGGAAAATAGAAAAGTCCAATACTGAAGAAAAGAAAAGACAAAACATACCTAGATATTTCCATCTGTTCACTACTAGTGACAAAATGGTTTTGATTGGGTTTGCCCACTCTTATTAAATGACATGTTGAGTAATTAAATATATTATAGGTCACTTAGACATGTAACCTGTTTGCCTATTTTACGCTCTGTGCGGGGACACGTCAAATTTAACATCCACAGTTGCTCCTCAGCTATGTTACAAATCACATATGCTTAATCCCAAAGAACATGAGACAACAAACTGCCCGCCATCCGAATGCAATCTTGAGCCTGTCTCATCAAAGTGAATGGGATATTTCAGATGTAATCCAACAGCTTCCTGACTTGTCCTTTGATATTAATGACCTGCCATTAGCGTGAAACGGAGAAAAAGTTCAGAGTGATGGAGATTGTTGTAGATCAACTTATTCTAGCTCATACCAACCATCCTGCATTAAAGAAAAACCTAGAATACCTGATCAGTAACAGGGATGATTCTTGTCTCATTAGTGAGCTTTCTGACTTGGGATGTCTTTGAAACAGTCCCTTATAAGAATTCTTTTACACCATTGCTTGCATGGCAAAACATTTTATTTATTAGAGTCTACCTATATATGGACATAAATGTGTATATATGCATATATTTGCACATATCCATATTCAGTATTCACAAAATATACATGCACAAAGCATATGTGTATATATACATACTTGGAAACGTGATGAGAAACATGAAACACTAATGTGTTAATCCAATTACCCTGTATGTACATGAATGAAAAGTACTTCTCTCTTTTGTTAAGAGATTAACATGAATATTTAAATAAACACAAGGAAACACAAAAGGATAGCATTTTTTGTAAGATCAAGAGCTACAATGAAATTCTAAAATCCCATGCAGAGCTGTAATTGTGTGTATTTCTTTAGCTTTACATGGCGATACATGATTGTATGCATACACATGATCAAAATGCACAACATATTTAAGAGAACTTTTGTGTGTCACCTGAACTGGAGCTGGAGAGAAAATATACTACTATCAGTGCCAATATTTTCACTGTTTTCACTGTTTTTGCTGTAGCCTCCAGGCCCTATTTGAAGCAGGTGCAAATAAGGATTTAAATATAAGGGAGTTGAAAACTGAACTCAGAATAAAGCTAATTCGTGGGAAGGTGAAGTTCTCTGTCAATTCTTATTTTACATCATCTTATTCTCCTATTTCGAAATAATGCTGCATCATGTAGTTATGTTATTTGTTCAAATTACCCTTAAATTATAATTAAATATTATTACTGACACTTAGTACATTGCATGATGTATTTAATTGCCATTGTGTCAAACATAAATGATATTGAATAATACTGTAGAATGAGTACTGTATTGAATATTTGTACAATTTGACTTTTTAGAATTTGATTTGCTGGTCTTTCTTTTTTTTTCTCTTCAGTTTGGAGAAGTAATTAGTGGAGATTATAAACTAGTAGCATACAAATCCTGTGCTTTAAAAATATAATACTTTTGGCTCACAGAAAAAAAGGTTCCTGTAAATTGAAGCTTGTTTTTCTTATAGTCAAGTAGTTCAAGATTATCACACAAAAATTCATGGCTCTTACAACCATTAGTTCTAAATATCTGATTTTCATGAGATTTTCACAGTATCTGTAGCCAGATATAGGCATTCCACTTCAGAAAGAATTGGGGAAAATGTAGGCAAAAACCCCTGTAGTTCGAGTCTTGATTACTTTTCATTACAGCTCTGTTCTAAGCACAATACCTTCACAAAAGTCTTCTGCTGTAAAAATATGGAAGTAACTTCCAAAAATAATTATTTTAAACAATTATTTAGTTATAAAACTCCATTACTCTAAAAAATAAGTAAAAGTGTCCTCTTTTTTCCCCCAGTTCACATAATCTCTAGGTATGCAAGCAGGGTAAGATGGTGTGATTGTACAGAAGTCAGCATTTCATGGATTTATATCAATTTTGGATTACTGACTCTGCTTTACTTTCCAGTAACAAATGCTTACTTAATTTATTTGTTTTAGCCTGCACCTTTACCCTCTTTTGGTTTTGTTTGCTTTTCTTCTTTCTCTTACTTTTTATCTAGACCGTTTTTGTTACCCTATCTTTTCAATTTATTTCAAATAGTCAGAATACCAGACTATAGTGTATTTTCTCTTTAAAATAGATGTTTTATTATCAACCTTCCTGGTAGTAAACCCTGTATTCAGTAAGTGGAGTCTGACTGAATGCAAATTCTCCAGCTGTGTTTATTAGTTGGTAGTAGTTGGTTATGTTGTCAGTTTGCCATCTAGCAAAGATAAAATAATTGTTTGCAAAGTGTACAAATACATTTGCTATGAGTTTTCACTATCAGTTGGGTTTTCACTAAAATTTTGGAAAAATACAATCCTTCCACACATGTACTTTCTTCATAAAATGCATTCAAGCAGCAAACAAACAAAAAAGATGCTTAAAGAATAGAAGATTGTTCATATTTTGTAAAAATGTAAATCAGGAGAGTAAAATAAAAGTGAAAATGAAGGTTATAACCTTGACTTACTGCTTACTGTCAGATTAGACACATCATCAGGAATAAAAAATGGTTCAATTTTCTTCCCAGACTTACTTTGTTTATTTATTTCATAGCTAATGCTGAAGTCCTCTAGGCATAGTTCAATTTCATATTCCTACAATGAAAACCTTGTGAAGACTCTCTGTTTGACTTCTTGATCTTCTTTTTGTGCTATTTTTGTAATGTTTTCCTTTCCAGTCCTTTATGTCGCTCCTCTGTCTTTTTTACATTCCCAGGTATTCTTAGTCCAAACTAGCTGCAGTCACTCTCATTACTGGCTTGCAAAGTGATTCTTCAGACTCAGTGATAAGGACAACATCAGCAGCATACCTGACATTACAGCATTTGCTTCCTCTAATTTGAATTCCTCTGTTGTAACCATCAAGATAAACGTACATTACCATTTCAGAATAAATCCTGAACAGATGTAGTGGCATAATGCAGCCCTACTGAACTCCTTCCCAGATGTTAAACCTCTCTGCTGTTCCTTTTGTTGTTGCAACTGCTGCTTCCTGCTCACATTAAAGTTAGGGTAGTGAATGACCACGTTTTTAAAACATTATTGACTACAGATTGTCTAGAAATTAAGTGGCAAAGTATGTAGGATACTTCATATAATACATTGTTGTTACTTTGTTGCATCCATTTCCCTCATCTTATTACCAATTAAATCTAGCATCTGACTTTTATTATTTTTATGAGAATTTATCAAGTTTAAATATTTCATGGAATTAAGGAATTAGAGATGTAGATTCCACAGGACCTCCCAGTTTGACCTGTTATTCATCTCCACCTCTTCTTTTTAACCAAATTCTAGGTTACCTCCCTAAAGATTTTAGTGACATAAAATATTTGTGCTGTCAGAAGTGGATTTTTGGAGGTGAAAGACTAATAGTGAAAAGGTTATGTGGAGATATGGTCACAGCAGCTGAGCCAGGCTCTGTGTGTGATGACCTCTTCCCTACTTGAACAGTCCTCTATGTGGAATTCCTTGAAAGCATGATAAAGGGGAGATTCCTTCTCAATTCATATCTCACCACCAGTATACCCCAAACTTCAGAAACAAGGTACCTTAGTGAGGCATCAGAGAAGACGTCAGTATAACCATTTTCAGTATCCTCGCTGCAGAAATTTTTCTTTAAATCCACTGTTGACCAGCTGAAATCAGAAAATATGTTTGTTGGAATCAGTATATTTCAGTGTAGTTGGTCCAATCAGGTCATCTTAGAGGAAAGAGGTGAAATGTGGAAGTCCATTACCAGAAGGTTTTGTTGTGTTTTGGTCCCAATCTCTGCTTCCATACACAACCAACATTTTTTTTTAAAAAAAAGCTTATTCAGAATACCTCTAGAAGGTATATCCAATCTCATTTTAGAAATGCCAAGTTAAATGAATTCATCATATATTTTGGGAAGTTTTTCTGAGTGTGTAATGGACCTTTATAGTTAGATATTGCATTTAATTCTGAAACTTCTCTAGAGAAGATTTCTGTTGCTTTTTTCCCAG
The DNA here is from genome assembly GCA_027564655.1 of Leptodon cayanensis. Classification (NCBI taxonomy): domain Eukaryota; kingdom Metazoa; phylum Chordata; class Aves; order Accipitriformes; family Accipitridae; genus Leptodon; species Leptodon cayanensis. The sequence continues at coordinate 25,518,316 of JANXJC010000078.1, forward strand.
CAATCTAATCATGTTATTTTGTGCTGTTATCAGGAAGGTCTTGAAAAACACCAAAGTACTAAATGTCTTTTTTTTCTTGTGTAGGTACTTCTAAGGTGAATATTGATGACGTTTCTCTTTAATAACTCAAATGGGTCAAAGTTTAAAAAAATGCATTATTTTCCTAACACATGGATCTGTTCTGTGGTCTTCTCTCCATTATATTTTCTGAGATTAATATAAACCTGAGGAGAGAACTCTGGACAGGACAAAATATACACAAGGAAGTCTTACCATTTTAATATTAAGAGGCAAGACAGCTTCTCCTTTATTAAAAATAATTGTTTTTATATAACCAAAACTGTGTTGCTCTTCTTTGCCAGATAATCTTAGAAAGCATTACCCAACATTTACTTGTGCTTCAATACCTTCAAGTTAAACAAACTGTGCTGTTGCACAATCTACATTCATTCTTCATGATCATACAAACATAAGTAGCAAAAATTCTTTAGTTTTTACTGATTTATGAAACTATTAAATAGATTTAGACCAAAAATTCATTTCTGGTAAGTGCTGCTAGAAAATGCCCACGTCACTGACACCAAATTTTTGGCAGATTTCTAAATATAGTGTGTTGGCTCCATATTAATTTTGTATGGTCTCTGCTAGTTTCTTACAACACAAATCTTTTAAAATCATAACTTCATGTGAAATGCCATGAAGAAATGCAGATGTACTATAATAATAGAATCATTTATATTTGCATCATTTGTAACCCAGTCAAGAGAAAGACAACCAATCTGTTTGACACAACCTTTGTTCCTGAAACCATTCTTGTTGTCATTATTATACCTCCTGTTTTTATTTTTTTAGTTATAAGGCCACTTTTCCATTATTTTGTGTATGATTAGTACCAGGCTGAATGGTTTACAGTTGCCTAAGGAGAATGCTTTTAGGTATTGAAACAAAATTTGAAAAATACCAGATTTTTTTAAATATGTTATTGATGTCATCTTGATCATTTTATTGCATAAACCATTGTCGTGGTTTAACCCCAGCCAGCAACTAAACACCAAGCAGCCTCTCACTCACTCCCCGCCCTCCCCAGTGGGATGGGGGAGAGAATTGGAAAGAAAAAAAAAAGTAAAACTTGTGGGTTGAGATAAGAACAGTTTAATAGAAGAGAAAAGAAGAAACTAATAATGATAATAATAACAAAAATAGAATGACAATAATTATAATAAAATGATTGGAACATACCAGTGATGTACAATGCAATTGTTCACCACTTGCTGACCGATGCTCCCCTCAGTTTCTATACTAGACATGACATCAC
>JANXJC010000078.1:25526301-25542921 GCA_027564655.1 Leptodon cayanensis
TGTGTCCCCTCCCAACTTCTTGTGCCCCTCCAGCCTTCTTGCTGGTTGGGCATCAGAAGCTGAAAAATCCTTGACTTAGTCTAAACACTACTTAGCAACAACGGAAAACAGCAGTATGTTATCAAGATTACTCTCCTACTGAACTCAAAACATAGGGCTATACCAGCTACTAGGAAGACAATTAACTCTATCCCAGCCGAAACCAGGACTACCATTTACCTCAGAATTCAATGTGACTGATTTTAAGTCTGTCTGACTGACCTGGCTTTCTATGTGTCTCTACTCTAGCACTCTAGCTAGTGTCATCACTCTAGCTTTTGCTTCATCAAGAGGAACTTTCACCAGGGTTTCTTCCCCTTTGTGTCTCACCCCTATATCACGAAAATGAGAAATATTTGCATATTTGTGGGTTTTGTCATGTTTGTGCAATCTATTATTCAAATGATCAGGACTAGTACTAGCAAGAAAGTTTTCTACTTTGCAGTTTATTTTTCACTCTGCCCTTCTGGTGGCAGAGCTTCTAAAAAATGCCTTGGCAAACATGTCTCTGAGAATTAGTGGTATTTCCTATTGAATAAGTACACAGAGAAGTTTTTCTGCTAGGATAGATATTTTCTTTCTCCAAAATACTTTAGCTAAGCCACAGGAATCTCTTTTCAACCATACAGGCATGTTTTCAAACATGTATATAAAAATCAACTATATTGTCTGGAGGTAACTCAAATGTCTGTAGCAGCAGAAAAGAATGCAGTAGTACCACAAATCTTTGGGATATGCTAAGCCTTAGAATTTACTTGTGACTTTATTTATACTATAACAAATAGTGCCAATTTATACCCAACTGACTTGTTATTTCTGAAGACTATTCTGCAGCTTCTGGAGGTGATGTTTGCCTGATTATCACTGGAGCAGGTCTATCAGTTTTGTCTGCATTGGTTCCAAACAACATTATGATCTCTATGAGTATCTATGGTGAAGAGACCAATTGTTGACATAAGGAGCTGCTGATTTTTCTGAGAGAAAAAAACGTTTTTTCAGATTTAGCTGAGGGATCTGGCCACCATAAGGGACATTTTTCCTTACATCATGAATAAAATTAAGAGAAGAATCTGATATTTTTATATCAAATATATTGAAACTACAAATCTTTTTTATACCTGTGGGTTAACAAATTAGAAGAGAAGTAAAGTTATTACCTACTACTAGTAATGCGTGCTGGAAAAGCTATGGGTGAAGTGAAAATAGAGGGAAAACCTCAGTGTCTGGAAGAGAGACATGGAGAAAATACACACAAACCCAGTTTCTATTTTAGTGTGTCAGAAGATTAATTAGAGAATTTACACAGTGATGCTTGTCAAGTATGCATTACAGAAGATAACTTACGACTAGTTTCTTTCAACTTACATAATTGGCTGCTTTTTTTTTTTTTCCTAATACACATGTAATTGTACAACAACAGTTGTATTTTTGGCATCTTCCAGTTTTATACACTCCCTAGGTTGAAATTTTGTGAGTGGGAGAGTCTATTTCACTGTATATTTACTATTGGTTTTGTAGATTTTCACCTCATGCATATAACCTCAAGTATATGTATATGTTCACACATACATATGTATGTAATTATATTGGAAAATGTTTCTGTTTTTCTCTCTGTGCTGTTCTCATGCTTGCTTAGCTTAGCAAAACAGGTCACATTTAGATATACATCAAGAAGTAGTCAATTGTGAAAAATATGCTGCAAAGATGCTCTACGGATGACAGCACTAACGGGACTGATATTGCAGGGTTTTTATGGTTGTTGGGTTTGGGGTTTTTGTTTACACAGCAGTGTGCTATTTCCTTTTGGAATCTGCAATATTTCAGCTGCAAACAAGTTTGTGATCAAAATACCATAGTCCCTAGGAAGAGAGTATACATACTGTTGGGCATTGGTAGCCTTTTTCTAGCTAGCATCTTTCTTTACTCCTTTATGTTCTGTGAAAAAAAAACCCAGCCCATGACTATTGAAGAGATCATCAATACATGTCTGGGTCTTTCTGAAGCTCTCAGTATCTATGGCCAGACCAGAACAATGGGAAGGCCAAGGACCATCTCTAAGTTACTGTTAGACCACTGTATGGTGACTGCATTTCATGATGCACTGTGGGATTCCTGGGGACTGGAACTCCACTGTCAAGTAAACATGTTTCCTGTTCTATGCAATGTTCTTGACAAACTAAATAAGCAAAATAAGGAACTCAAATAAAATCTATTAACGGCAAGTAATTAATGACTAGCTTGACTGAAATTTATGAACCATTCCTTATAAGCTTTGCCACCTAATGGTTTCAAATGGAAATGTTCAGTTATCTTTCTGGTCTCAAAGTAATAGGATACTGTTAATCTCTAAACAAACTGCTGCATTGAAATTCCAGTTGAATGGTTAATACTAGAGTATCAAATCGTTCCCAGTCTGAAGCTGGAGTTGAGACTACATCTGCAATGCTAATGAAGGCTGTCTTTCTAAGTGATTGGTGGCGAGGGTAGACAACATTTTTTCCCTCTGCAGAACTTTGCAAGAAAGCTTCCAGTATGATTCATGCCAGTGACTTCAAGATAAAAAAGCTGATAATTGTGACCAGAAGCCAGCTTGATTCACACAGCTGCGTAAATGTGAACTAATTAACGCATAATGCAAAGCTTGAGACTTATGAGGCTTCAAACTATCTGTTCCCTTGAGAGATAGTAAGTTGTATATTGACTGTGTGCTCTGGGACAGAGAGCTTACTGTTGACAAATCACTGAAGTCTGAGAGTATTGTTCCAGAAGCACAGCATTTCTACTGAAAATGGCTGGGGAATTTTTATCCTGGATCAGATTAGTGGCCTGTCAAGGTCAGTAATCTCTAGTAAGAGGTTAAATAATTCTGCAAGAGGCCAAGTATTTATGCTGTAAGAGAAAATCACCAGTAAGTGATTGTCAATGTATTTACACCATAGCAAAATATTTCCACTCGTTACAGAAGACCCTATGCCTGGAGGTCGTATGTTCATATTTCTTAATGTTTTGTCTCTTAATTCCACTTTATTTTTAATTTTTAATGTTGTAATTCAGGGTATTGATGCCCTAGATCTGGTTCTAAGATAAGGACAATCATAGTTCAATAGTTTCACTTGTACCCATAACCCTACTTCACAAATAAGCAGTTTTTTTACAACAGACCAAATATCTTTTTAAAAGTTTTAAACTGCAAAAGATGTCAATGAGTTCTCTAGGTAAATTTTGTGACATATTGTTTTGAATGATGGAAGTTAATCTGGATTTAATCAAAAGAAAAGTTCTATCCAAGTTTTAAAAAAATGAAGTTGAGTAGTAATCAGTTTGCCTTAGGATAGGCAAAATAATTTTTTAAATGATTTTTTTTTTTCTTTCCTGAATTTGCAATCAGGGTATTAGAAAGTGACTTTTATCACTTTATGACTGATGTCAAATTATATGACTTTTGAAAATTATTTTGAAATGAATGTGTATGTGGAAGTTCAAATCACTGGAGAACCTCTCTTTCTGGTTCTTACATAGAGGACTTTTTAAACATTTGGCTATACATGTGCTAGCTACTTATGAAAAGTTTAAACCCACAAAACTTGACTGAAACATTTTAATTTTCTGTAACAGGCTTTAGATCAGGCCCTATCTCTTTAGAATTACATCTGCAAATTTAAAAAAAACAAACAACAAAACTGATAATATAATTGTATGAATTTTGTATATTTTCTTTTTAACTTAAAAAAAAAATTGTGAATGAAAAATCCCCAAACTAATTTCTTCAGCAAAAAAACAGCTGTTTATGGTTGGATCAGCAATAGTCTTCCAAAACCAGGTAATGTTGTAACAAATAAGGTTTGAAATCCTGTGAAATAATACATATTTCATATCACACCTGTAACTGTTACTTTCAATTAGGGACTTTGCCATAGGATCAGTGACTTTCCTGTCCTCTGTTGAGTTTCTAATGCCATGAGAAAGGTACTAATGTGATAAAAGTCATATAGTATTAGTGACTTTCTATCATGTTGAAGAAGTGAATTTTTATTGTATTAGCAAAAACAAAATTCCAATTGCCATAGCAACTAGCCAAAATGACAAGAAAGTTCTTACAAAAATCAACTGAGAACTCTATGTGGATAGTCAGTTTGGTATGACTCCACAGTCTGTACTTCTACCTACAGTTTTTCGTTTGTTCGTTCATTTGATTGTTTTTTCTGAAGCACTCATTCATATCTTGTGTTGCAGAAGTCAGTGCCCTCTGGAACAATATCTATACATGATTTTTTTTTTTTTTTTAGTCAATAAAATGTATAACTTGAGGGAGAGTTAATCATGGGCTAGTATGTTAATGAAGGAGTCACTGCCGGTTTAAAAAGCTCCAACAAAATATAAAGTTGTGTGAATAAATTAGCTGTAAAATATTACCAGCTGTCTTTCTAAACATTTGCTCTAATTCTGCTCTTGCATGGATGGAAAGCTCTTGTTTGTGGCAAGAACAACTGCCTGATATGGGGGTTTGTTTAGGTTGTAAATAGCATATTGGTTATTTATGTGAGAAATGAGGAAGAAGTTCACTCTGTAACAAAGTGGAACAAATATTGAAGGAAATACATAAAGCACAAAATGTCATGTGTTCTTTGTAGCATAATTAATCAGGATTTATTCATCTGTAATTGATGTGTAACATTGCCAGTCATATAGGGATCACTTAATCCAAAAAATGCAGCAGTCCAACAGAGGAAAGTTTTGCTGAAGATGTTTCTGGCTCCAGCATGTCATCATAGCATGCAGTAAAAGTCCTGAATTGCCCACTCATTCTGGTCTTCTGTATACTGAATTTTATTTTGAAATGGAGAAGAACTCTTAAGGTGGGTAGGTTCAGTGACAGTTGTTGTATCAGACAGCATTCTATTTTTATTACAGAATCTTGTTTTCATTTACCTAGATTAAGTTAATATTGACTGAGTACATGTGTGTACATAGATCTTTGTATCTGCAAACATATGGGTAATACATGCTGTATTAATATAAATTCTTCCAAACTTTGGCTTCGTACTATTCTTCCTGTTTTGGCTGAGAATCTATTTCTATCAGCTACCAGCTGGAACCCTTCTGTTGCTCAGAAAGTTCCAAATTCCTGCTCATACTCGCTCAAAACAGCTTGGAATTGTAAGGAAAGAACACCTCCTGGGTTGTCAGAAATGAATTTCCAGTTAGAATAATAAGAAAACTGCAAAATTTGAGAATAAGAAGTAAAATTGTCTCTGTTTTCTTATACATTCTGATTTCACAGCATTATTCTAAAAACCTGACATTTGCCATGTTGAAAAAGAAGTATGTTCCAGCTCACTGGACAGCATTTATGAGTTGGATTTTATGAATGGAAAGGGAAAACCCACCATAATAATAAGCTCAGACATCTTAATACTCTCATTTATACGTGGCTTTCCTTGGTCATCTCCAGTGTTGTCTGCTGAGATGCTCTTTGCTCCATTGCAAGGGTCAGCAAGAGTCCCACTTTCAAAAGTCCTTTGACTGCCAGTTGCTCATTCTTTCTCATGCCGAAGTTTTCCACCAGGTGACCTTTTCCCCTTTTATTACCACTGTCTCTCTTATGCATTTTCACACATGCATATACCTCACTCCTCCTGTCACCAGAACTCCTTTATTAACTCCTTGCTTTGTATGCTCTTTCTTGAGCTTTCTATCCTTGAAACATTTTGTCAGACTCTCACAAGTCCTGCTAGCCTGACAGCCTTGTGTAGATCACTTTGCATTCTCCAGCAATACTGTTATGCTCCACCTCTTTAGCTTGTTGCATGCTGGGTGTTGGACTTCTAAGAGAAGGAGCTGTGACAATTTTCTTTAAGACATGTTCCTTTACATTCATAAATTGTACACAACATGGTTCCATGAGAAGTTAGAAATTAATTCCCATAATCCCTGTATGTTAAATTCTACAATACGATTTTTCGGTGTTTTCACACAACATGAATAAATCTCATCTTATATGTATCAGACATTATTTGGCAAGTCACATTTACTGCAGTGAAATACAAGTATGCCAGTGTTATTGTCTGATGTTATAAATATTTATGTTGAAACTTAAGTTGCTGCTCTCCACAGAAACAACTAGGTAGTAGGTTTCTTCTCTAAACCAGGAAGAGTGTATAAGTTCTATCATCATTACCTATATCTACATCTTTCTCAGAAGTCTCTTTTAGAAGTAATGCATGCAAAGTAATAGTACGGTTGTTATCAGAGCTATTCAGTAGTATAGAGTAGAAACAGAAATTATTGGTGCTCAGAATACCTTTACAACCCCCACCTCCTAAACCTTCAGCTTGTGAATCAATATTTTGAAAATTACTATTAAACCAATGTAAGCCTTTCTTTCCACATTGCATTTTAGCAATGCTCAGAAGATAAAAAATGTGAAGCTGAATATGGAAATTTTTAATTAATATGTTGTGATGTAATGGCTGACAGCCATAGCTCTATAGAATAGGGAGCAATAAATCCTGTGTCAGAAAGCAAGCAAGCATAAGCCATGGGCACTTTAGTATGTAACAACGCTATAGTTATTTTTAAGAAACAAAAGTGAGTTTTAATGAATTCAAAGATCTTCCTGTTCTCTGAGCCTAGGAACTTGAAGGCGGGTATTATTTAAACCTTCAGTGCACTGCTTACTTGCTGACAGGAAATTGTTGCTTTATTATTTTAATGGCAATGTCTACTGCGAGAGAAACATGTAGGAGGGCAATATGAGATATAGTAGTGAATTAATGCAATCCTTAATGTGTATAAAATGTAGTGCATTTTTCCAGTATACCTCAGTAATGACAGTGCCATGAATTTGTAAGCAAGTCCGTGATACAAACTCTATAAAGAAACTAATCAAGAGATAAGGACATTCATGCAGCAATTTACTTCTTGATCTGCAAAATTCTGTTTCTACTTCCAAAAGAATGGAAAATGCAGAAGAAGGTAATCTGATCAAACAGAAGGTGGTAAACAAGCAACATAGTTCTCTTCTGAATTTGTGAGAGCAGTTGCTCAACAGCAAAATATCATTTTATCTGTTTGTGAGTTCTTTTGAAATGTCTACATGTCTTGTATCTTATTTCTTACAGTTTTTGTAAAAATATGTAACAAACCCTGCCATAAGTGTGCAGTGAAGACAGGGCTCTGAATGAAAGGAAAAGAGCATCACAAATGATATATCAGCCTAAAGACAAATGTATTGCTATCTTGTAGGAATAGACCCAGAAATAGACAAAACAGCCTATTTCTTGTATCAGGTAAAGCACTTTGCAAACACGACATTTTCAGGCACAAATAAAGTCATTAGTCCTTTCTCATCACTAATATCTGCTGGTCATAGCATACAAATGTACTGATAATGCTGGAGAGTTCCTGCATTGGTTGTGTAATTTTTCAGTGGCTTCCTCAGGCTGAGTCAACAGTACTGGTACCTTCTGACTTTGCCTACATATACAAAGTTTTTCTTTTTCTTGAGTTTGAGAGTAGGATAGGCCACGTGTGTATGAGATCTGATGTTTTTAAACTGATAACATACATATACATTCTGGAACAGATAGCTTGTCACTAGTTGCATACCTTTGTTGGGAAAAAAAAAATCTTAAAAGAAATTGATAAAATATATCATAATAAAAACTCTGACTTGCCAAATGTTTGCACACATTTTCCAACGCATTTTTTCTGTGAAGGGTCTGACTTAGTCCAGCAGTGGGTTATCAGGTTTAATTTGTTTCCATACATTAGTCTCTCTGGTGACATACCAGGTATTTGCAGTTGCCATCTGAATTAAAACAGTAATGAGTCATTTTTTTGACTGTGGGATTGGCCGTATCACTGTGGAGCAGAGTTTTAGCATGGGCAGTACAAAAGGTCATTTGCGCTGGAAGTCTTCATGAGAAAGATGACAAATAAGCGGCAACACCAGCATGCTGCAGCTCTGCGGAGCAGCACTATGCACTCCTTGGCCAAGACAGTACTAGAGACACCCAGCAAAGGAGGGTGTCCTCTGCTGCCTCCCACCTCCATTGCATCCCACCAGGGAGGATTGCCACAGGCAACAAATAAGCTCACTGATCAGAGAAAGGGAAAACAATAAATTTACAGCCAGTGTCTCCAAAAAAATGATATCCTGGTTTACTGTTACGGGATCCTCCTTCCACCACATACATGCACTTTTTATAGAAGGTGGATTTCCAAAGGCACAGAGATATTTCTAAGTTCAGATTCTTACCCTAGCAGATATATATCAGATCCCAAATTTTGAATAAAATCTGTATCCTTCTGGACACTAAAGGGATAAATACCATCCTCTTTCAAGTTGCAGTTCTGAGAAAAAAGAAGGAAAGAAAGAGGAATTTCTGAAAGACAAATCCAGATAAAAAATAGAATTATAAGAATATTTATTACATTTATTATACTTATATGGTCTACTGCAGTTTTAGATATATAAGATGGGTTTGTAATACTTGCAATAACTGCTGGCATATATGTCTTTCACCTTAAACCAGTCAATTTTATTATTTAAATCAACACTTAAGGATATAAATGCAGATATGTTTACAAGAAATGTAGTACTTGAAGGCCACTGACTGGTCTACAGTCTGTGTTGACTGTGTGTAAGCTAGGGGTATAAAGCTCCCACAAATCATGGTTATAGACTATGCAAGCAAAACTGTCGTGCAGGCTCCTGTAGTGATAGAAAGGCATGAAGAACAACTGTCATAATCAAATTGTTCTAACAATTGATGAATCTTTATCCACTTTCTGTTGCTTTCATGAAAGCATCACTATCCCAAGCAACATAATATGCAAACAGTGACTAAGAGCAGTAGGCACCATTACTTTTAAATCATAATTTATGCTGTAATTCACTGTTCCCAGTAAGATGCAATTTACCATTTAATTTAGGAAGAGTGATAGACACCATTATTACTAAGCACTCGACACTCTATCTTTCAAGTTATTTTGAACTTAAGGAGTTTAAACCTATGCTGTACACAGCCATTTAAACATAGGCAGATGTCTTGCATTTGCAGTGAGTTGGTCTGTTTCTACATTAGCTTCTGTCATTTTCTCCACTAATTTTACCCGACCAGTACATCAGTGTAGTAAGCAGACTGTCTGAATACATACAGGGAGCTAAGTTGCACATTGACTCAGAAAGTGCAAATTTCATGGGCCATATTAATGGCGTAAATGTGTACTCTTTTTATAGAACAGTTCCAATTTAATAACCTAAAGTTAATAAACTTAGAGGCAAACTTCATTATTAAGTTATTATCAAGTTATTATTATTTTATTAATAAAAATAATCTTGTTTGTGAGAACTGTTGCTGTTTGAGAGAGTTGGAGATGAGCTTTCAGTTTGTCATCATGATTTTCCTTAAGAAATGTAGGAATTCAGCCATGGTGTTACTGTTATATACTTTTGTTCAGGATGAATACCTGAAAAAAAAGGTTTTGTTCAGGATGGATACCTATTAACTACTGTCTGCAAACAACAAAGAGAAAATAGATGTTCTATTTAGATTTATTATATTTAAGCTATCTGATTTCATCACACTAAAGTATGGCCTATCCAAGTACCAGTAGTCTTCACTCAGCATTCTGTCAGAGATAAATAGTTCAGCTAGGAAGTCAAGTTTAGTTGGATTTTGATTTTCATTTATTCAAAATCAGTTAAATCACCTTGCTGCCAAATCAATAACTGTCAATTGTTGATGTCACTTTCCTTGAAAAAGTCTCAAACTGAAATTCCATGTGTAACAGACAACATGTTAAGTAAACAGTGTTAACCACTTCACAGATCCTTTATGTTAATATATTGCTCTTTCTGCCTTATCAGACAGAATGAAGTGAACTCAGAATTTTTTCATATATTAACTGTAAATTACACCTAACTCAGCTAATAAATTTTTATTGTCACAGAACTGTTTTCCACTTCACATGCATTTGGGAGATTGAAATGTAAATTATTGTTAGCTACCTCTGTCTCGTTATAGATGTCTGAGCAAATGAAATTTACGTGATTGAAAAAAATGAAAGTATTCTCTAGGGATACCAAGAGCTATCACTTTTCCTATGATAATCATGGAATTTCAGAAGTAGAAAAAGATAGAGAAAAACAGTCCTTAATCTTCTTTGTGGGCTGTGCAATTCCACTTCTGTTTATGGAGTTTTCTCAGAAATTAATATTCCTCTGATTTGTTTCCATGTTGGTTATGGAAGCTAACCAATAAACTGCACTTCTTTAAAGTTATAATAACAATGTTGAAAAGGTAGTTAAAAAGTCGATGCTGCTGATCTATAATAGTTAATGCTTTAAAATAAATTTGCATCTGTTCTGCCTCCATTTTATTCTAGGCATGGTGCAGATGAAGTCAGTATAAGCCTATATCAGTGTGAGTCTTGCTTTTGAAAAGGAGGGGAGATTGGTTTGCAGAATACACTTTAGAAATAGTGCCACACACATCAGTACATGTATAGTAACTGTGTAGTAATTATGCAGTGAACTTAAGTAAGGCCTCTTGGCAAATGGAAGTCTTTAAGGCTATCACAAAGAATGGAAAATATATTTTATCAACAATAAAGAAATACCCCCACTGTAATGAACAATCTTTTCTTTATTATAAAGATCTTATGCTATTCATACATGTAAGCTATCTTGTTCCTGTCTCTATTTGACACTGTTTCTTCATGCCATGTATTCCATACTGCTCTTTTCAAATACAAAGTGACGGGCAATTTTTGCAGGGATAGAGCTGTAACAAGATACTGCAGAAACTCAATCTGTTTCTTACCTGTAAACTAGCTGGCTTTTCTAATAATGTGAACACTCAGCCAGTTGGCTGCAATTTATGTAAACTTCCTTTTGCAGTAAAGCAAAATACCTAGACCCTGCAACTCTGTGTGTCACACCTTGTAGTAGTTAGGCTCTGAGACCTCAGGGTGCAGTCCCCAATCCTTGCAGGGGCACATAGGCTATGCAGAACACTTGGACAACTAGGCAGCTTTGATTAACACCAAGAAGAAACAATTCACTGAGTGAAGACGTATCAGAAACTAACTTGTTCAGGATACAGGTAACTACAGCAAATTAAAGAGGAAATGCTGAGGATGGAAGAGTGCCTTAAATCCTTTTCAAATGCAGGCTAGAACCCATCTGTAAAACACCACTACATCTTCTTTCAAAAATAGATAGGGAACTACAGCTCCTAAAAGAAAACACAACATGGTCTGAGTTGATTTATTTATCCAGCTGTAAAGCTAAGAGTCTGATTCAGTGATCTAATGATCCAAAAAAACAGCCAGCACAGAGCAGGCCTAAATTTGAGACTTGTTTATGCATTTTATCCAAAGGAAAATTTATGCAACACATGGAAACAGTACAGTGGAAAGTTATCTTCCAGCACCGAGCTATTGCAATAACTCTCAGTTCCAGAGGAAAACAGCATCTGTGGGAGATACAGGAAACCCTAAAGGTTGAAGTTCTCAAGTCCTTCAGGTAAATATTACTCAGTAAACATAGATAAGAAATAAATGACTTACAGAGTTCTCCCAGCCCAAAAGTTTGGTGCCTCAAAAATGTGTTTGTTGAGTCATAGTTTTGCATTAACATGCTTTACAGAGAGCTAAGTGTCAATTCTGCTGCCTCAGCCTTTTGTTGGGTCTCGTAATGAAGATACAGACAACATGTTTCATATGTACAGCATAATGCATGATTTTCTTATACCAATGGAAATTGTCTCTAAGAAAATACTATAGCATCATTTCTAGAGTAGTTGTTACTACTACTGAGTAAGGGGAAGGGCTATATGAGCTATATTTCCCTCAAATATCTTCAGTACTCAAATTTCTTTATTACTACATTTTTGATTTGCAGATGGCATGCAGACACTCTAAGGTAATGTTTGAACTTTGTATTTGCTGGCTAATTGTATTTACCATGTGGCATTCTTTCTATCTCCTGTTTGGCTGAAGGAGCCAGGAGCCAGTTCACCCACTCAGGCTGAACAAAAAATTGAAAAATGTTGTATTTCCAATGAAATGCAAAAATGAAAATTCCCCTCTTGGTATATTCACAGATTAATTTATCCTATGAATTTATAGCTTTGCCAGTTGCAAGTATACTAATGGGGAGTAAATACCTGAATGCAGAGCAGGTTACAGTATTTTCAGGACTGAATGTCAACTAGACTGTATAACAAATACACCTTAAAAACATACTAAAATCGATTGAGGAGTAAACAGTTCAGATCATTGATTAATAATCTGCTGAATGCATAATTTTTTGAAGTAAATTTCATCACATACTGAAATTTGATTATGGTATTCCAGTTTTCAGGGCAATGCTATGACTTTTTCTGTATATTGAGAGTTTTTTTTCTAAGTCCCTATGAAACTTCAGCTTTCAATGCAGGTCTATAGAGAAATCTAATAATCTGTTTTGTCTGTATGTTCTGTGCCAGAGGAAAAATAGAAACAACCCAGTACTTACTTTTACTTTTTAACAGATATCATAATTATAAATAAATTATGCCTCTCTGAATCTTGTCAAAGGTACCTTGAAAAGTTAAGGATTGCATCACTGCATAATACAAAACATGTGACTGTCCTTCAAATTACATTTTGTCCCAGATAAGAATCACATTGTAAAATACTATTCGCTCCCAGCAGAGACTTGCTTGTCTTAGAGAATCACTGCTCTTATTTCTTGCACTGAGGGAGTAGGGGTTAAAAAAGAGTATTGAAACCTGTGCACACACACCTGGCTTCACATTTAGATGTAATGTACAGGTTCAGACCAAGAACCTGACTGAACTGGTATTACAAACTTGGAAGTCAGTGATAGCACTTTAATACTTGGTCCCATCTTCACAGTCCACACATTCCTTAACTGCCTTTGCTTCCTGTCCCGAGCTAGGACTCTTGACAAAGAAAGAACTGCTATGGTATGTACCATGTATTTTTAACTTACATTCTGAAACATGTTTTCCTGGATCGACTAATTTCTTATTTAAGTTATGCTTTAGGACTAAAACCAAAGTTTGGGTTTTTTTATAAATAGAACAGTACAATGCTTCATATGTGGGAAAATACACGTCTATCTTTTAAAAAGAAGAATACAACAATAGGAGTTTTATTAAGGGAACTTCAAACACTTATTCTGTGTTAAGTAACATTAACTGTGAAAAGTGATCAAATACTTACATAATTTTCAGAAAAAGCTTTTGAATGTAAAAAAAAGTTATTAGATTTTATAAAAAATACAATACACTTTTTAAAATGAAAAAAAATTAAATTAAATTTCTAGAAAAGTTTAACAAAATGTGATAGTAGAAGTAGAGTTCTTGTCTGTCTAAAATGCTACATTTGTTGTAGAATAAACTTAGAGTAACCTTCTTTGACTTAGGTGTTATGAAAGTCTACGTGATTGTCTGTTTATTGTAAGTATAATAACTCTATTCGTACAGAAAATTATGTGTCATCACAGTGCTCAGAAGATCCTTGAAGGCTATGGTACAGATTTTATAATTTTATTAACTTTTTATGGCAAAATTGATTTGGGACTTTAAAAAGTGTTTTTCCTTCTTTCTCTCTCCCTTCTTTTTTCTTTTCTCTAGTTTAGCATTTAATATTCTATTTGAGATTATCCCCTGCACTGTACTACTTTACCCTATAAAATCTGCCCAAATTTAATTTACATTGTTGGAAAAATTTACAGTCAAAAATTAAAACTATTTCTACTAAGAATTATATATAGATCCTAGAACAACTGAAGATAGATGTTTTCATCACTCACTTTGCTCAGCTGCTATTGGTCTTCCCTTGAAAGAAATAGTGATTTTGCCTCTACACCCATCTAAACTTGCCTTGTCTAGCCAGGTTCATGTTAATAGCATTCAGAGCAAGACAAGGTTTATCCTTTTTGAGACATGTGAAGATCCTTCCTGACTGTGGTGAAATATGGACACAAGATCTATCTTTACACAAGTATTATAGACACTGGGTTTTGTGTTAAAACAAGGAACTAGAGAATACAGAAGTATGAGTAAGATGAGTCTTTTGCTTTTTCTTTGAGAAATAACATATGAACCCAAGCCTGTAGCAGATTTTGTGGTATCACTACATAAAAGATAAAAGATGTTTTACTTAGGTGATGGCTCCTTCACACAACTTTACCTGAACACTTTGGCAAAAATAAACACCATTTGAGGGTGAGGAAAAAAAAAAAAGAAAAAAAAAGAGAGAACATCTACTGCCTTGTTGGCATTAGGCTGTTGTTAGTAGACTGGAAAAGTAGACTGAGAACATAAGCTAGAGTGTAGAGGTCCTTTCAAAGTAAGGAAGTGAGATTTTCACATATTGGCATCACACAGAACCCAGTCCCAGACCTGGACCTTTCTGGGACAGGTCACTAGCAAACAGTGTAAAAAGATGTCCCTTGGTGGGAAGATCTTAAAATCATTGTGTGGTCAGAGGTCAAGGTTTGGCATTGAGACTGTGGAAGACTCCCCAAATACCCTCTTTTTTTGTCATTGCCACTCTTTCTCAATGTAACTCAACACTTTGTAAGAGTTCCAAATGGCCTCTGACAGGCATAAGTGGAATGTCAGTAGCATGTAGACCTTGCTGTTGGCTCACTGCCAAAGACTGTATCTGATTTTGTAAGACACTGACTTTCTAAGCTTGAATTTCCATCACACCGTACTTTGTAAAGTCACCTGCCCTTGGCAAAGTGAACCCAACATAGATATTCAATGCTTCCAAAGCAGACTGATAACATATTTGCCACACACTTGACACATTTCCTACCATTTTTATTGGTATAAATACGATGCCAAAAATAACAAACCATCAGACTTTATGCTTTCACATTGGGCAGCTCTCACATGAAGGTCTATAGGATGGGATGAATACTTGTTCCGTGTGAGTTAGAAGGTTATTAAAACCTTGAGCCTACTCACCATAGGAACCTTTCCAAATACTATTTGATCCTAAAGATGAATAGCATTGTGTGGGAGTATGAAAAGAGAATTCGTCCCTCCCCCCGCTCCTCCCAAACAAATCCTATGACCATAATCACAGAAATCAATTGTATAGTATGACAAAAGTATAAATTGGACATCTTTGGCACACATCAAAAAAAAACCTCTCAATAATTCACTTCAGAAAATGTTTAACTGAAAAGCTACTCTGGCTCTGAACAGCTAGAGGCAACCTGAAGAGATACAATAAGAAAAAATATCCTTGCTTTGTTTAGGACAGTTTGAACTTTTAGCTTCTGAGAGCTTCCCTAAGATATGGTTAATGAATTATATCTTTCTTCCAGAGGCTGATGAATGTGGACATTGAAAACATAGTGTCTTATCATTTGCATGAATACTTTTCTGAAAGCAGGAATTTTATTCTTGTGATGCTCCATAACCATTTAGGCGTCTCAGCATTCTAAGTGAATTAGGTTCTTCTTTGTTGTACATTGTAAAGATAGTTTATTAGATTTATTGCATAATCATCCCTCTGATATTTTTATAGAGATTTCAGTGCTTACTTTTAAAGTATTTATTTTATTTGATTTTCACTAAATCCTCTTCAAGCCAGGTCCTGTACAGTTCATTTTAGGAAGGTCTTCTGGGCAATGGAACCAGTCTTGCAAACCTTGTTGAAGAAATGATGCTGGTGACCACTGCAACTTTAGAGAAGCCTCAGGATCAATCCCATGTAACAAAACAGATCTCATACGTCCAGTAGCACTTTTTTTCTCTTTCTAAAAATAGAAGAACATGTTGCTCAAAATCAAAATGATACATGAATAATACATGATTTCTTCCCTTGACTCTTTTTTGTTTGGTCTAAGGTAATGTTTTCTTGTTTTCTATCTGTAATAATTAAGCATAAGACTTCTAGGCATGTATCTAGAAGGTCATTATTGCTTTATAATACACTATCTGTCTAAAAGATTTTAACCATCTGTCCACAAAACACCACTTTCTTAAAATGGAATTTTAGAAAAAGAATGCATTAAAAGTTCTGTACGTGTATAATTGGATTCACAACATAGACTTCAATTTGCAGAACAAGCTGTATGTTTTTTTGACTTCTAATACTCAGGTAATAATAAAAGTACAATACTTTTGCAACACTTTGTATTTTTGTGCAAAAATTTCTTGATAACTAATTAATCCATGTTTTACAACACAGAATGTGTAGTTCCTAAGAAGGTCACACAGGGACAATTTTATAATTTATTTTTATTCACTTTGATCTCTGTTTTATACTTTGTCTGCTTCAGGATTTCTCATCTTAATGTTCAGTGTCATGAGAGAGATGTTAAATAATGGTAACAGACCTGAGCTACACATTTCTTCAGTGTGTAACAGCTTGTCGTGGTTTCAGCCCAGCCAGCAACAAAAGACCACGCGGCCGCTCGCTCACTTCCCCCCTCCTTCGGTGAGATGGGGAGGAGAATCGGAGAAGAGAAAAAGAAGAAAAACCGGAACCTCGAGGGTTGAGATAAGGGCAGTTTACTGGGACAACACAAAAAGAGAAGTT
>JANXJC010000078.1:25552614-25572218 GCA_027564655.1 Leptodon cayanensis
CAAACCCTGGAACAGGCTTCCTAGAGAGGTGGTCAATGCCCCAAGCTTGTCAGTGTTTAAGAGGCATTTGGACAATGCCCTTAATTACATGCTTTCACTTTTGGTCAGCCCTGAAGTGGCCACTAGATGATCATTGTAGGTCCCTTCCAGCTGGAACTCAACTCTCTTCTCTTCTCTTCTCTTCTCTTCTCTTCTCTTCTCTTCTCTTCTCTTCTCTTCTCTTCTCTTCATCTTTAATTTTAAGCAACACATTTTTCGGTTTATTTAAGCAATAAATGCATTATTTTTTATAATAATATTTGTTTATGTTGTTCTTCTCCAGTTTAAGTATTTTCAGTCCTATTCTATTTACGTAACCATTTTTTCTTGAGCTATTAAAAAAACCCACATTAAGGTCAGTGTATTATTTAGGAGTATGCAACATTATTTATTTTAGTACCTACTTTGATATATATGCATTAAGAGGTATGAATTCTCATGTAGCACTGTTTTATGTCCAGATCCTGTACTGTAAAACAAACGCTTATGAAATAAGGATTTTTTACTTTTATTGGAGAGACTCAGATAGCCGGTGTACAGAAACAATGTTTTCAAAGTACCTATTTAAAGCTCTGTTCCTGATGCTTAAAATGTCTGTTAATAATATTTTTAATTAATATTAAAAAGCTTTTGCTTAGGCTGTTTAGTTAGACAAGATTCTAGGCTCCATACATACGGCAAGCAATGTTTCCCAATCTTGATTCAGAAATGAAAGAAATTGGCCTGTCTGTGAGTAATACCTACTTGTAATGAAGTTTGATATGAAATGGTGGTGTGTGTATACATACATAGGAACAAAAGCTATTAAAACTGCAGACTTTCAGACCTTTTGCTAATCTTTCGTTTTTTGATTTGCTATGGTGCATATGAGAACCTCCAAAATGCCAAATACTGGTCATTCAGTCTGATCATAGCATGAGGTATTTTGCTTTGCTCACATTATGAGATATTACTGCAATACAGTGAGATGACCAGCCTCGTAGTAGAACAGTTTAGGAGGTATCTGAGTAACTTTAACAAAAAGTGGAAATAACTCAACCTCATTTTCACTGAAAGACTTTGAATTCACTGTCTTTACTGGAAGTTGGTGGTTCATACACATATCAGATTATGGTCATTATGATCATACCCTAATGTCAGTAAGTTCCTGCAAAATTCACATTGACCTTAGATATATCTTAGAGGTTTTTATCAATCTAAAAAAGATGTCTTAAAATAATGCTTGATTAAGTGTTCAGACTTTATGTTGTTAATCTTCTGCAAAGATATGCCCTATATTTTGGGTGACATACATGAAGACAAAAAGACAGACTCAGGACATATGCATTTTTTCTCCTTTGCCTAGTTATCGGTTAAGAAAATAACGTACATATATGCTTGCATTTGCTGAATGAGTTGTCAAATTTGTAATTGAAAAAATAAAATACACTGGAATACGAGAAAGTAGTTAGCAAAAGAATGTAAATCAGGTTCCATCTCCTGTTATTTTTAAAGGACATACACTAAAACACAGCTTTCTGAAATATACCTACCTTCTAACATCAACAGTGTTATTTTGATGAAGCAATAGAACACCCACCCACCCCCAATTATTTGGGTAATTTACATTTTCCTAAGAAATCTGATTGTGTTTTCTTGCCTGATTGCTTACACAAACCAAACAAGAGAAGGAGATAAATGATATAGGAGATTCTTCTTTAAAACAGCATTGCAGATCACAAGATAACTAGAATGAACTGCAATTAGGCTGAAATTGTTAACGTTCTTCAAACAATTTACTCCCTTCCTCTGAGAGAATCACAGTGCAGGAGTAATGAATTGCTGAGAACCTTGGAGTGCTGTCTATTGAAAGACCCACAAACATGTGGCTATTTCTGACAATTAGCTTGATTTACTTATAAATTAAAGGTCTGCTAAACTGGTGTATAACCACTGTGAAGCTGAAAATCATTGTGGTACCTCTGTTCTTTGCCTTTCTTTAACATGGCTTAGGTAAGAGAAGCTTTCACCTTTCAAGAACTAATTGAAAGGTACAGAATTCACAAATGTAAATAAATAAATCAAACATATGAAGGAGATGGAGTGCAGATTTTGAGGTATTTAAGGTGTTCGCTTACAAATAATTTGGCTTAGAAGTGCTTTGAATGACTGTATCAGCAGTTTCAACAAGCTATACCTAACTGTTTCATTGCAACTGGCTTTGGTAATGATGAAGACCCAGATAATTGTCTCAGATAAAGTACAGTGTGAAAGATGCAAGAACTCTCCAGAGCACACATAAGTCTCTACTTTTCCAGCCCTTGAACAAGGCACCCATATGTGCTGGGATGATACCTAGCACAGGCAAAGAGTGGTCCTTGGGATGATGTATGAGCAGTCAAAATAAAAAGCTATATTGAGTAATAAGAACATGAGGCAGTTCCACTGTTTTTAATTATATTGTTCTCATTACATTATCCATTATACATTAAATCCATGTTATTAGTTTCACAGTTAGACCAAAAAGAAGATACATGTTATCATTCTTTCTAGATTTAATTCTGAACTAAAGTTTCTCTGCAATGTGTACTTTAAAATTTCTTAAAATTGTTTACATTTTATTTAAAGGAAATAATTCACATACATAATTTAATTTATAAATTTTACACTAACTTATCTATTTGTACAAATCACAAAACAGTCAATATAAGAGCCTCCCACCACTCCTTCCAATATATTGAGTATTTTTATCAGTTTTATTCCCAAAGGAATATTAATTACAAGAAATATTCTCAAAAAACTGAAGAATTTATGCCTTACTGAGTTATTTTTCACAATATTTTCTCTAACAAGTGTGGTCCCCTAGGTAATATTCAAAGTGAATTCTGAAGCCAGGTGCCTGTGTACCTCTATGCAAATCTCAAAAATGTTCAGTATGAAGAATAAAATTCTTCAGATGTATCCAACAGGATATAATATCTTTCTTATGGAATTTAAATATATATATATATTATATTTTATATTGCGTTATATTACAAATCCATGCCTTGTCGATAATTGCCTAGCCATTCCACTTTCACTGAAAGCGTTGGCTTGTTAAGATAATTGCATGATTACATGAATTTGAAAGATAATAAAGTAGAAGTGAATGTGCAGCCAATCACAGCTGCTCTGATTGTGTATATGTAGCCAATGAGAGATGTAATTAAAAACACAGAAAATGAGGAACACTTTTTATAAGATAAAATTACAGTAAGTGTTCTTTGTTTCTTTTTCTTTTTTTTTTTTTGGTAACAGAAAATTATTGGCACCAAATAAATGAGTCAGAAAGTATTCATGCAAATACAGTATTGACTAATTTCTACATTATCTATTTCATTAAAAAGAAAAGACAAAAACAATTCACTATCCTATTTAACAATATTATGCATTGATAAATTAACCCAAGAAGATAAAGAAACTTGAAAAAAAAAACAACCCAGAAATGCGGGAATGCTCTAGCAATACAAATTACTTCTGTTTTTACTGAGCTCTAACTTGTGTACAAAGGATTGCATGTACATCAGACATTAGCTCCCATTAGCACTTGATTAAAATGTACAGTGTCTGGCTCTGTTGATGTAAATAAATGTTTTAGTCACTCTTGGGGACAGAGAATTTACAGAAAGTTATAACTCTTTTCAGATTTTTCCTTACTTCACTGCAGTTGATAAGGTAGATTCAACTCTGCTCTTCCTCTCCTTCATGTTTCCTTCATAAAAACTGTTTCAAAATAATTTCAGGCACTGCATGGCATGGGGGAAAAATGGAGGGGTGTGGGTAAGGATAAACTAAGTGCATAAAACAGTAGTGTGCATAGATTGATGGTCTAAATCCGATTAATTCTTGAACTATAGCTCTTATTCAACGTAGTCATTGTCACCTGGGTAATTTCCTTTGGGGTTTCTGGAGCAATGATTTCGTGGAACAATTAATAGTAGCTTTACAGATCAGCTACTAGAAGGAATTCTGTGGGTAAATAACACAGATAAACCCAGAAACAGTTATGGTACAAACTGGCAAACTGGGTTAGAGGTTGGTGTTAAAAGAAGAGCAGAGAAGACAAGGTTGATATTGTAAGTGCTACAAGAGCATAATAACAGTGTGAAAAAACCTGAAGTACAAGAGCACGAAGTTTTAATTTGTTGCACTTGACAAGATGGTGGAGGAAACCAAAGAAATTATCCAATCCAGACAGTGGAATGGGCAAGGTACATGACCTTGACAACTGTTAATTAAATAGGTGTGTCACTAAAAAAGAAACGATCTGATGAGGGTTGTACTGGGCTGGTTGGTGAGTTTACATAAATTTTGCTCAGTGTAAGTTGTAAAAGAAAATGCAAGCAGTTTTGAATGTGTAATTTTAGAATGCCCATCAATTCCATTATCATACATAAAATGTCACACACTAAGTTGAGGCTATTTAAAAGTGGTTTTATGCACTACAGTTTCTGTATTTGGCATCATATGACTCACATAGTTATTTCAGAACATATGTTCGTTTATTACAAATCAACACTCTCCCCTCTCAAAGGCTCAAATGTAAATAATCTCTATACCTCCAGGACCATTTAATATACAGAATAAGCATAGTTTAAGCATTTGTGCAATTGAAATTTACATATTTGAAAGATTATGGAGATATTAATTTATATTTAGTTTGCTTTTTTTGGTGTTCTGTAAGTTTATCTTCTTGCTCTCATATGTCAGGGAGTTACACTCTCTGAAGTCAATGGACCTGATCTTAAGCTAATGGTGCAATTCTCATTTAGCCAGTGGGATCTGGTTAGAGTCAAATGGGAGCATAATGCAAATTTCTGACAGCAGAATGTGGGCTTTAATTATCTCAAGAATGTTAAGTTTTAGCTCATGTAAACACCCCACCCCACTCCCTGGGGTGTGTTTTAGTGCACTTAGAAGCATTATGTCACCTTCTTCTAACTCAGGAGCAGTTCTCCTAGTTCAGGAGTAAAGTTTTTAGCAACTGCTCAGATTGTTCCCTGAAAAGGAGACATTAACTCTTGCAGACTGATATAGTTCTTGACCTCAGGCAGGAGTGCTAAGAGAAAGAGTAACCTGGATTTAGAGGAAAAAAAAATTGAGCAGCAGAACTCAGAGGGATGTCCTTGTAATTACTGACCAGCTGGCCATCTCCAGCCAGAGATTTTTCAGTAGAGAGAGACCCCATTCATGGCCATTTGTTCATGTCCAGCAATCCTCCCACTGCAGTTTTCTCTGCTGGCAGGGAAAAGCAGGAAGGAAGCAAGCCAGGAAAGTAGCTTCCAGGTTCCAGAAGAAGAGAGATTTGGCTTCCCACTGGTAACTAACAGGAGTTAATACCTGTCTTACATAAGATAGTTCCTGTGTGTGGACTCACGTACAAGATGAGACAACTAAAAGCCTCTAGTTTACACTCCCATTACTCTCAGGAGAGAAGGTGCTTACTGATTCATAGAAGCATCTGGAAATTTTCTCCTTTTCTGTGGGGGAATAGAGCCCTGTGTCAGGGGTTGCTCTAATTTTTATCTCACATTCTTCCAGTGCAGTTGAGAGCTTGCTGGAGGCACACCTGTTACTAGCTGATAAGGACATCTCAGCTTGGGGTTGCTGCTGACAGGATGTGTAAATCTTATCCTGTATAGTGAAGTTGAATGTAAGAGTTCCCACCAAAAGATTAGCGCATATGCATGTTTCACTGTTTTTTTTCTCACACAGTTTAACGCAAGTCTCACATATGATGCTGGCATTTCCAGCATTTAGAGGGACTCATTTACATCTAACATTAATAAGGCACCCTGGTGGTGACGTTAGTTGGCCACTCAGTGGCTGTGTGTTGTGGTGAGTATGGCCTCAAACTGGTAAGCAGGCCACTGCATAAATTTGTAGTCTCTGCCAGACATCTGTAAATGTGCTGAAGAAGTCCTCAGGGTAGAAATGCTGGCATTAGTCCACTTGGAATGACTCTTTAAATAAAAGCAGCACATATGAGAAAGAGAACGTTATTCTGCTTTTCTTGTAATTGGTATGGGCTCAGGGCTGGAATGCTTGCAGTGCACAAAGTGATTGAAAAGCTGTTTGTCTTTGAGGGAGGATAACCACAGTCCATAATGCAGCATTATTAAACAGTTATGAAACACATTTTAGCCTTAACCATAGGAATAATCTATTCATTTATAATAGGACTTTCTGCAAAGCAGCTCACTTGCATGTCTCCAGTTCGTCTGCTGTAACCCCCACATACCCTTATATGTCCCATAAGTATACAGTAATTTCTTCATTTGCCTGTCATTTTAGGATCATTAAAACTACTGTAAAAACAGGTTGATAATAGTGGTCATTTCAGTTATACAGTGCAAGATTTACAAAAAGAATTAGCTGAAGGAGAGGAACAAGTATTGCAAACAAAAACAAACAAGCAGAAAGACTATAGAGTATGTATGAGAAGTATACTGCTGGGTTATGAAAAAAAGGAAGTGTGAATTATATGCATATTTACATATGCATTTTACCAGAATGTTTTGAGTTAAGTTATGCAAAGTTAGATGAAATAAATCAGTTATGGAAAAAAATTAGCTCAACAAACGCACTTTTTGACCAGCAAATGTTGCTGTAATATTTTATGGGTTCCAGGTAAGGAAGGAATGCTCATGCAGTTGAATCCCCTGGGGAAACATGGGGGAAAGAAATTTTCCAAAAGAAAGCCCATTAGATAGGTGTAACACCCAACAGGCAAGCTTGTGAGTCCTGGAGGAAAAATGATCAAAGGTAGACAGTGAAACACCTAAGAGTATAAAGAGGAGCTAATCCAAGTCAACAGTACAAAAGAAAGGTTTCAAATTGGTTTTAATAATGGTGGAGGTAGAAATACATAGGAAATCCTAGAGGACATCCAAATTACTCTAGTTCCTGCCGTGATTTGAAGGAACAAGTTTCAAGGCCCTTCACCAATTTAAGTCACTTAAATATTCCCCCACTCTCACAGCAAGAAGTTTTACTGTCTGACTAGTCCAGGACCTCACTGTCTTCTGCGTCTGGAAATTCTGTCAGCAAGGTTTTCATCAAAACCAGAACATATGTTCATGGAAAAGTCATCTGGCTGTTGTTTATACTTCTTACTTTTGCGGTACAGAAGATAGTTCCCTGAATAACGATACGTATATTTCTGCAGTGTTGATTTAAAGCTTTGAAAAGCATTCTTGGGTTTAGACTCTTCTGTTTGTCTTACAGGCTTTTTAATGGAGAAAAAAAGAGAAAGGTTGTGATGTTCATTTATTTGAAGGAAACACAAAAATAAAAAAAATGTTCAGGAATTCACATTAATGTATGCTAATATATTTATATGTTAATATGCTTTCCCTATGGAAATAACAGTGTCAGAGTAAAGGAGGACCTTATTTATAGGGCCCTGAATCCAGGATCTAAATCCAGGGGGACAGATCTTGATAAGAAGAAAGCAGCTTATAAAAAGCTTTCAATCTCAGTTCTGCTGATACAATGTACAAAAAGTAGGTACATCAAACATCATTGGCCACAGAAGTCACTTAAAAAGATTATAAAGAATCAGATATTAAATAAGTTTTTAATTCTCTTTTTTTTTTTTTTTGTCTATTGTCAAGTCTATTGTTGAGAGATGGCAGTAAGTAGAGTAAGTTTTTTTTTCTCTTTTTTCAGGGCTCACCTCAGTGGTGAGAGAAATATAAAATACATTAAATTCAGAATAATCATTCTCAGTTGTGTCAAAGTAGCTTTAATGATTACTATAGAGCATGAGATCTCTGGTGGCAAGGAGAATAAATCCTACACAAAAAGCCAATAGTGACAAAACACTTTATTTTGGTCTGATTAAGCAGGTATTTCCATGGCTGTAGCACTAGAAGGAGATAGGGAAGAAGATGGAAAGCTCTGTATAATCTTCTCTCACCTGTAATTTTGCCCAATTACTTGTAGAACTTTGAAACTCTATACGTAGGTTCTGTGCCATCAAAAGTTAGATATCTTTCCGTCTTTTGAGCAGGTGAATTGCACTTTCAACACTGATGAATGAAAAAAAGACAAAATGTCCTCATCTGCAAATCAATTTAAAGAAGTTTAGGTATAGGACAAAATGTATGTGAGAAATACATGAAACTAAGTCATACTTTCACCATCTCCTTACTAATACTTTAAAAAAGATTTACAGTTCACTCTATTTCTCACAGTTTTACAATGTGTTGTTATATTTTCTTCCAGTAAGAGCAGAAATGCTGTTAAGGACAAGAGAAAATAGACACATTTTCAAGGAATTATTCTGATGTTGTAGAATGTTGTAGTAGGGTTTGCTGGCATCTTTTTCAAAAGCATTAATTGATGCTTTCCTGGTTGTGAAATGTGATACCTATTGTTATATATCTTACATTCTTTATAGTGATAGAGACAGCTATGCAATTTAAAAATAAAACTCAGGAAATCAGTCTGTAGGCAACAGGAAACACAAAAAAAGGAATCAAAATGTAGATTAAGCACAGTATTTATTTGATAAGAAATGGAATTAAAACATTATTAAAATAACTTGTTAGTTTCCATGGAGTAAGTAGGTTATGTATCATGTCTCTTGTTGAAAAAAACACTAAATATATCTTACCTTGAGATGAGAATCCCAATTCTACAAGCCCTTAATTTTCAATTTTATTATCTGTATTCTCTCTAATGGGTTAAAAAAAATTAGCACTGGAGAAACTGAGAACAGCTGGATGCAAAGTGAATGGGCTATCTAAACCTTTGAGGAAAGAAGCATGGTTTACACGTAATCATTATACAAGTTTGACTGATAAAGTAGGGATCAGGAGGTGATAACTTTCTGGTTTTGCACATTACCCTGTGTCCCAGAACTGGCCTCTGCACTGAGCCCAGTTCCTTTCCTTCTGACTATTCTGGCTCCTTGAAGCTAATGCAACATTTGTGCAAAAAATAGGAGCATCTCGTTGCTGTGCAAATCTCTGATTATGGCACTGGTGGCTGGTGGCTGATAAATACTGCATGATGTAATACAATGATTTATAAAGGGGCCAAAGAAAATGCACTCATTAGGGGTACCAAGCCTTAAGAGAATCGTACTGACAGTTTGCTACTCTGGCAATATAATGAAGTTCCCAATCTCAGGAAAAAGAATAAAAAAAAGATTGCAAACTCAGCAGGAAAGTAGACTTCAGTTTTACAAGCCTGTGTGGAACCAATTACTTGAAATTGATTCCTGACAAATATTGTGTCCTATAGAATTCATAAATTTGTTTCCGTAGATTATCTACAAGTTCAGACCTTTGCTTATATACATTCACTGTTTGGTATTTTTGTTATTCATCAACCACTAGACATCTTTCAATTTACATGTGTCAAGAATCTGAGAAATTAATTGAAAGTGCAAATGAATATAAGTTTTATTATTATATTTAAAATTACTGTGTTAAATTAAATAGAGACAACTTTACATAAAACCTGTATAGCTAGTCCAAGTCTGAATGAAATAGTGCCTCACATCAAAACAGCAAAATGGATTTTGAGCAGCGTTGATATCTAGAATTCTTGTACTGCACATAAATTCAAATTTAATGAACGTTTCAGGCTAAGTTTAGAGGAAA
The DNA here is from genome assembly GCA_027564655.1 of Leptodon cayanensis. Classification (NCBI taxonomy): domain Eukaryota; kingdom Metazoa; phylum Chordata; class Aves; order Accipitriformes; family Accipitridae; genus Leptodon; species Leptodon cayanensis. The sequence goes on from JANXJC010000078.1 coordinate 25,562,286, forward strand.
AAGGAAAATATGCACAATGCAAGTTAGATAGCTTGAATATTGCTTTATAATTGAATTTGATTGTTCTTACTTGTCTTTTATATTCTTAGATATTCTTCCTCCTCCTTTTCTGCCTTACCTCTTCATTACTGACTTTCTTAATATGTTCAACCTCAAAGGACTTGTGAGACTAAACCAATGTTTGTGTACAATCTCTGCTGTTTCTTCTTTTCCTGTGGAAAAAATATTTCAGAAATTTGTGTAAAGTCTCTTATTTGGAGAATGTGGTCAACATTTGTTGCTCTCAGAAATGTCTCATAGATTAGCATCAGAAAGTTCTGTCCAACTCAGGCCGAAAGAGTACTTTGTTCTGGACATCCTTCCATAACATTGGATTTACACCTCATACTTTTGAGTCAGCTGTTGTATTTCAGCATTGATGTCTTTCAAAGAGTTCTGAGAGGATGTGACACTGTTATATTTGCATTTTGGAAGGATGTGGAAAACACATCTGAATTTTTCAGTTTAATTGTGCTTCTATTAGAATTTATAACACTTCGATGTAAGAATATGAATATTATCTTTCATTCCTTATTAAATTTCAGTTTGGTAGCATATATTGTATGTTGTTAAACTTGAGAAGTGGTACTTTACATTTTCTGTATATTCTGATTTACAGGTAGATCCATTTCAGTGGGTGGTAAGAATGAGCTGTACGGTATAATATATCATTAAGAAAATAATCCAAGGTCTCATGGTTCTTTAATAAGCACTGTATAAGCGTAATAATATGATGTATAAAATTAATAATGTGAAGGTCAGCCAACACAGAGTCCCTATACCTTACATGTTAAACTCCTATTACTTCTTTTGGACAATGTAAGAACGGAAAATATAAACCCATTGAAGAAAATGTCTGATAACCTTATATGAACATAAGCAATAATTTGCATAATGGGAAAATATAGATAAGAATCAAGTTGGTTACCTGATAAGCCAAACATCCCCCAAAATTTTGTCTAGGAAATGTTGCAAATACTTATTTGTCCACAGTGAGGTATGATGGAGTATATGTAAGCTTGAATCTGCCTCATTTAACTTTAGACATATAAATGAGGTGTATAAATTAGTGTAATTACCATAGCTCCTTTCTAATATTATTTGAAAGGATTAGACTCCTTTACAAAGCAAGAAGAATTTCAGGTAGCCCATATCCTGCAAGGGAAAATGGAGTGACAATCTCCTTAATGCAGACATTCCAGCCATGTGCCTAAGCATAGACAGGAGAAAATCTGGATGTTCAACTGTTGAAAAATCTGTAAAATCTTCCCCAAATGTATTATTTCATTTTCTTATGTCAGCAGATTGTCAGCTTCAATAGCTAGAGGTGAAAAAATGCAATTTAAAAATTTAAAAACAGAAGTCTACTGAGGTCAGGAAAGTTTACGTCCATGACAAATGCCATATTGACTACATGCCACTGAGGAGTGGAACAGAAGCTTTCACTTCCACAGGCAAAGAAAGAGAGGTTCTACGAAATGTTCAAATTATAAAAGAAATGAAGGTACAGATGTTGTTTCTAAAATGGAAAGAAGACAAATGAAAAGCAATATAATAATAAAAACAATACAACAAATATTACATATGTATCATATTTATTTTAGCAGCATCGTATTTAGTTGCATGTGCCAGCTCTATTCTAGGAATATTTCAGCCCTAATTAAGAAAAGTGTCTTTTTCTTATCTTGAAAGAACACATTGCTGTTTTACTGGTTTAATCATCTTTGAAATTATAAGAATTTAAATTACAGGAAATGAAACTTTGAGAGCTCACACTAGGTGAATTCACCAAATAGTCTGAGATTTGAAAAATCTTGCTCTCCCATCCATGCAGTTCATCCATCTTGATAACCTTAGGTAAGTAGTAGTAAAGCAATTCTGATTTGCAGAAAAGGAACTTTTATTTCTAGATTGCTGTCTATAAATTAAATGTGGTAGCCATTAACTGGGGATTTACAGGTTTGGGAATACCAGCATATTGGGATAAAATGTAAGTAATTATTTGGTTTTGGTGTAGGTGAGAGGTAAACATTTTCAAATGTAAACTGAAATGTCTGTCTTTTTTGCTGATTTTAGAAAAGTTAAAAAATACCCTGCAGATTTAAGAATCACATGTATTTTTATCTGTTAAACTAAGTTGTACTTATAATGAGTAAATAAATTAAAATAGGTACAAGAAGTGAATATACAGAGATTAGCTAGACTAATGGGTAACTGGTATTTGCTAGAATTTATATGAAGTCTGATAAACAAATCTATTTCTAGAACACTCATAGCATAATAGTTGAAAGTATCCATATATATATATATATATATATATATATATATATGCACAACCCCCTGCTCTGTGTTTGGACTGAATAAGCATAAATGTGGAAAATTTAATACCTTAAATATAGACCCAAAGGAAAAATCTACTCTGGTGTGAACCACAGCTTTTTGCCTCATTTGAGGAATAAATGACACATATATTATGAGAGGTTATTCTGAACTGTTATATTATACATATTCATTATGTGGTCATTTTCTCTGTTTTAAACTGATGCTAACTTGTCCATATCTTATTCAGTCTAAAGTTGTTATCTTATGTTTCTCAGTTGTCTTTGTAAATGAACAACAGGTAGCAGTGCATTACAGAAAATGATTAATGCATTGAAAGCATATACAAGTGGAATAATAGGCCTTTTTTTTTTGTATGAGGAGCAAAATATGATGATTTTTTTTTATATGAAAACCCTTCTGCTTCAAAATAGTTACCATAGGACTCCAGAAAGTTAGGCTTATCAGAAATATGCTGGGACACAGTCAGCTGGGATTTTTTCAATAAAATAATCACAATACAGCAGCTTTGACGGGAAAGTTTTTTCAAAGCAGAAATTTTAGTAGAATCCAAATGATAGAAAGCTACCCAAAATAGCCAGTAGCCAGCACAACAGATGTGAAAGAAATGGAAGAGCAGAGACTTCGTCATATGCTTGCTGGGTGAGGTTCTCAGTCAGAATATACACGTGGTGTCTGGGCTGATAAATACAGCAAAACACATTCATTTTATTGGCTGCCATTCCTGGTTTGAAATTTTGCTTCAAGTAACTGCAGCAACATGTGGAAAATGGAAGCAAGGGAAAGAGGTTCCTGAGAGGAACTTGGGTTCCTGAGCAGGGTGCAAGCAGATATGTGCGCGCAGAGCTCTGATGGAGCAGCACACAGGCGCTTCTGGCAGCAGCAGTCCTCTGTCAACAGGAGATAGCACATGTGCAAGGAGTTAGTGTGCAAGAATTTGCAAACTTGTAATGCAGGACCAATAAAACTACATATTATTGTGTTCTGCAAATGTCTTCTGATGTGCATCTTTTTACATTTCCTCATTTCCAAATGCTTCAGTGGGTGCTACCACTAACCTGGACCTAAACAGAAAAATCTGTATTACTGCTCCACTACAAATAGAAAGAGATAGCCTCAAAATTACAGAAGTTTTCAGTGTAGTTTATGAGGTATATGTATATACATATACATGCATACATATATATATATTATATTAATCATTCGGACTCTGCTGCCAAAATAGTTTTCTTCTATTGCTCTTGCCTAGAGGAGATGGGAGCTGCTCAAGAAACAATCCTCCATGCCTAACAAACTACTTGTGCTTAGGTTTAAACATTAAATAATAGGCTTCTAGTACTTATGTAAGCATCTTGTTGCATAAAGATAAAATAAAAGCAGAGTTTATTCTTTTGTTAGATGATGCTAAACCCCATTCTATGAGGATATATAGAAGCCCAGAAATACCTCAGACAAAGCATGGTAAGTGCACTGCATGTTAAATCCTTGTCTCATTGGCAATGAGAAATAAAGAGTTCTAGAAAAGCAATCCTCACCCACAGTGGAGAACCATTGTAGAGGAAGGGCTCTCTGGCAGCTCAAGGATTAGTAACAACAATGCAGTTTGTAGATTTGTTGAGCAGAGTCTCATAGTCTGCTGGGAGAGGAAGTAAGAGATCCCAGGTGGATATACATTAGGTAAAAACAGGTGTGGGTTTTTTTTCTTAAAATTGTTCTTAATTGTCTAGATTACTACAGTGCTTAATTTTGATGGGAGATGAGTAAGTGTTTTTGAGGTCATTCAAGATGGGTGTAGGAAGACCATTTTTTGTTTGAACCAGTGGGGACTAGTTAACTTTGGCTGACTTCCAGGTGCCCACCAAGCTACTCTCTCACTCCTCCTCCTCAGCAAGACAGCAGGAGAAAATAAGGTAAAAAAACTGTGGGTCAGGATAAGGACAGGAAGGTTGCTCATCAGTTACTGTCATGGGCAAAATGGACTTGACTTGGAGAAGAGTGATTTCATTTATTAATAAAGAAGTAGGACAGTGAGAAAAAAAACAAAAGTAAAACCACCTTCCTCCTACCTCTCCTCAGCTTCACTCCTGACTCTTCTACCTCCTCCCCCACAAGTGGTACAGGGGATGGAGTATGAGGGTTGTGGTTAGTCCATAACACTTCATCTCCACCGCCCTTTCCTCCTCACACTCTTCCACTGTTCCAGTGTGTGGTCCCTCTCACAGGATACAGTCCTTCACAAACTACTTCAGTGTGGGTCCTTCCCATGGGCTGCAGTTCTTCAAGAACTGCTCCAGTGTGGGTCCTTGCCATGGGGTGCAGTCCTTCAGGAACACACTGCTCCAGTGCGCGTCCACTGCGGGGTCACAGTTCCTGCCAGGAAACCTGCTCCTGTGTGGGCTACTCTCTGTGGTCCACAGCTCCTGTCAGGAGCCTGCTCTGCCATGGGCTCTCCACAGGTTACAGCTTCCTTTAAGGCATATCTACCTATGCTGGCATAGGGTCCTTCATGGGCTATAGTGTAGATATCTGATCCAACATGTTCCTCCATGGGCTGCAGAGGGACAATCTGCTTCATCATGGTCTTGTCCATGGAATGTCTGCTCCGGAACCTGGATCACCTTTCCCCCCTCCTTCTTTTCTGACCTTGATGTCTGCAGGTCTGTTTCTCATGCGTGTTTCTCACTCCTCTCTCACAGCTGTTATGCAGCATTTTTCACTCTTTCTTAAATATGGTATCACAGAGGCACTACCAGCATCGCTGATAGGCTCAGCTTTAGGCAATGTTGGAACCATTTTGGAGCTGGCTGGAATTGGCTCTGTCCAACATTGGGGCAGCTCCTGGTGTCTTCTCACAGAAGCCATCCCTTGCAGCACACCCTGCTACCAAAACCCTGTCACAACAACACCACAACTGGGAAGCATTATTTTCATACAAAAACCATTTTCAGCTTTGGTTTAATTGATTTGCAAAATTATTTTTGAAAAAAAAAAAATGCAGAGTAGGATTCTAGACACTGTACTTATGCAGGATATACTCAATTTTGCTCTGTAGGAATTTTGCCATTGAATTCAATGAGTGCAAGAACAAGTCCAGTATCTATTTTGAGCATAAAGGTTTGGGGGGGGTTTAAAATTACTTGCTGCAAAAGATTATGTGCATACTTCTGAAACTGCTTTTTTAAGGTAACCAGTTTCTCTTTACTGTAGCTGCTTTACAACTAGTATTAGAAATATTCAGGATGATCATGTAATGCATATTGATTTATTAGTGGTGCAGGTAGTAATATTTCTTTATATGGCAAACATAAAATGAGCTATATTATTTTAATATTGCTCAACTACCATCCACATAGCATCTACTCAAACTCAAATATTCTTAGTTGAAACCTCAACAACAGAAAGGTTACCTGCTGGTTTTTTTCAGTTTTATATTGTTTTACAATTGTCTATCATGTTTAAAATGTTTAATTATAAAAAGAAGAAATAAAGTATTACATTGGAAGAACATAATCAGCTTGAATATCTAATGATTTGGAATTACTGTGCATGCTTCAAAGGATAAGACTCCTTAAACGAGTCTGTCTAATCTTTCTTGCCAAACCATTAAAGATGGAAATCATTGGTTTACATATTCAAGTGATTATGAAAGAGATCAAAACTCAGGCCTATTCTCTAATGGAAAACACTAAGTTAAATTCCTTTTGGCTGACATCCCATCTTGATCTCAGTGGAAGGCCCTGAAAACAAAAGCAATTTTAAAGAACAGGAACAACTTAAAGAGTGACAATCCACAGCCTTCTATTTTGAGAAACATTAAATTTTCATTGTATTAATTCTTATTTATATTAAAATTGAACTACAATGCAAAAAATACACTAGAATAGAAGATGATTTTTTTTTTAAAGCAGCTAGTGAGTCTCAGAGCCCTTTTTACATAATCTAGTAGAGGATTAGAAAAAGTAAATCTTTTAGAAATAATATTTAGGCAAATGTACAGAAGAAAATAAATACAGAATAAAACAAGGGTTCCACAATATTGTTATAACATTGCAGAAACCATGACAATGAAAAGAACCAGAGAAGCTACTGACTTTGTTTGGGTTGATTATGTGTCTGATATTGAGAATGAGCTTATTCTCTACTTTACTGAATTGAGCCTGGAGTGTTTTTGTTATAGGCTGTACCTTACAGTAAAAATAGTGTTTGCAATTATTGTTTTATTGTAGTAATAAAAGTGGTATGAAAAGATGCTATAGATATGTTCAGTGTGTCTCCTTTATTTTTCTTTTCTCTTTCAAAATCTTTTACTCACCACACTAATGGGGAGAAGTTACATGTATGAGAGCTGAGAAATGGTTTGGTTTAACTGCAGAAAATATAAGCTCTAAATTCTGAAAGACTTGATTTAAAGAGGCTGGCTTGCATTTTAATTTAGAAGTTGCAAGATAAAACAAAGGAAGAGGTGAAAAAAAAATGACTCAGAATGTAACTGTTGCCTCACCAGACTGAAATCTGCTGTCTCAAGGTCATCAGTCTGGATTCATCTTGAAAGTCTACTCCACAGATCTGCACTGTCAAATGACATTCCTCTGCCCCACATCCTCGAGCTTTGTGGTCTATATTCCTATAGAAATGCCAGAATTTGTGTCTTGGTGGGAGCTGAAACTTCTGAAATGTCACAAGCACCTCACTGTCAGCATTGCAGAACTTCCCAATACCCTTAAAACTTGACCCTGCAAACAGGGGTGATAGAACAAGTGAATGATAGAACAAATGCGTCTTTTACAAAACATTGGTCAAAAGGGCTAGTTTTGCTGTCAGTGTAGATTCATTATCAACTCCATCAGTGGAAAAGGGAAAAGCTACGGATGTCATCTACATGGACCTCTGTACGGCCTTTAATAGCATCCCCCACAACGTTCCTACCACTAAACTGGAGAAATATGGGTTTGATGGAGGGACTGTTAGATGGATAAGGAATTGGCTGGATGGCTGTGTCCAAAGAGTTACAGTCAATGGCTCAATTGCCAAGTGGAAACCAGTAATCAGTGGTATCTCTCAAGTGTCTGTATGGCACCAACAGTGTTTAATATCTCCATCAACAACATAGACAGTGGGATTGAGTGCACACTCAGCAAGTTTGCAGATGACACCAAGCTTGGTGGTGTAGTTGATTCACTTGTCCGAAGGGATGCCCTCCAGAGGGACCTTAGAAGGCTTGCAGAGTGGGCCTGTGCAAACCCCACAAGGTTCAACAAGACCATGTGCAAGGTCCCTCACTTGGGTTGGGGCAATCCCCAGTATCAAGACAGACTGAGGGATGCATGCATTAAGAGCAGTGTGTGGAGAAGGACTTGGGGATACTAGTGGCTGTAAAACCGGACATGAGATGGCAGTGTGCATGCTGGCAATGTGTGCTCTTTCAGCCCGCAATGTAACCTCTATTTCACATAACCCTGCTCAAGCGTTAACCACCAGTGGTGGTTGTAATGGATGCGTCTGGTCATGACGGCTGCACCGGGCTCAAAGTGGATTTGGGGGAGACAGGTAAAAACACAATAGACAATGGCTAATTTGAACAGTGCACCCACCTAACCACATTGTTGGTCAATGTCCTACTGAAGCCAAATTTGGAAGAAGTTAACATCTGTAGTTGGTATGCAAATACGACTATGAATCAATTATCTTACTCCATAAATAGTGGACAGCCCAGGGCCCGTTGAGCTCTCCTGCATAGCAGTGTGCTGCACACCAGGATCTCCCCTTGAGTAGGGACACCTCTTAAGGTTACTCCTTGAGGTTGAGAGATTCCTTGCCACAACAGATTCTCAATAAGTGACTAATAGCATGCTAAATATTGCAATCGTAGCTAAGTGGTATAAAGGATTGATTGCGCACATGTAATCCTTAGGACATAAACTATTGACCAAGACTGGAGTGGATCCAGCTGCACCTAGACTCTTCTCTGAGCAGTTTAGAATGCAAGCAGGTCCTTTCTGACTCAACTGAAGGGTGTCCCTGACAGTTTTGTCTGATCCTGTCCTCTATGCAGCAAATACCAAGTGAACCTTGCCATCAAATCTTGTTAAAGCACTGTCACATTTGCCATCAAACTTTGTTAAATTGTTGTTTTATATAAATAAATATACTGCTACTTCTCCCTTGCGAGTTAAGTGCATCACTCCATCTGCGACAGAAGGTCCCTTCCAACCCAAACCATTCTATGACTCTATGATTCTATGATTAATTACTTGCTGTACATACAGTCAGAGCTTTCAGCCGTGGTGGCACATGTAACTAATAGAGAGGGAAAGCACAATGAACATATTAATATAGCATTGTTTCAGATTCATCACCACCCTACCCTCCTGGACTGAATTTGAAGAAGGGAAAGAAAAGATAACGGCAGAATTGTGCAAAAATACCTTGCTGTGTTTGTTAATGCTTCACATCTCAAATGGCTAAAAGTGAGTATTTTCCTCTACGGAATGACATTGTTAAATTTAAGAAGGTTGCACCAAGGTAAATAAGAGCAACATTTGCAACAATATTGTAAGTTCAGTTTAAAATAAAAGGCTCAAAGAATACATTGTTTTAACCTGTGACTGGATGTTTGCGCTTGCTTAGGAAAGAAATTGTTTCTGGTGTGCATTAGGTAGACTGAGGCACTTTTATCTATGTCCCACAGTGAATTCTAATGAGGCATTCTACACACACAGGGCCTGATTTTTATTTGTGCATCATGCCTGTTAATAACAGCATCTAATTAAGACATCCATTAAAAGTCCATAATGTTAATTTAATGGAAAAATTCCAATAGAACTCCATTAAGCTCTCCCTGTTAGTTTAACATTACACAACTTTAACAAATGCCTTAATTAGATGTTGTTGCTGAAAAGAATTCTATGCAACTAAAATTAGCCATTATTTAAAATAGAGAGTAGCGTTCCTGAAGTACTAGTGCTTCAATTGTCATGAATTATAGATGTCTGGGATATTTGTAAGGTTTCTGTAATTGGTTGTCATATAGCTTGGCTGGCAAGCAGGATTAGTTCTGGGTGCACAGAAATACATGAATTCTTAGAAAATAAATGTAGCATGTATGAGGATATATTTACTTGAAGAAACCAGTTTTTAGTTCTCTGGGAAAAAATGAGATTTGCTTAATAATAAAATTGCCTACATCTGGTGTTACATTTAGACAGCTTTTAAATTACTGTACAGATCTGAGCTACCGAAATATATTAGTGTATTAAGGTATTGTTTATGCTGGTATTGAGATTAGGCATTTGTAATACCTGAAGGTTGTTCAATATGGCCAGATATGCTGGTAGGAGTGGAATAGTGAAAATTTATTTTTCTGTATTAGTTTGAATTTTGTTTATTCAATTAGTGAAACAACAGAATGTTGTCATTTGGTATACACCAACATGTTATGAGGAAGTAGGAACATAGGGCGATATAAGAAGAAAATAATTTTTTTTTAAAGAAAAATATTGCAAAAGAGCTGTAGCATCATAATAAAAATTAAGATGAAACAAAGGGGAGGGGAGG
>JANXJC010000078.1:25592779-25603375 GCA_027564655.1 Leptodon cayanensis
CCAACTGCAGATATGGAAATGCAAAAACACATGCAAATTTTTTTCAAGTGAAATGTTTTCGTGTCTTCTATAAGGTTTTGATTAGTAAGGTAGTATACAAAAAATTACCTTCATTTTATATTATGACTTGATACACGGTAGCATCTTACTGCATTTTTGCATATACATAGATAAAAGGACTAAGAAAATGCAATGATATTACAATATTTAAATTAAAATATAACTTCTGTTGTACATGTTCACAGATTTGGGGCATTGCATTTTCTCCTTTGTATTTGAGGAAAGCACTTTTTAAGTATTTTGAAGAGTTTGAAGCATCCATTTAAGCTTAATGGAACCATCTCAAATGTGTGTTTTTCATGATTAACACAGAAATCACCTGATTCTACTTGTATTATTTTCTCTTTCTTGAAATAGGAAAGTATTCTGTTAATATCCAGAAAAAGAATCCATACTCACTTAAGATTTTATTAGATGTTGTAACACATGCTTAATTACAGAATTTTACTTCATGTAACTTCACTTCATGTAATCTAAAATATAAATTTTTGTGTGTCTTCACTGTCCTTTTTTTTTTCTTTTTTTTCTTGTCCCACGTAATCTAGAACAACCCTATCAGTTATTATGGGATATATAAAATTAACACAGAATTCTAATTTCTTTGCAGGTGTTCCTATTTTATTTATTACCAGAGCATCTGAGTGCTTCAGTAACATTAGCTACTTTGCTTCCCTACCTCTTCTGAGATGCAAATGAGTTATGATAATAATGAAGCTATATTTATTGGAACACAGGTCTACTGCCTAATAGTAAGAGCAGATAAATAGGTGTTAATATTGAATTTCACAGCTGCTCATTTTTAAACATGGGCTGTTGTCAGCATCTTGATGTCAGCATTGGCCTTGATATACACAGATATGTGTGATGCCTGTTCAGCAGGACAATTTTACGTATTTGAGCACTGGCAATGTTATATGTCTCTTCATGAACTGTATAGTGTTCCCAGGCAGCTATCAAGAATCTGAATTTTAGTCTGTATGACAAATACATCAGATTAGTCTTTTTTCCAAACAAGTATCCTAAGTCATAAAGATATCTAACTCTTAAGGTATGGTTGAAGGCCAACATGAAACACCAATAGTATTTGGACTTCTTTATAGTTGCACTTCTTTACTGCAAAAATTCATTGTAGCTAGTAACTCCAGATGAATTCTCAAAATTAAGCCCCACAGATTTCAGAACTTGGGTGCAGAAGAATACAACTAGTGGCTATTACAGTTATTTTTAATTGGAATAATTTTGTTTGATACAGAATGTGATTCTTTCCCTCATTGCTTCAATCCTGTGCTCTTAATGAGGCAAAGATTCCAATGGAAATGCAGTATGCAATTATTTTGAGAGTTTATGATAACTCAGTGTCCTCCACGACTTTTGTGGTAGTCTCATTTCAGAAAATAGGTGATGTTCCTTGTGTCACCAGGCAAGGAAACAGAACTTTAGTTTGTCTGATCTTTGTGCACACTTAGTGCTTTCACCCAAACTTTTAGCAAATGCAGTAAATAGAATAAGTGGTAAAATCTTTCCAGCCTTCCCCTCTTGAAGAGGCTGTCTTACATTTAGCATTCTAACTGTCAGACAGTAGCAGGAGCATGAACATATGTACTTCATAACACATATACACAAAGGAGGTAATTCTGAGTATGAAATACAGCACATAAGGGAACTGAGTTGCTAATTATGACCCATCATCAGTCCAACTCCATATGCTGTATACCTGGTTTGTTTAAGTGCAGAAAATCTAATGCATTTAGGTTGGATTGTTGTTACTGAGCACATCCATCTCAATTGTGCAGTGCATGAAGCATCAGGTTTGACTGTATTCAGGAAAAACAACTATATTACTGTGCTTCAAAGCTAGCTGTTCTCCATACTTCAGGCTTCCTTGCCATGCATAATTTTTTTTTTTATGCCAGGGAAGCATAGTTGACATCTAAACTATCTGCCAAAGCAAAAGAGAGATGGGCTAGTTCCTGTTCCAGGCAGTGCTCCGTAGGCTGCTGTTGAAGTTGATATTTCTATTTTTGGAAAATGACATTTTCTGTTTGGGGTACCTAGAGGAGAATACATTGTCTCTTTCTGGAGCACAAGCTCTTCAAGAAAAATAGAAAACAGCAACTAGAATGGTCATGGTCATGACATTGCTAAAACATAGATGCTGAGGGTGTACTAGGATAATGGAGGAAGTAATGGTCCAGAAAGCAGCCGGGCTTGTGAGCTCTACCTAAACAGCATATCTTACTTGTACCATTGCAACAGATCAGTTACATTTATGGAAGGTTAATGAGATTTTTCAATAGTTACTAAATTTTATTGCACTAGGAAAGCAGGAATTCCACAACTTCATGGTTTTGGGCAAAACCCACAGTCCAGGTTTAAACAAGACAGTGACAGAGCTCAGGAAATGACTGCCAGGATCCTTCCTAATAGAGAGCTCACCTGCTCCAAATTTTTATAATACATTTACTTGAAAAATCAAACATTAAATTGTTCTGAAAACATATAATCAAAACATTATAGCATATACAAAAACATTCAACAAATGTAGAATCCTGCTTACAATCCTGAGACTTTAACTAAAAAAATTTCATGAGATACCTTAAAACTTGCAGGATTTAAACATGGGTCAGTAGATCTTCTGTTGTCCCTATGACCTGGTAATTACATACAGAGGAAAAGCTGTCTCACTCTGAAATGGATGACATATTTTCATTTAGATGTGACAAGGAATTGAACCACAGTACATAAAGTATATGTAAAACTTCCTATGATGTTTTAAAAGTACCCAAAGACGTGGCAAAATTTAAGCATATAACTGATTTAGGAAACATTAGTATTGCACTGGAAAGAAGTGTACGGTTAAACATTTTCTGAATTCTCTTAAAAGTACTTTGAAATGTTGTAAAGAACAAAGACTAACAGAAATTTTAGTAGCAGTAGAGGCACTGGCAAAATGTATTAAATATATACATTTACACATTTAGAAGTCCATAGTTAAATTTAACTAGTGCAACAGGGATATTTGAAATTAAAGTAAAAACTATAGCTTATGCCCCTCCACACCCCTAAATACCTGAATATGAAAGGCCTGAATCTTTTATGCAAACTGGTCAAGAACCTAGATACTGAGAAGATGTCCCTCCAGATTATTGTTATACTTAGATTATAGTTTATATTTGCTTATTGAATGTTTGTGTAATTGCAGTTTCAAAACAAGGTTACAGCCCTGATCTTCGACTATTTCACCCACTATTGAGCTTTGTGAAATCTGTTAAGTGTAAAAAACTCTTAATTTACCTGCAGCTGCCTACAAATATTCTGTGCAATGTTTTCTGTGAGATTTCTTTCTTTTTTTTTCAGATCAGAGAAATATCTGTGTATATTTGACACAGTTTTTTACACTGTCTGGATGTGTGAGGTATTATTTCAGCAGCCCTTTATGTTTGAGGCTGAATCTGTTAAACAGAGTTATACAGAACTGGTATATTTCTAATTGCATAAACCTACTTCATGTTCACTTGAAGAGTGATCAGGTGTCTTACAGAGAATACTTGTATACTCTCACTGGGCAAGAAATGTCCAAGGATCACCACTCTCCAGCAACAACAAAAACCTTGTTGCTAGAAACATCAATATTTTTTAAATTTTGGGGATCATAATTTAGGGATGCCAGCCACCCTGCTTCAGAGAGCAGTATACCAAGAGATCATTTCAAAAAAATGTCAGTAGAAAAGAGGCAGCCTTTTGTTTTTCATGTCCAGCTGTGGGATAAACTTGTTCACTGGGTGAATTGATTTGCTATATGAGGTCCAGAAGAAAATTCTTCTGTGTTTGTTTGCTGCTAACAGCTAGTGACTGAAATACTAAAACTTCAGTTTCATCATACGGTGCTATTGACACTGAGATGCCAAAAATAAGACTGTTTGTACTTACTAAACAGTCCAATTATTACGAGCATTGTTACACTATTCATAGTATCGTAGAACAGTTTGGGTTGGAAGGGACCTTAAAGATCATCTAGTTCCAACCCCCCTGTCATGGGCAGGGACACCTTCCACTAGACCATGTTGCTCAAAGCCCCATCCAACCTGGCGCTGAATGCTTCCAGGGATGGGGCATCCACAACCTCTCTGGGCAACCTGTTCCAGTGCCTCACCACCCTCATAGTCAAGAACTTCTTCCTTACATCTAATCTTAATCTACCCGCTTTCAGTTTAAAGCCCCTATCTCTTGTCCTATCACTACACACCCTTGTAAAAAGTCCCTCTCTGGCTTTCTTTCAGGCCCCCTTTTAGGTACTAGAAGGCTGCTATAAGGTCACCCTGGAGCCTTCTCTTCCCTAGGCTGAACAACCCCAACTATCTCAGCCTGTCTTCACAGGAGAGGTACTCCAGCCCTCTAATCACCTTTGTGGCCATCCTCTGGACCCGCTGCAACAGGTCCACATCCTTCTTATGTTGGGGGCCTCAGACCTGAACTCAGTACTCCAGGTGGACTCCCATGAGAGCAGAGTAGAGGGGGAGAATCACCACCCTCTACCTGCTAGTTATGCTTCTTTTGATGCGGCCCAGGATACGGTTGGCTTTCTGGGCTGCAAACGCACTCTGCATGGTCATGTTGAACTTCTCATCCACCAACATCCCCAAGTCCTTCTCCTCAGGGCTGGTCTCAATCCATTCATCGCCCAGCCTGTGTTTGTCCTTGGGATTGTTCTGACCCATGTGCAGGACCTTCCATTTGGTCTAGTTGAACTTCATGACGTTTGCACAGGCCCACCTCTTAAGTCTGTCAGGGTGTCTCTGGATGGCATCACTTCCCTCCAGCATGTCAACAGCACCACACAGCTTGGTGTTGTTGGCAAACTTGCTGAGGGTGCACTCAATCCCACTGCCCGTGTTGCCAACAAAGATGTTAAACAGTGCCGGTCCCAATACCTACCCCTGAGGAACGCCACTCGTCACTGCTTTCCACTTGAACATCAGGCTATTGACCACAACTCTTTGAGTGTGACTTTCCAGCCAATTCCTTATCCACTGAGTGGTCCATCCATCAAATCCATGTCTCTCCATTTTAGATAGATACAAGGATGCTGTGTGGGACAATATCACATGCTGTGCACAAGTCCAGGTAGCTGATGTCAGTTGCTCTTCCCTTATCCACCAGTACTGTAACTCTGTTGCAGAAGGCCACCAAATTTGACAAACACAGTTTGCCCTTAGTGAAGCCATGTTGTCTGTCACTTTTGCACAGATGCCTCTCACCACTTGTAAAGTGAATCATAAACAGTACGTCCATGACATAGTTTTGTATGACTTATTACTCTTGAATTACAAATCGTTGTTTCATGTTTAATTTTGAAACTACTGAAAACAATAATTATTTTGAGGAGAGTATTATGTAATGTAAATTCCATTATACAAAAATGCTGCCCATAGGAGAACAAGTTCTTCTTTTTTCCTCTATGTTTTTCTTAAAATAATTATTTTTCCAAATTATTTGCCATTTTATCATGGTATTTGTTAAATTTTAGAGTTATTTCCTTTGGCATGCTGCATTGTTCTTGAAGATTCATTCAGTGACTTTTGGTTTTTCTCATAGCCTTCCTTAAAAATGTTAGATTTCAAAAATTAAATGAAGATTAAATGTCAGCCAAACCAACAATCCAGAAGCTCAGTGACCCAATTATGAGAATATGGAACTGGCAATCTCCAGAATGGACGTCATACACATGACCTGAATCCCCTTGACAGGTGAGAGTTATATTTTGCCTTTTATTGGACCATCTGTCATTAACTCATCTCTAACATCTAACTGCTGTTTCTCATACTTTGCTCTGCAGTGATCTGTTCAGACAGTAAAGTGGGTAAGCATTGGAGAAAGTCTTCATCCTATGTATCCCAGAAACTAAGGGGGAGATTTCTATGAAACAGATTTCAAGTCTTGCAGGTAATTATCTAGATTGCTAATCCATGTAGAAAGGAAGGTTTTGCTTTTGAGGAGAAACCAAGACAGCATGACAACAGGAAAACTGGGCTTTTAGCAAAGAGGAAAAGAACAGGTAAGAGATGAAGCCATCTTGCTTATTACTTTTCTTTGTGGTTTTTTTTCCTCCTTCTCCTTCTCCTTCTCCTTCTCCTTCTCCTTCTCCTTCTCCTTCTCCTTTTCCTCCTTTTTCTTTCTTATCCTTCTCCTTCTCTTTCTCCTCCTCCTCCTGGCAAGAAAAACTTTGTCAGGTGGGATATTCCAGGGCCTCTACAATTACAGTAGGCACTTAAATCCATTAGACCACTTTTCAGTGAGATGAAGATAGAATGTAAATAATATTATTTATTTACAACATCAAAAATAGAGAACAATGAAATATTTCTTTAAAGCTAAATGAAGTAATGAAACTACATTACACCACTAATACTTTTTTTTTAAATTAGAAAGGTTTTTTGTCCCTTTACCAGATGATCTTTTACTTTCTCCTGGCCAGGTAGTAACCTGAGTTTCAGTCTTGTGTATATTTTGTACCAGAGGTTACTACTGTTTGTGAGACCATAACTCAAACAACTCACCCATTAGCAAGAATGTCTGTCAGACAAGACTTTTGGAAGGATCTTCTCAGGTTAGCTCATTTTCCAACTTCTTTGCTTTCATAGCTAATCCCTCCCTTGCTGTCTTCAGGAGGTCTAGATAGATTTAATTTTTCACCCTAAATCATTATATTCCTTGCCTACTTCCTTGTCATTAATTGAAACATGTTTTTTTGCTTTTGACTTCTGTTTTTTTTTTTGTTATTGTTGTTTTGTTGTTTGTTTTCTTTTTGCTTGGTTTGGTTTGGTTTGATTTGGTTTCGTTTGGTTTAGCAGAGTTGTCCTCTCTTGAACCTGACTTTTAGTTATTGCCTTTTGAACAAACAAGGAATAAAATTATCTTTTTTTTCTTGTCATTACTGTATTTGTCTTGTTTTAAGTGTCTTTTGAATGGATCTTATATTCTCTATCAGTCTCTATAATACCCCCCCCCCCAAAAAAAATCAAGAAGCAACAACAACAAAAAAATCACCCTGCCCTGAAACAGACACATACATAGCATAAATTTAAGTCATTCATTATAAGCTTATGGTTTAGTTCAGACACAATGGTTACTAACCACCACTGGTGAGAAAATGGATATGGGATAGCTGATATCCAAACATATACACAACAGACTACAGATAAATTATCATCACCATTAACAGTATCATTATAAATGTTGCTACAGAAAGGTTGTTCTACAAGAAGTTTGACCATCAGTAAGATTTGACCAGCTTCTGTAAAAGTAAGTGCTATTTTTCCTGCTGTTTTAATAGATGAAGTAGTCTATCTAGGTGCTAATACCACTTCTTATTATTCTACAATGTAATAAAATTTTTCCTCCTCTAAATGCAGTGTCTAGATGCTAGAAGATACTTTACCTGTCAAGGAAATGGCTGAATGGATGACAAACTTCATATACTTCTTTGCTTAGTAAATGACTAATAGAGAGAAGGTAAATGAAAATGGTCCTTGATGGAATTTATTTAGTAGATTTATCCTTCAATTAAAACTAATGATCAGAAAAGTGATCCTTTTACCCATGGACAGCTTTCTCTGTTACAAAGCAAAAGTCATTATTCCATATTATTCTTATTACATCTATCCATCCTGCTTTAATGTAAAAGTCACACAGGCAAGACTGTCAAGTGCAGTTCAGATTTTTTTTTTTATTGGTTTTGATAGCCTTTAAAAGACAGTTCTAATTTTGGACCTCAAAGTTAACAGCGACCTTTCATTGCAAGGATTTTTGAATGCAATGAGCACATTTATTAATATTAATCCCAGGTCAGTTCTTATGTGAATTCCTCCTACTGACATTTACAGCAACCCAACAACTATGACCTTATTTTAAGGTTTGAAACAACCCCTTCAGCTGCTTTATTAATGATAAGAATTAAAACAAAATGAAAATAAGAACTTTTTTTTTAGTATTTATTTTATTTCTTAAAGATTCAGTGAGATACAAAATGAAAAGAGTTGTACTTTCTAAAACACAAATGCTGTGATGTTCTTTTATAAATGTCATCCTCAGCTACAGGGTCAAATAATGCAGAAAAATTGATTCATGAATATTTTCATGAATAGCATTGACAAGACCATCTGACTTATTTCTTGAGGTCACATTATTTACAGTTGATAAGTGACTTGGTTGGTCACTTGGAATTAGTCAACATGCTCACAATTCCAAAGTCTTCCACTTACTTTGCTACAATTATGACTTTCATGGAAATGCATGTGTTCTTTGTTTATTCTTATTTACTACTTCTCTGCTGAAAATGGCTATGTGTGATCTATAATGAAGTAGGAATTTTAATTCATAGTCTTTCTGCTGAGAGCGCAAACTAGATAAAACATTGTTGTGGTTTAGCCCTAGCCAACAACCAAGCACCATGCAGCTGCTTGCTCACTCCTCCCCACTCCCAGTGGGATGGGGAGGAGAATCAGAAAAAAAAAAAAAAAGTAAAAGTGGCAGGTTGAGATAAGAACAGTTTAATAACTAAACTAAACTAAAATATAACAACAACAACAACAACAACAACAACAATAATAACGATGATGATGATGAAAAGGAATATAATAAAAAGAGAGAGAAACAAAACCCAGGAAAAGACAAATGATGCACAATGCAATTGCTCACCACCTGCTGATGGATGCCCAAGCAGCGATCTGCCCCTCTTGGCCATGGAGCATGGGAAACTGAAATATCCTTAACTTAGCATAAGCGCTACTTAACAACAACTAAAACATCAGTGTGTCCTCAACATTATTCTCGCACTGAATCCAAAACACGCTGTACCAGATACTAAGAAGAAAATCAACTCTTTTCCAGCCAAAATCAGGGCAAACATATGGGAATTTAAATAACTAGCTGCTCTCCTGAGTTTTCTGTCAAGAACTTGGCTAAAAGAGACGTGTCTGAGCATAACAGCAAGCCTAGCTTGACTTTGGGTTATGTTTCTTAGTGTGTTTGGTACTCCCTTCATGTTTCTTAAAAGTATTTTCTCTACCATGAAGGACACTACTGTGACTATGTGGCAACTTAAGGAAAAGCAGTGACAACATTAGGTTGCAGAAATAATATTAGAATAAAATTGTTGTTTCACCTCTTTTAGCATGGGAAACATTTAAAATGGGAGCAGAAGTCAGAAGTCTTCAGACTTGGAAATGAGCAAAGACACACTTGATGCTTGATTTTGACTTGCTTTCAAGGCATTTTTATAGGGTTTTGGTAACCTGAGTGTTTTGTTAGATGCAAAAACAATATTTAACAAAATAAGATTCGTCTTCATGTATCTTAGGTATGAACATAACTAATTTGTTGAACTTGTAAGGCTGCATGACTATAGTCAATACTGAATTAATAAGATCAAAAAAGAATCAAAGATCATGAGGATATGTTTGTTATTATAGATTTCAGTGTACAAAACCCAAAGTAATAAGATTACTCATTATGCAAGGTCCAAATTTTTCACAAAGCTAGGAGTGAAAAACACAATCTAGCAGGTGGAATCTCCTCAGTAGCCATTTGAAGTACTGCAGTTTCATGATTGCTGTCTGCCCTCCCTGATGATGAACCTTTAAGTTCTGTTAAAAACCATATTATTTATTTTGTGGATACAGGTGGGCAGGGGCATTGTGTCTCATAAGGAATTAAGCACTTATTAGTGGCTAACCAAGCATAAAGATAGTCAGCAACTGACTCCTGTGGTAGATGAGGACCACTGATGACTTGCTCTTTGGATAGGGAGAGATACAAGATATTCTTTTTATTTTGGCTTCAGAGGAAACAGATGAAGGAATATTCAGGTATAAAGAGCAGAGAAAGGACTTAAATTCGAATGAACTACAAAGTTAGGTCTGGATTTATATTTAGTGTCATGCAATAAAAAATTCAGTGGGAATTAGAGACTGGAGTTTTGAACAGGTTGTTTATAGAAGTTTATGGAGGAAGAAAAATCTCATGTCTCTCATTTAATGTTAGCTTCAATGAATATCTAGGATATTTCCCTTTCATTTCTATTCAGTCACTCCTACAAATTCTTCAGCTGCATTGTCTGCTTTTTGTTTAGTACATAAATATCTTTATTTGCTATTAGTACTAGTTTTGAGAATGGTTTTAGTGTGGGGAAATCTGAAAGCATTTAATGCCTTTTGGGATGGCTATTCCAAAACCAAAAGCTTCTGGATGCCTTTGATGTGACCACCAATCCATCACATATTCCCCCAGGTATCTAAGTAGTGAAAAAGATTGCATCTTGCTGGCTGGGCTGTTCTGCATCTTGCTGTGTGGTCTTTCCTGAGAGCTGGAAACAGGAGCATCTGTGAGGAAGATGTATCTTCTAGCCTCCATTAGACAGAAAATCTCTTCATGGTGTGGCAAAATAGTGGGCAACATCCCTGAAGCTTGAGGTTCCCAAGGGACATGTAACAACTCAATATAACTTTACTAAATAAATTAGGGGAATACTATGTGATT
>JANXJC010000078.1:25676662-25693444 GCA_027564655.1 Leptodon cayanensis
TAAAATATCTTTTATTGTGAGAAGAAACAAAAGCGTAAGGAGTAAAGGAGAAGAATGAAGAACAAAATGAGTACCTGAAGATCAATAGGTGAGCGGCGCCACCACTGTGGGAGGTGAGATAGCAAACTTCTGTACCTGTAAGAATAATACAGCCATGCCTATCTTGTCTCATTTTATGGTATTGCAAATATAATTTCTCTATTCTTACCTTGATATCTTTTCTGCACTGCCTTCTTATCACCATGAATCTTTGTCTAGTTTTTCACAATTGCTGTATTATCTCTCCCAATAAGTCACGAGAAATAACTCCTGAAAGAAGTATGTAAAATCACAACTATTGTGAAGAAAGTGACTTATAAATTATTATCCACTTGGTTTCATTGTACAAGAACAAGCAGTCATCACACAAAATTACCAATTTCAAAATTAGCAAGAAGAAGTACTTTTTCATGTGGGGAGAGGAACTGATGGAGCTTGTCACCATGGGTTGAATGCTGTAGATGTCAAAAGTTTACATTGGTTCAGAAACTAGTTAGACAAATCAATGAAAGAAAATATGTCATGGCAATTAAACACAAAGGTGCAATAAGAATTAGGATATTTGCAGGATCTGACTTTTTCAACATTTAAAAAAAATCCACTTTGAAAGGCTGTGTTTCATATAACATGCATTGTGTAAGAAGAGGTTTCTCTCCTCTTAAGAAAGAGTATGGAATCTGCAAGTATCTAATACTTTTTACATGTTCATATAATATTTAATATTTATATGATCTTCTCACTTAAGAATAGGATAATCTGACTCAAAACCAACTGAAGTGTCTCATGTAACACTTTCTGGACATCTATGATTTTTCTTTTTGAGAATGAAATTTGATCCAAATTTAAGAAAGCTTTTCACTTAAGTATAATTTACAGATTATTTCCTCAAATAGCATTACTATCTTCTATAATTTATCTCATACTGTGAAATATTGTTTCAAATATGAGAAGGATGAATGAAGAAGTTGTACTTTCCATTTCAAAAGCAACGTTACAGCTGAATAGAACTGCTTTGTGAAAATAAGTATGACTCTTCTCTGCCTCCATATTAAGTAATATAATTTTCCACTACTTACTGGGTCATGATCGTATGTTTCAGCTGGAGTCAATAACTTGTAAACATACAGCTTCTACACATCTTTTCAAGCTGAAAAGATAGGCAAGAATCATAGTTGAGAAAGAAGGGACCATGCTTTGCTCTGTTTAGAACGTATTGGTAGAAGAATAGGAGTTCTGGACTTGAGAAGGAATTAAATAGGTACACACTAGTCAAAAGTGTTTTAGGGTGGTTTTGAGGATTCCCAAGAAGGTAAACACACACACACTGACTATAAGGGAAAAAGCAAGTGTTTTATTAATTACACACATGTGTTACGTTAAGGGTATTTTGCAAAGCAAAGAAAAAAAACTACTAACATACCGACCCAAGGACTGTAAAGAAGGAGATGAACCATCTGTATATTCCATACATTCTTGTGCTGTCTTGCACTGCGAGCCCAGTCCAGCAGTCGGTAGGTGCCAGCTTTACGTGGGTGTCCCCACAGAGGCAACGGTGACCTTGCCGTACACCAGCCCACTGCTCTTCAGAAAACCCCGGTATTTTATACATTTGTGGAGGAACAGGTGTCAACACTTGTGGCCAATGAGTGCCGAAACACACCTCGATTGCAACATAGGGAGCCTATGGCACATGCGCCCGCTGGTCAGGTGTGCTGCATGCACCATAGCCATCCCGTCTATTGGTTCATGGACTCTGTGGATGCGGCAAATTACCATAATCCATCAGTCACATCCATTATGCTCTAACCAATAGCAGGACTTTTGCAAGGTAAGCAAAATTATGTGTGGTCCCTTGTATTCCTCCATTATTGCATGTAATACCTCCCCTAACATTGCTCTACTTTCTTATCCCCATGGTCAGCATTTCAAACAATAGACAATAAACTATCTGTTCCCTGTGCTGACTGTGTTTTTTATTTAACTGCTTCTTACTCAGTGTTCATCCATGGACCAAAGTTCCATCTTTTAACCCTTCCGTACACAAAAGAAACCAAGAAAAAAAAAAAAAGAACAAACATTGCTTCAAAGGGCCTGGAAAAGTTTGAGACTGCTTTTAATCCTGTTGTTATAGGTGTAGATGCAATTCTGTAACTGTAGTTGTAGCCATAGTTTTGAGGAAAATTGGAGTAACATATACTTTAAAAAAAGTAAAAAAGTGTAATGAATAATGATTAATAATAATTTGGAAAATACACAAACAGTAGGCCATCACTGGAAGTCATTTATCAAAAAGTGTCTCCTATGTACACAAGTAACATTCCAAGAACAGGAGAATGTAGGTTCCACCATAAAATTTGGTGTTAGAATGTGCTTCAGAATTCTACAAGTTACATACAAATCTTGTTCTAAATCTCATCCTACTTAATGATGTATGCACAGGTTGCTTGAAAATGCAATGGTTATGATAATGCCACCATTTTCGCAACAGTGGTATACGAAGAACATCTTCCATTTTATTAGAATCCTATATCAGACAAGGAACATCATACAGCTTGACAGCAAAATAATTCCTTTTTCTGAAACACCTATAAGAATGCTTGCTGCATATGGAATTCTGGAACTAAAGGTTCCACTGTGGTTCAGTTAATTCTAATGGCAAATAATATTTTTTTAATAGATAGACACAGCAATGTTGTAATGTATCATACACAAAAGCTAAACATGAATAGTCACAACATATTCTTAAACATTGAAGTCTATATTGCCACTAACATTGTTTAACATACTCAAAATCTTTCAAGCATAGGTTTGAACAATACAGTTTAGTCTTTTTATTTCAGAATTTTGAGTACTTATTTCTCACAAACCATTCTTCAAAATACAAAGAATCAACTTGGAATGCATTGATTATTTCCTCTTTTTTAACTGGGATGGATGATCTGTGTGCACTGCAGATCCCTTGGAAAATACAGAGCTTGTGGCAGTCAGCTATTCTTTTAAGTGTTTTAGACATAGGTCCAGCATACTTTAACAAAGTGTTAACCTTCATACATTTAGCTCTACATGTGGCAATAATAATCCATATAAAATATATACATTTTGATTTAGAAATTCTTATTGATATGGGTAGGTACCTATGTTCACATACATATACAGAAAATCCCTAAGCAGAAAACTGTTTAAAAATAATACTGTAATAGTTTGTGGAAGTGATAGATTTCACAATTGATTGATTATATTTGCAATAAGAGTAAGTATACTTAGGTTGTGAGCACATTGGGGAATTGCCTGTTGAATAAATTCCCTTTAGAAAGAGATCAACCACTTTAAACTTTTTATTGTGTGCTTAATTAACTAAGTAATTAAAGGCAATAGTGACTTTCACAATCACAGTTATCCTTTCAGACTAAGCCTATTCTCCATCACTCTTAACATCTCTTCCATTTCTCTGATGCTCTAACTTCATTTCCTCTGGGGGTTTAGTGGCTCACTGCAGCAATTTTCACTTACACTTTATCAAATATCTCCAACAGGCAAACATTAGTTTTCTCATGAGCTTGAAGGAGGTGTGTTTGCTAGAGTTTGATTATCCATCAAATGTTTCCCCAAATCTGTAGGAATAACCTACATTTTACAACTCATTCCTGAGAAAAATTGCTGCCCAATGAAATCTGGAAAAGAGAAGTATAGTTTAACATTTCTTGAGAGACGTGTTTCTGTCAGGTTTACTTTCTTTACTTTACTTCCTTGTTATTTTGAGAACGGAAATATTTTGAGTTTCACAAGAAGAAATACAAACCTTTTTATGTTAGAAACTTTGGCATTATGTACAGTCTTTTATGTTTTTTCAGTTTGAATGCAGAATGAAAAATGGGCCATAGAGACAAAGACATGGCATCTCTTTTAGATGTGGATAACCATTATCTTGTATAATGTAGTACAGACTGAGACTATTTACATTTTAGCTGCATTTATTTCATAATTTTTAACAAAAAACCTTTCATCTTTCATAGCGTATAACAATTCCAGGAGGATTCAAGGAGAGTCTTGAATACAACAGTGTATCATATACGGTTATGTCTTTCCATATTTGTGTTTGGAATTTCACTTGCTCTGTCTTTTAAGATACCATATGAGGAGACATGTAAGGAAGGCTCTGTCCTACACAATCATTTGGTCCAAGAACTGAGGACTTCTTAGTGCATAAGGCAAATCTCTGTGGAGAATAACATCGGGAGTGCATCAAGCATTATCTGTTTTTTCAGCAGAAGCTATGGAGAAGATACAGTCTGGTTGTTCTATAGCTAGAATAGCCCTGTTATGGCCTCTGCGCAAAGGTTATGGCACCCTTTCAAAACTGGAAAGCTCAAAGGTTGTTTAAATTATATCTGGTCCTTGGACATTAGGAATATTATAGTTTTCTAGGTGCACACTCTAGTTTGTTGAAGGGCAAGTTCTTTGCTATTGAATCATCTCCTAAAAATCTCATAAAATGGTCAGCTTATCAGTCTTTTTCAGTGAATTTCTGCACTGTTCTGTATGTAGCATGTTGTCTCAGGCCCATCTGAAAGCTGAGGCTAAACAAAAATGTAACAGCCAACCTGCTAAGTGCAATTTCTTACCATGAGTACATGATGCTAATTCTTTGTGATCTTCATTGCTGTCTGTTGGCTTCAAGCTAGAACATAAGGTGGTGTTCAGAAGAAAGAAAAACTAAATACCCTGAGATGCCTATTTAAATCAGTACTATTCTTTCCTACAAAGATATTCAGTCACTTCATATTTAAAGGATTGGAGCGAATTTGCTGACTCTGTTTGCCAGGAAGCAGGAATCAATAGCCTTTTCATGGTAGCAAAACAACATGAATTTGTTTACTTTTGGTAGAGATGGGTGAGGAGATGAAGCTGAGGCAGGGGGAAGGGAAATTAATTGTTCATAGAATTTTGCCAAAGGTCTAAGTTTTGTCACGTTTGCTTCAAATTTATCATTTTCCTTAGTGTAACATATACCATATTCAAAAATTACCTTAGACAATTTACAATCTGGGACCAGAGTTTTACCTTGCCCCAACCTCTTTTTTTAGTATGTGAAATAAAAATAAATAAATAAAATTAATCTCTGTGTGGTTACATGTTGTTCCATTCTTATCTCTATGGGGTTTTGATATATACCGTCTAGGCACAGAACATGTAAGTCTGAGGGAGAGGAGGATAATTTAATTTCATTTTATTTTGTTCCATGGCTTTTATCTCTCTGTGTATACAGGCTAAACTTCCTTTGCCTCAGTCACATTTTTGTTTTCCTGTGGTGTTTAATTTTGCTGTATCTGCATTTATTTGATAACCTGTGGCTTAAACGTGTTTTCCTATCTGGCAGAGGTTTCGCTGATTTCTGCCATATGTTGGCTTGTATCAGATTATTTCTTTTTTACCAACACATTGTTTTTAGCCCTTGAGTTTCCATACTAGAATTGTTAGGTTTTTTTTTTTCCTTCCTACCTTTCAGCAATGATTTTTTTTTCTCCTGTTTTTAACACTTGCATTTCTGTAGTGCCAACTGTGAATGCAACTGAGCATATGTGATACTTCACTGCAAGCAATATGCTTGACTTAAAAGCAATATGATCAAATTAACAGTCTATGTCATTTGAAATGACAGTGAAAACATATACGTGGTCTGACATGAATGACTTGATGAATCTATGATTAGTCTTTGTTAATACAAAGACTAACTTTTCCTGGTTTTTTATGAGTTATCTCAAGTCAACTAATCCAATAATTTTTTGCTTACATTTCTGTGTAATTAATTTATTAAAATCAATGTAATGTTAAAAATGGCATATTAAAATAGCAATATCAAATTCACAGATTTCATCAGGAAAAGCTGGCATTTTATATATGTGTCTAGGTATATATGATATTCTATTTAATTTCTTTTTTTATTACCTTTTCATAAAAAAAATATTTGTTGAATTCCTTTTCTGCAAAGGGTGGCTATTGTAATATTATCATTATCTCAATTACAACCAACTTCCAAACTCTTTTAGTAAGGCTGCCACTGTTCTACAACACCTATACTACAGCTGTGGAACACTGTTTGCAGAAACTGCCTGTGCTGGATTTAGTTTACTGGCTGTTGATAATACTAAAAGTGAAGCAGCTTGGTCTTGAGCAAGGCTGCTTGACAGGCTGGTCAGTGCTAGATGACTAATTCTAAGAGAAAATTTGTGTTACTAGAGGTATGCTGCTCTATATACACTATACCTGAGTTGACAGGTTGTGCATTCATTGTTTCTCATTCTTTTTGTGATGGTATGTTTAGCTCTTCCTCTCCCTTCCCTTGTTGCTGCTGTCAATATTTTAAAGGCAGGCTAGGTTTTTGCTCCATAAACAATGTCCATTGTTCCTAACCTCAAAAAACTCAAACCAACTATTTGTCTTTTAAAATATGTATTTACTCTGCATTTTATGAGTAATCTTTTCAGACAAATGTGACAATTTGTAGTAAACAAACAGCCATTGTTAGTTTAGAACCCACTTTTCTTATTGTAATCCCTACAAGAAAATTCAGTTGGAATACAGTTAAAACAGCTTAAATATATTCCTCTACAAAAATACGTTAAATATATACAGTAATAAAAATAAATTATGTAGTATAGTTTGGAAAACTTTAATTCTCACAATATTCCTTTAAGATCATGTCCACAATGATTCTTACTAGAATCTGTTGCATTTGCAGACCTAATTGCTTTGTTTGCTGTAACTACAGGATTTGCATAATTTCCTCAGCCTGCTGAAATATCAATAGAATTCTGTTAAACCCCGTGACTAAGATTTGTTTTTTACCTAAATCAATACAGCAATAGAGATCTCTACAAAAAGGAATAACTTCTGACATAAATTGCTTCACCTGCAGGCTTGTTTAGAAAAGTTCATTTTTTATAGAACTGCTCTCTCAGATGATAACATCAGTGGCTTTTTCCTCTTTTTTTTTTTTTTTTGGTGTGTGTGTGTGTGCCTTGTTTAATGGAATTCACTCTAATGTCCTTACATTTTCCTTGGAATTGTGCTATGAAGTACCATGGATTTGCATTTCTTAACCTCAGGTTTTGGGACAAGATTTTTGTTGCTGTTGAACAGGGGTTTACAAATACCTGTTCCTAAATTTAAAAACAACCTAAACTAAAATGCTATAATTCTTCTTATTTTCCATATTTTTATTCATGTCTTTTCTCTACACTTTTCTGACATATATGAGAAATGGCCAAGGTATCAGAAGAAAAGTTGTGTTGCATTTTTTTTTCAGAATGGAATTTACAATGCAGGGAAAAGGAAATCCTGAGGCCACAAAATCTTGATTCCAGGGATAAGCGCACATGATCATCTGTAAAAAAGTCCTAATTTTATGATACTGCTCCACAGAAGCTGCATTAGACTTTGATAAGCATCTCTTGCTGCAGCTTTAGGACTTCTCATGGCCTTAATTTCTGGTGAATAGGATCGTAGCCTATTGGTGGTGTATGTGTAGATTGCCTAAGTGAAAATAAGACTGTATTACTCTAGTTAGTCCTTCTTTCTAATGGAGAGTATGGTGACCGGCACACTACATCTGACAGAGCTCTCTCATCAATAAAAGAAATGTGAAAATAATTTTGTATTACCTAAGGTAATAAAATAATAGAATAACTTGAAGTTGAGTTTCTTGGTTTGGATAACAGTATTTGTGAATGTTTATATGTGCAAGTTTAACAATCAATTTACACCTTCTCTCTCATCTAGTACATTTCAGGCCTTCAGTAGAAAGTTGTTCTGGTCCATTCCTCATTCACAATTCAGAGCCTTACCTGTGTAAAGAATGCAAAAACTTGGTGCCAGCAGACCTAGGTACATACTCTGATAGACTTCTTGCAGTTCTACTGTAGAAGACTCACAGCAGCTCGTGCAGATTTTCTTCTCTCTTTTTGGCTGTCTTTCAGTCTTGACAACTCAAGAACTCTGTAATTTCCTTAGGTGATGGGTACATTTCAATGCACTGAAATTCTGCCCTTGGCAAGGGCTAGATGAGAGCATGTTACCTCTGTGACACACTCAGATAATGAGTATGGAGAACTGGAAGATGGATGGTGTTGGCCATCCCCGCTACAGTGTGGTCAGAAGAGCTTGATAAGCACAGAGTTGATAGAATACGAATTTACTGTTGGTTTGAACGCGTATCTGTTTCAAATAGTCTCTTTTCCATTACTAGTAACAATCTACTATTCCTCAGACCTTCTGGGGAACAGATATGTGCAATTACAATTTTCAGAAGATTCTAAGAAAGTGAAGAAACATATCATCCATACAGGGAACACATGTTTGTAATGTGGCCTTTAGAAATATCACTTCAAATGCGTATTTAATTTAGAGGTATTTTACTGATTGGAAGATATTCTGTGTGTTAATTTCAGCTGTTAACTTTAAAGTGAAGTCCATATAAGATACATATATATAGAAGGTACCTGCAGATATTTTTTGATACTAAAAAAATTACGAACTATCTGGGGTTAATTTTCTGGTAGTGTTATTAATTTCCTAATTTTTCACATAAAGCATATATACACCGTCTTGAAAATAAATTCTATGTCAGCCTACATACTAGAATGTTATGTCTTTTTAAGAAAATAGCTTTCCTGTTCATAAAAAATTAGATTTGTATTTATTTTTTATTATTTATTTTTGGAAAATAGACTGCCATACTTTTTATTTTCACAACTTTGAGAAAGGGATCAAAAAAGTGATCCAACATCTGGTAGTTTTGACATTAAAATAACTGAGCCACTTATGGAAGATAACTAGTTTTGTTTCTTACTTGGAATATTGTATTGTTAAGGTGACCTCTCCAAAATACACTACCCCTGTTTTGTAAAGTAAGAGATATTATCTATTTTAAGATTTAAAATACAAGTGAAAAATTACAATGGATGTTCTGTTATCATCCTATTATTTTCCTCTTTTTTTTTTTTATTTAAGAACCAGGTCAATCACTAACCTGCATGTAAAATTATATGATCATGAAGCCTTTATGTGGAGCAAAAATGGAATTTAAATTAATTTTCTGCTGTATTACACAGTTAATTCCACAAACATGAGGTGACTTCTACCAGTTTGTGCACCCCTCAAGAAATGGAAATTGTGCATTGCAGGCATTGCTTGAATACTACTTGAATACTGATTCATAAGGTGAGTGACTCTTCTGGTTGTTGAAATAGAAGCATATGAAAATTGATACTTTCATGGGAAGCTTTTATACAAAACAACTCATGGTGACTAACCAGTGCAGATCTATTGTGAAAGGAATAACTAATACTGTCTTAGGCCACTTATTGTGCATAATTATATTTGCTAGTACAGTGCAGTAACTGGAGAAACAGTGTGTCGTATTACTGAGTCTTTAAAAAAACCTAAACTTTGGCTCTAAGTGCCATTTTAGTTACAACTTGGGAGTGGAAGGAGACATCAGAAAATTGATATCCATTATTTTTCATCATAGTGTAGACTGGGTTACATTTGCCAGCCTATCTTGAATAGCTTTATGTTTCAATAACTTTTTTGAGACGACAGTAGTTTGAATGGCTTGCAAAAGGGTGCCCTAAGCATTCCCCATGAATGTGCTTGCATTTTAAAAATTCAGGGTGTACAATACTAAGGATTCAGACATTGGATGAGAACGGGGCAAGTCTGAAGGAGTGTTGTTGCTTTCTGCTACTGTCCATTCTCAGAGTATGTTGTATGAGGGTAACTCATACTTGCTTGAATAGTTCTTACATGGATAGTCAAAGATTAAGGAGGTCTCCGGGAAGCAAAGGTGAGGATAGGACAGAGTAAAAAACTATGGAGGCTCAAACCAAAAGGAAATTGTTCTGTCAACTTTTAACTGACCTGATTTTTCTAGAGTTTCATGTGTCAACAAATCCTTTGCAAGTTGTCTTGTGAGTGTGTACATATATATATATACACACACATATGTGATACCTTTTATTCATTAGTGTATCTTCATAACAGTAAAAATCTGCCACATTCTTACAGCATGTAAGAATACTCTAATTAGCTTTTGTAAGTTACATATACATTAATTCTAGTTCTATATGTCTACTTTCAGACCATAATCTACTGATTTCCCATGCTGTTTAACAGCAGTCCCTACATATGAATGGAATTTCTGATCTAATAAGTTAATTATTTTTGCTAGTGTCGTGGATGTGAACATAATTCTGTGGCAGATCTTCTCATCCACATGTACTGGCATCATATATGACCAATATGCCATTTTGGGCATGGAATTTCAGAATTCTCTTTTTTTTTTTTTTCGGTGGGACAAGGAATAACAGCCTATGTCAACCACATCTGCTATGCAAACTGAAGATGTAACATCCTTTTGGCATGTTTCCTTTTGGCAAACCATGATATTGATCAATTTTTACATTTTGTTTTGTTGGTAAATGGAGGGAAAAAAAAGTCAAAGTAATATGCACAGTATTTGAATATTGAATTTAACATATTTCAGAGAAAAGGATTTTCTTCTTACTGAAGGTGATCCAGCAGCTGACTGCCACTAAAGGCAATGGTCCTATTTCCCTTTCCTCCTTTTTCTTAGGTGGTACTGAGACTTGTTTGGCCCTATAGTAAGCTGAGCACTAAAGGAGGCTGGGGGCAGTTTGGAGATTTTTTTGGCTCAGGGACTTGAATCAGATCACTACTAGGCAATGGGCACCAACACTTTTAATGGTTCAGGTTTTCATAAGGTAGAGTTACATATATAAAAGCTCATCACAAGAAGACAGGGAAGATCCATTCTTCTTTTCCTTTGTTTTTCTCCCCTGTTGCAAAGAATCACATCATGGGGCTGCCTTTCCCTGAGAGCAGTCCAGTGTTTTTTCCAACAATGAAATGATCAGCTGGCTCATACTGTGTTGTGGAATTGTCACCTGACATTTAGGAGAAAGGCAGACTAATGCACATTTTTACAGGAAATCTTGCTTTTTGGGGACCCAAACTGGTGTCAGTTTTATTCTGGGAATAAGTGACCCCAATTATCTTCTTTACCTTCATGGAAGATTCTTAAAGAACAAGCCATTGAAGTACTCAGAGGTAGTCTTCATTTTCTTTCAGATTATTACTTCTTTCATTTTACTTACTGTGCTTTTGTTTTGTTTGTTTTTCCAGTTGAGTAGTCAAATCTTCTAAGATAGTGTTTCCATTTCAGTTGCATCATTTAGAACTATTCAGCCATAATGGTTTGCAGTTCCATGTGTCAGTGACAGAACAAAACTTGGATTGCAACTTGATGCCCCACACTCACAACAGCTATGATGGTGGTACATTCTGTAATTCTGCAAGGACAGAGGCAACTCCTAAAATCCTATCCTGACACATTTCTTCTGCAGGATTCACAAATTGAAATGCTTGGATTGCAAAAAGGTCATTACAGAAGACAGAACAATGTTCATGGTGAGCGAGAGTCATCAGGGTATTTTTAGAGTAGTTTATTAAGCTGGTCTGAGCTGAGAATAATTTAAATAGCTGAGGATTTCCACCTCATCTTCAGACACTGAAAGAAGGGTTGATCATTTTTTCCAGAATCAAACAGGAAAAGGTTTTTGTCTTAGTCCTTGCTTAATCCTACCTAATTACAATTGAGTGTCATACTGTAGATCTCTCAGATGTGGCTAGTCTCTAACCTTTACTTAAAAGAGAAATACAACCAGTTATAAGAACATAATGTATAATGTTGGACACTGTAGTACTAAACACATTTGTTACAGTCAACCAAAATTAAGATTTTAAGAGCTTTCATGTGTAAAATGAAATAAAATGGAGGGAAAATTCAGTTTCTTTTAACAAGTACAATGTCTTCAATGTTTTATTCTGTGCTTTCAGAAACAAACAAAATTCAAATGAGGTCAAAATATTTAAAGTAAAATTCAAATGGTAAATAGATTTAAAAAAAAAATTAAATCTATGAATCTACTTTCAGGTTAATCTCAGAATCTATAGAATGAGTTATAGTGAGTTATTTTAATTCAAGTAACTCTAATATTAATTGAAAAATATCCCTTGATTATAAACTGTTTAGAACTTTATCACATTAAATCTTCTCTTCAAACAAAGGATCTCATTCCTCACCACAAAATAACTGAATGGTACTTAGGGAGCATAGAGTCTCTGTGACACAAAGAATCTTTTTTTTTCCATGTCAACAATGCCTTAAAATATTTTTAATTCAATCGTAATGAGCACTACGGTCTTTAGTTCTTTTGACAATCGGGCAGTTTAATTTTATGCTCTGGAATAGACTCAATATTGAATCTTGCCTCCTAGTACTAAGAATGAACTTTGGTTTTCACAACATCCATATATTTTTCCCAGAACATTTTCCAACTGCTTTATATAAGGATAAGGTAGACCTATAGATAATAATTTTGGGACTTGAACTAGGCTTCCAAAGAACTGTCGTACATGTGTTTCATTTACACAGTTGCTATTAATATGCATTTGCTGTTCTTGTAGGCTCAAATTCTTCACCTTCACTACAAAGAGGCATGGCAATTTTGACACTTTTCACATGTCCTCTAGCAATGAGTCCCTTTTGCTTGGAGATCAGTATAACCTGAAGTGTGACTCTCAAGAGGAATGTTAAGGAACAGAAAAATGGATGTTGCAGCAGCCAAAGTTGATTTTCTATTGCATAGCTAGGTAAGAGAAGAAGGATCTTCGTGGTCAAAATTGAAAAAAAAAAAGAAAAAGAAAAACGGGAGTTATTTCCTTGATTGCAGAATGATTTGACTGAGACTTAAACTGCATAATGGAGAATAAAACTTCCTCCCAAACCATACCCAGCATGACTGGTTGCTTTGATAGTATTTGAGAAACATTTCTTATGGAGTTTACAGACGAAAAGCAAAAAAAAAAAGGAAAGTTGTAGATATTTGAAATTTTGCCATAACTTTGTTCCTTTTTACTGAAACAGGCAAAATGTCCCAGATTACTTTAGGTCCGCATTCTCTTATGATACAAACATATGCTTATTAGAGCACATAGATGTACTCCTGAAAGAGTTTTAGGTCCCCCGTGTCTCTTTCTTCATATTGTTTTTGCCCTGTACACAATTATAAAATAAAGGTTCTTCTGTATATTCTGTTTCTCAGCTTGATTTTGTTGACTCTGAAAGTACTGCAGACGCAAAAAGAGAAATCTACTTGGTTTTATTCCATAGAGGGATAACATATTTTTAATTATTTGCATATTATGGCATAACCTAAATCAGTCGTTCCAGTTGTTAACAGTTTGACTTTCGCATTTAAAAAAGCTCTTATAATGAAGAAAGAGGTAAGAAAAAGAACTGTACTGAGTTATGCCATGAAACGTTGTAGAAAGCAGAGACTTATTAACTAGAAGGCTTTGAAACAAAATCTTGAGTGATTAATGTTTGATACATTATTCCCCAGGCTGCACTACTAAAATAAATTAATTCACCTCAGAATGCTGATATAGGGTATTCCATTAGTGAAAATATTATAAGTAATAATATGCCTCTTTCCTAAAGTCCAGAAAAAGTTTATTCAGTTTTAATAATAGATTTTCTGCAGTCTTGCAGTGAAAGGTAGCCAGTTGTTGGTGTGAGGTTTATTTATAATGGTAACCCTATAAAGTTTCCACATCTTTTATAATTTTCAACTTTGACTGTATGACAAATAGTTTGGTTTACAAAAAAATAACATCTTGATTTATTCAAGCACTAGCATGACTAATAAAATAGAAGTATACATTGTCTCCATTTAATAGTGTAACACTATACATTGTCTTCGTTTGCATTTTAGTTTGTGAGCACTTGCACACATGCTCAGCTTCACCCTTTTGAGCACTTGGGTTGAACTCTAACACATGGTATGAAGGGAAAGAACAGATCTCATCTTGTACAAAGTAGCTTGGATCTAAATAAGTAGGAGGTTTTGAGTCATATTAAAGTTATATAATTATTCCTGCAGTTCAAAATTTAGAGAAAATCCTATTAGCTATATGACTGAAAATAGAATTCTAAAGATTCAGTAGCAAACACTTATATGCAATTGTTTTCTGTGGTAGATATGGTAGTATAAGTTTATACCATACGCTAAGAGGCTTTAAGACAATTTGCTACGTGACAGCTTTGTAGTGTCTATGTCATTTTCTGCCTTTACTATCAATTTTGTATGGACTTGATTTAGTTTAGTTCTGGTCTGCCTAACCTCCTGAGTTGGAAGTTCAATTTTATATCAGAAGATCCTTGTAGTCACTCAGCCATGATATGACTTAGTCTTCCTAAGAAGCACAGCAATGTTAAAATAAAATCCCTGTGATGGTCAAGACATGTGTCCAGAGGGTAAAAATGCTACTTATCCAGTTTACTGATAAAGTCAAGCAATAAGGTTAAGATAATCATCTGCTTCTATATATTTTTAAAGGAAGAGTATGCTTCACAGGGTAGACATCTACCATCTAAATGTTTTATCAAATTAAGCATGTTATTCATACAGCATCACCTGCACAATCCTTTATGGCTGTACTACCATCTGCAGTACTAGTTAAATGATATCAGCACCCTGCAGTACTTTGTCCTATTGTACTGTTTTCTGGTTTTCGATTATTAAATTGTGTGGAAAAAAAATCTGAAAATTATTTCATTATTTGTGCTTATCTTAATGAACTCAATAAGAAGTCTTTAAAAAGGGGAAAAGGTGGTTTTAAGCAAATACAAACCAAATAGTGTATTAGTACATGGGAAGAAAGTAAGATCGATGATCTGACAAAACAGTAATTAAGAAAAAAAAGAACATTGCTACAATTAACTTGCATAATACAGTTGCATATAATTCAAAGGCAAAATTAATTTATTGTTTCTTGCTTGAGAACAAAACAGCAACTTTTTATTGATTAGTCTGTTTTATCACTACATATAAGACATATTTAAGCCCTCCAATATGTAACAATGATACTGAAATGTTGCTGTTTGACCTCTCCACCTTGAAATTAAATTTCAAGAAGCCCACAGAGATAGCAGAAAATCGACTGCCCAATAAAACAATTTCACAGTTGTTTTTGTAGGTTTGTGTCAGTTTGTAAATATTGAATCTGAATTGCTTTCTTAATTAAAGCAAATAAAATAAAAAACTTGGCATAATTTTGTTCTGAGCAGTTGCCAAACTGTTAAGCTTAACATATGCTGAATATTTGATTAAAAAGTGATTTACTGGAAAATTTACCAGTCATGGTGGACAATATTTTACGTAAGTTTATTTTCTTAATTTTCAACAGTTTTAATGATTAAATATTATTATGTACCCAAATGCCAAGAACACGTATGTATTCAAGCTCTACAAACTCCTTAATAATATATAGGGCTGTAAGTTCATAAAATTTGTTCCAAATATTTCTGTTCATTTTATGCAAACATCTTAGTAACTCGTGTTAGAAATGTTAACTAGAAAAAGCACTTAACCTTTTTTTGGTTGTTGTTTTAAATCTAGAAAGGAGAAGATAATCTTCCTTATCAGTACCTTGAGAAAATACACTCTCAAATAGGAAGTGTTAATATTTTGGTTATTTAGAGGATATGTCTGCTCAAGAAGAAAAAACCCAATAAAACAAAACCACTACTGAAAATGAAACCAAAGGCAGTAAAAATAGGCAAGGGTTAGACAAGAACTCACATTGCCTGCCCACTTCTAAAAAAGATAGCTAGAAGACAGGAAGACAAAACTTTTTACCTTACTGGGAATTACTTTCAGAGGCAAGGCACTAATGCTGGGCCAGTGATCAGGGACTGTGTTTCCACCTCCCTAATTAAAGACATATAGATACAAAAAATCTATAAGCTGTTATTCTCCCTTACTATTTTATAACCGATTAATAAATTTAACAAAAAGTGAGTTTTCTTCCCTTCCCTCAGCATCTGAAGCTGCAGTTGTAAACTACTTATGAATAAACAGTTTTCTTTCTTTCATACCATAACTTTGAGATTTGTCTTTGCTCAAGTTGCAGTACATGTAGATAGCACGTACTCCCTACTATATCTTGGGTCAAGTGCAGGTGATCACACTGCCACGCAATGCTCAGAGTGGTTTAGTAAGCTATGTAGGTGAATACTTGTAACTCAGAGTAGTGTTTCTTCAACAATGCACAGAAGCAAGGCCCAGGCTTTCCTAAGCAAACTTGTTTGATCTTAAAATACCACCTCCCTGAAAGCATTCAACCTCAGTATGTACAGGAAGCAACCTGATGCAAGAATGGAATTTTACTGTGAGCAATCAAGATCATGAATACTGACAGACATCCGTTAATTGAAGACTTCCTTTTTCTCATCTTCCATGTCTTCCACTTATATCAAGCCTATCTATAGACCCTGAGCAGACTCCAGTTTCTTAGGTCAGTTTTTCAGCAAACCTAAAAACACTGGGATGGTAGTATAATTTTGTTAAACTTGGTAGTGACAAATTTTAAATGAAAAAATATAGCTGTTTCACTCCTGCTAAATAAGAGGAGGGTTGCCAAATTTCCTTTCTTTAATATGAAAAACACAGACTGATGAATATATAGTGAATATATCAAATATAAGAACTATCTAACAGTCTGCATCAGTATGGGAAGAAATAGCAAGAATATCAGTATCTTCTGTTTCTCAGTATGTGCATAACAGGTATAAAGGATACATCTGAAACTTCAACTTAC
>JANXJC010000078.1:25722057-25734806 GCA_027564655.1 Leptodon cayanensis
TGACTTTAGACTAAACATTACTTAGCAACAACAGAAAACTTCAGTGTGCTATCAACATTCTTCTCATACCTAGCTCAAAAACAGCACTATACCAGCTACTAGGAAGAAAATTAACTCTATCCCAGCTGAAACCAGGACAAATAGTAATAACAAGCAACTGCAATGGTATGTGGGAAATTAATGTCAGGGTGTGCGGTATTCTTTAGGCTGGGTGAATATATAGAAATTATTAGGATACGAAGTAGTCCTTGTTCAGAAATGAATTTACAGCATAGCCTTTTTTTCATTCTGTTTTAATGGGTATTATTTTTTAGACTGCATTATCCTAGTGCCACACATGCTGAGGGATAGATAGGCATATCGATGGAATCCCTGGAGCATTATGAGTTCTTCTGTTGTGATAATGTTACCATTAGTCTTGATTGCATTTGCTGAGGGTGGGATTCTAGTAACAGTTTGCTTTAGGCACTTTTGTTTGTTGGTTTACATTTTCCCTCTTAATTTTGTCCTAGTGTCTTTCCCTCTTTTTTTTTTTTTTTCAAAACAGATTTCTGTTGTGTTACATAGTGTTTATTTTACTTGCCATTGTAATAATCACTTTTATGTTTTCTTCATGCCAGTTTAATGTTCTGCTACTGATGAACATTTTCATCACATTTACTAGAGCTCATGTCATACATATGAGAATACTTCCTTTATTTGTCTCTTAAATTTTCTTTTTCCCTTGCTAGTGTTTTTGCTATCTCAGTTTCAATGTTCTGGCTGGTTGCAATTATAAGTTTTCCCAGCTGGGAGCTTGTTTCGTTTTTCTTGGTCTCTGTGACATGCTGATCTATTTGGAAACAGTGTTCAAATTGTTTTGTCTGTGTATTTTGCATCTTCTTTCCACACAGTATTAATGATGACTTCGTGTATATTTTTCTCTTCAGAGTTTTTTTAAAAAAACAGTAGTTAAAAAACCCTGGTGCCACTCTGTGACCTCTTACATCACAGAAAAGAGACTTCCAAATGGGGTTTGGAGAGAAATGTCAATACCTATGATTTGCAGAAGGCCTGAAAATTAGAAAAAGCTACTCTGGCAGTCATTGCATGGTAGAGGAAAAAGCTACTTCCAGTATTGGTGTTAAATAGAGATCTGAAGAATCATAAGTCTCTGTTTAGTTTTTTACTTTTGCCTGAGTCATACTTTTTAATGGCATTATAATTAAAAAAGTTGTTGTGGAAGTGTGATCTTCTTATGGAATAATCTTGAGCATATACCAACTGCTTTGACCAAGTTTGGTAAGCATTGCATTTGGTGGGCCTTACTCAATTAAGGGCTGTGTGATCAGCCTTTTGAACTGCTGTTCTTCAGTATAAGCATGATCTGTTCTATGAAGAGACATATAGATCTTGCTAGCACAACAGAAAGAGGCCTATGAAAGACAGTGCAGGGGTTTATTTTTTCAAGGAATACAAGTTGGCAAGAACTCTTTAAAGGTGCTATCTGTGGCTCATGATTTCAAGTCTTCAATCTAAATGTGAACTAGCCTATTTAATTATGGTTAATAACATTTAATTATGGTTAAATAACATCCTTCCTATTACTTTTGCTGATTGGTTGGTGAAGTGACTTGTGTAGATGGATATGATGTGAACACTTGTGGGTAACTTATTTAAGATTCCATTCCCATACATGTTCGAAACTCTGGTCATGCAAGGACTGTTCTGAAAAACAGTGGGAATTTTTCCAAAAACTTTACTGAATTTGGAGAAGGTACATAAATCAATTGTAGTAAATATATTTACTAATAAAACTTTATAATGAAAATATTCATAGAAAGCAGGATAGAAAGAAGTATAAATGTACATAATGTCAGCTAATTAAAAGTATGAACTATATGGTGATTTATTTATTTATCCAGCTCTGGTCCATGTTCAAGAGTTCTGCTAGAGAGTAGAATTTCAATTAATACTGTCAAATGTAGGCTGTACTAGTCTGCATGAAACATCAGCAGAACCCAATATAGCTTTACAATAACAAGAATAGTACTGGAGATGCTTATAAGTTTCCAAATATTTCTGATTTTTTTTTCTTTCCATTCATTCTTCTTGCAGTTGATTTCCATAAGTTGTACAATATACCCTTTCAGTATTATTGTTGCCCTCCATTCTAAGAATTACAAACACATAGTGTATGTGTGCCAAACACATAGTTATGTCAGTTGTATCTAAATTAAATTTCAGATGTTCATTAGCACTGAAAGAATGACTCTGCCAGTTAAAAAAAAAAAAAAAGAAATGAAAGTATTCTATTTATTTTAATATTACTGTAACAGTAATATTTCAGGGTGTTGATCAGCATAAATACAGGACATGAAACTTGAACTTTTATTCAGCCTTCTTGGAATCCCATTGGAGTAATCCTTTCATAAAAAATGTAAGATTGTTTGTATACAGTGAAAGACAATCAGTATTTCAGGCTTAGCTTGCAGCACCGAATTCAGTTGCCATTTTGTTTATGATTTCAAGAAAACCAGAAAAGATTCTGCATTTTATGTGGGATCTACATGAAAATCCTTTTCTAAGAGCCAGCTTTAGCCGACTGCCTAATTTTAAAGGGAGGTATGATGTATCCTTCGAAACTATTACCAACAGATGAACTGAGTGAGTATTGATGTATAAACCAAGAGAACTTATAGACACAACTGGGAGAAATTTACTTGGACATTGGATTTAGGATTCTGCTATTTCAGGCAACTAGGCAGGGTTTCTCTCCCTTAACTCCATTTTAAAACTAGTGAGACTTTTTTCCTCTGTTACTCTAATTGAAAGGGTGGTCTTTAATCTTAGTCTTCTAATGGTTAGAAACTTTCACCTAATTTCAATTCTAAATGTATTCATGACAGTTTTATACCCATGTGCTTTTGTGCCAGCTTTGTCCTTTGGCTTAATTAGTTTTTTTCTTTCCCCAGTGCTTACCCCCTAGTTTATTTATAGCAGGTAATCATATCCCCACTCTGTCTTTTTTTCCTAGTCTTTTGGAACTAAGCTCTTTTTGTCTCTTGAAAAATAATCAATGCAAATCAATGTTAAATATGTTATAAACAGGTTCAAAACTTCAACATTAGAATGCTGCATATGGGAATCTGAGCAATACCATCCGTAGTGCTTTTTTATTCAAAAGATCAATAGATTAGCTTAAGATGAACCTATCTGGACGGTAGTGGAGAGTGAGCTAGTCAGGTGAAGTGTTATATCAGACGACTAAACCAACCACAAACTTACTACAAAACCAGTGTGAAATATATGGCTGTTACAGTTGCTCATTATTGTTGCTTTAAAAAGTTATATCAGAAAATCGTGCCATCTAAGGCATAACTTTGAGGTTCAAATTATATATGCCAAACTGTGCCATTCGTTACATGAACACAACTAGAGATGAAGCCTGGATATATCTGAGAGAATAATTAAGCACTATTCCCTTAATTCTTCAATTTCCACTGAGAAAATAGATTTCATTATTTGTTGTCACAAATTATTGAAGGAGACAGGGGGATAGATACTTATATAAATGTATTTTGCATACATGTATGTATTTGTATATTTATGTTTTCCACAAACAATTTTTACATTTCCTTATTGTAGGGGTGGTTTGTTTGTTTGTTTTTAACAGGTGAGAAAGAACAGTAATATCAGGACAAAAGATTAAATAAATAATAACAACCCGCAATTTCTGCTCTGCCCCCTAAAGGCCAGCTACAGTAAACACAGCAGTGGGTTCAGAGTTGAATTCAAATTGATGACATTTGTTTTTCAAAGCTTTAGGGATTGTAAAGTTAAAAACTCAAAGCTTGCTGTTCTGATTTACTTGTGAGATTAGTACTTGATTCAGATATCAGCGGGCCATCAATAGGCAATCACAAATGGGACTGAAACTGAGATAGAATATCTCTATGGCCTACATGTTGTAAGAATAACTTTTAACAAAGCAATATATGATTTTTTTTTATTTAACTTAGAACTATATTAATTTTTTTTTCATTTTGTTTCTTCTGCATTTTGTATTCTACTTTATTTTATTTTTAATCAGACAAAAATAAGCTATAGTATCATGTATAGCTGGGACATCTGACAACAATGGTCGGTTTCAAAATCCTATATAGCTGTAAAGTATTCCTGAAGTTTCTTCATTGTGCCCATGCATGCTCCTTCCTTCTTTACTCATTATAGTTTGACATTGCTACTGTTTCAAATGCAGTTTCTGTACTTCCCAAACAAAGGTGGACACGACTTGAGGAAGATTTTCTTGTCTCACTTTGCTTTACTACATCTGTTAACTTAGAAAACTAATGTGTTATTTCTGCCATGGAAAATAAAAACTAAAATTTGAAATCTCCTCAAACAGATTATAAAAACTTCAATTCTATTTTCTCAAGAGCTCTAAAGTGTAAACTCTAGATCTCAAGACCTGGAAAACCAACTTGAAAACATGGGAAGAGTGTTAGCTTATTGCATTATACAATTACTTTTGTTTACCTACTTAATATCAAAATTTATATTTTCTTTTTCTTTTACATCAATTATATTATAGTTAAAAGCCTCTGTCTTTGTTAGCCTTATTTTTTTTGTTTTCTCTTTTTTAATCATTCACACCCATGGCTCCCTACAAAATTAGTCAGTCATGCCTGATTAACATACTGTTTTCTTCTTGAGAAGAAACTAGTTTTTCTAAATTTTCCATGTAGTTCCAACCCCCTGGATGTTTTGTCATTCTGTATAATATTTGTATATCTTTTCTTTTTTTCAACACACTTGTCCAAAACATAGCAGACAAAATTATGACCAAATAACCCTTACTCTAATAACCTCACAATTCATACAAACCTGTCAATGTAATTATATAAAAATTTTGGTTCTAGTTGGAAAATTGCTATAACTGTAGTATTATTCAAGGTCACATGCTGCACTTATTTAAAAAATTACTTGTAAGAAAATTGAATGGTGTCTATTTTTCTTTTAAATTTTGAATCTTTATTTGTACAAATACAACAATTTCTATTTTTTATTACACCGTCTTTATTTCAGAGCTTAGAATCACTGTTTGACATATTTGTTAAAAAAGACCAATGGAAAAATATTTTGAGGAGTAAGATCAGTGGGTAATGAAACAGACTAGTGATCTTGCACTAGGAATGGACTAAAACATTCCTGTGAGAGGTTTGTCTCGAGTCTTAAAAGCCTCTGTCATGGTTTAACCCCACCTGGCAATTAAACACCACACAGATGTTCGCTTTTCACCCCCTGCAGTGGGATGAGGAGGAGAATCAGAAAAAAAAAAAAAAAAAGCAAAACTCATGAGTTGAGATAAAGACAGTTTAATAGGACAGAAAAAGAAGGGAGAATAGTAATATTACTACTACTACTACTAGTAATAACAGTAATAAAAAATGTGCAAAACAAGTGCTACACGATATAATTGCTTACCACCTGCTGAATGATACCCAGCCAATCCCCGATCTGTGGTGCCCCATAGCCAACTACCCACAGTTTATATACTGGTTATGTCATAATATGCTATGGAATATCCCTTTGGTCAGTTGGGGTCAGCTGTCCTTGCTCTGTCCCCTCCCAGTTTCCTATGCACTCGCAGCCTCCACTGGCAGGGCGGTATGAGAAGTTGAAAAGTCCTTGGCTTGTTATAAACACTGCTTAGCAACAACTGAAACATCAATATATTATCAACATTATTCTCATCCTAAATCTAAACCACAGCACTATACCAGCTACTAGGAAGAAAATTAACTTTATTCCGGCTGAAATCAGGACAGCTTCCAACAGTAGAAAGCTCACAGACTCCCCAAGCAACCTAGTCCAGTGTTTAGCTATCCTGCCATTAGGAAGTTTATCTTAATGTCTGACCTAAATCTCCTTTGCTGCAGTTTGAGGTCATTGTTGTCATCCCACTCACAGGGTACATGGTGAAAAAAAATCACTCCTTTCTGACTAGAAGCATTTCACTGACAACCTACTTGAAGATTGTTATTTCAAGTCAACCTAGTATATTTCTTCCTGAGACAAAAAATATCAAAATGCAATATGATTCAGTTCACCAAAAGAAGCTTTGTAAAGTAAACAGGGTGAATCATATATACCCTGGTCCCTTATTAATAGGTACTAAACATGGCCAAGGACTTTTCTTCATCATCATTCCACATAAAGAAATGCTTCCACACTCAGAACTGTACTGGTTGATGTGTCAGATAGCCACTACTCTGCTACTGCCTCTGGTATCTCTTTTTGGCTGGGATGGGAGTCATGACTTCAGCCAATGCTTTGAAAGCAAGCAGCTTTCAATGATAATTCAAGTAATTTGAAATTCTTATAGGGCAACATGCTTTCAGGCAGAATGATGGAAGGACTAGCTAAGCAGTCCAATATCAGTGAACCACAACGTCAGTGGAAAAACAGTCCTTAGCTTGCAGAAGGTCTTATTTTGCAGTTCAGGAATGAGCACGATTGTGAGTTCATTTTTGCTAGTCAGTCTTGGTTGGCTTTTGCCATAGACTGCATTAAAAAAGAAAAAAAAAAAAAGGTACCAAAAATGTGTTTGTGTATATATGAATTCATATAATCTAGCAGCTGGCTGGGTGTACTTAAGCCATCAGGTTACAAAAGAATTGCCAATTCCTGTTCAGCTGATTTACAATAATGCATATCTTTCAGTTAATACCAGTCTGTTCTACTTTCCAACTGCTCCAGGCTTAAAGCAATTCCCAAGGAACTGCCCTAGGAATGTGGTACAAGAAACAGAAAAGTACATCAGAACTCTCTATTTTGAACTCTCGATAGGACTGATACTCATAAAATCCTGCAGGCAATTTTGAAAACCTTCCTTGTGTGTGAATGGAACAAAGTTCTTTTTATTGGAAGACAACTACATGAGGGATTCAGATGCAGAAATTTGAGCTGTGTGAAAAATAGACATACCGCTCATTTATTTAAAAATAAATCTCTACTTCCACCAAAATTTATAAGTGTGTTAGTACTCAATTTATTGACTTTTAGTAAGTCATGTTTAACAAAAGATGACACTTCAACTTCTTGTATTTAGCTATATGGATCTTGACCTAAAGATGTTAGTATTTTTGACCTCAAATCCATCTACACAGCATCTTTACTTACAAAATCTAAAATTCTGTCTCCCATCAAGGTAGACCCTCTTCATTTTGTGTTACCACTGCATGATTTTTTTCTCCTGAATACAGTTAGTAATTCTGAAGAACGAAAATGGCAAAGATTTCAGCCTTTTTCAGATTATATCAATCACCACTGTTTCAATATCACATTGTCTTTGAGGATTTGGCAGACATTCCCATGGATATGCTATGTCTCATATGCAAAAATCAAAAGATATATTTTGAATTTAAACAGTTTGCTAGTATGTATTAAAAGAAACAGCAAGACATAACAGGAGCAAAATGTGCATATTCTGTAACAAACTGCAGCAATATTCAGAACACTATGGCTGCTGTCTCGACACAGCAACAAAATTAAAGATGGAGTACACAGAAAGCAATATACATTTTCAGGCTACATACACCACAAAATCATTTTTCAGAATTAGTTGCCTTGCAGGGGCTTTGTGCCTTTTTCTGAAGCATCTGGCATCTGCTGTCATTGAGAGAACATTATTGGAC
Source organism: Leptodon cayanensis (assembly GCA_027564655.1). Classification (NCBI taxonomy): domain Eukaryota; kingdom Metazoa; phylum Chordata; class Aves; order Accipitriformes; family Accipitridae; genus Leptodon; species Leptodon cayanensis. The sequence continues at coordinate 25,729,737 of JANXJC010000078.1, forward strand.
TAGACAGAACATCTATTTGCTCCAGTATGGCATTTTTTATGTTCACATACAGTTCGTCCTTATAAATTATTTCTATTTTGGTAGCTAAAAGAAATAGCCAGACCAATATTGCTATTGCTGGCCCTTTTCTTTTTTCTTTCCTAATTGTGTTCCTTGCTGTGCCCTAAATGAATGATGGAGTTCGTTTTGTGTTGCCAGCAACAAGAACATACTGGATTTATGATTCATTGCCAAAAGCCACATATCCCCATTTTCCATTGTTCTATTTCTGAAGAATATTAACAACATTCTTAATTTCACAACACAACAAAGCAGTGTATTTCTAAAGAAGCATGAAGACTGGTCATTTAGACATGGAAAGATTTCTTTAATGGATATCAGCTCTGATTTTTAGAAAATAACTGTCTACTTTGTTGTAAAGAAAAATATGCCTTCATTATAGCCCATGGAATTTTTTCAGTTTGTAGTCAGCCTTGAACAAAGTTTTGAATGAAGGACCACCATTTTAATGAGTTTAACTCAAAAATCAGTGAAGGAACTTTAAAAAATACAATGTTTTTAACTGAATCAAAGTTTCTAAGAAAGGAAGGAAAGTGTTGTGAAAAGAGAACAGATACTCAGTCAGAACTGCTGCTTAATTTGCTTAAAGCTTAACAGTGTATAACAGCACTAAAAGGGAAACTGATTGGACACATCCTCCTGAGCAAGCTCAGCAATCAAAAGTTTGTCTGGATAGACAGGAGAATAACACCCTTAGCAGTTGTCGGCCTCAAGTGGCAGCAGCCTCACTGACTGCCTGACGTCTTGCTGCTGTGAAGCTGTGCTCTGGTTCCATGTCATCATCAGGAGGCCAGGGTGATTCATCACTTGCTGTGAATGGAAGCACACCTATTACAGGATTTTTGGTAGAGTATGGAAAAATACAAAATTCTCATCCAAGGCATCTGAGGTTACAAAGCTCCTTGAAATATGATTTATTTTAAACACAGATAAACCAAGAAATATAAGAAAAATATTGAAGACATGTAATTATATGAGATTGTCAGTATGATCTCCTGAAGAGTTTCAGGGAGTGTATTCAGATCATCTTGAGGTTACTTCAGACAGATAATAAGAGGTGATTCAGAAAACCTAAATTTCAAAGTTACAGTTCCACAGTCAGAGGAAGTTCTTGTACATGACACCTTGGAGCCTGAACTCCTCATTGCTTCAAAGAAGAGGACTTACAAAAAATAGAAGGCATGTCCAAGAGGCAATACTTGGAAGTAAAAGAGGAATTCACAGTGCCTCACTGCTGAAACTGCCATAGGGGACATGATTCTGAGTCAGGTGGAGGTGAAAAACTCTATTTCCAAAGGCAGATTCTCTGATTCAGGAACAATCCTCAAATATTTCCATTGTGACTATCAAGTTTGATATTTGCCAGTTTTTCGTTTCTCTTTACTGTCTTGTTGTTCATGGTTATTCATGAAGTGGCAAATATCCGCATTCTTATATTTCCTAAATAATTGCAGCCCAGAAAGCTACGAAACTGTCTAAATCTTAATTTATACTGCTTGCATTCTAGGATTCAATATGCATTTAGCTTGTATATCAGATTTAACCATTTTCACTTAGATCAAGATGAGAAAAAAGAATGAAAAATGAAAGCACGTGGACTAAACTCCACCATACAACACTTACCTTCAACAAGTTAAAATAAAAATATGGGGTTTTTATTGGATGAAAACTGAATCTTTTAATGCTAATAATGTTAATAATAATTCATATGAAAATTTTGTGATAAATTAATTGGGAGATAGAATGAAGAATAAAAAAGGGACACACTTTTCTGCAAGAATCCCATGACCTCAAATTGATTTGACTAAATTTACATTTCTGTATCAAGAAATTATGTTTTAAAAAGTATTATTTCGTGTTTAAGCAGAGAAGTACATTAGTTCTATTTACTTGTACACCACCAAAATTGTGCTAAAAATTTTACTCACAAGTTGAAATATACCTTTCCTGATTTTTGGAATCAAGAATGTTTGTAATCTGATTTGTATATGATGAGCAATCTGATTTGTATATGATGAGCATATCTGTGATGTACAAAAATACAGCAAAGTAACGATGTGCCTTTTAAAATTTATTTACTGCTTTACTTATTGCTTATGTAAAAGTTATGGATGGAAAGTTCTGATAGCTACTCCATCTTTGTAGCTGTTCTGGATGAATGCATGGACACATGGAATTGCAAGGGCTTGAACTCAATTGCTCTAGCAGTTTACAGCTGCCTTGCTTTGTAAAATGGATCTGAAAAATAAAAGCCAGGATAAACTGCTGAGGAGCTGATGCTGCTCTCATAGCCCTTTATAGCCAAGAAATAGCCATGCAAGGGATTACTGAACACCTATTTAATAAACAAACAAACAAACAAACAAATAAAAAATTAAGGCAGAACCAGGATCCTCAGCTTTGATCTAAAGGGCTATAGTGAAGCATACAGATGTAAGGGTCCAGGTCTTTTTGGACTGGAACAGCAAGGAGGCGCGGGAGCATTTGTGCATGTGTGCATGTATGAGTGCATGCATGTGCAAGTGCATTCCAGGGGTGGGGGCCAGGGCTTAAAACACTGATTAGACACATAAATATAAGGGTTATCAACTGAAATAATGGCAGCAAGATATTTGTCATGCCTATGCCTGCTGAAGACTGGAAATAGCTTATTGCTAGCCATGTCCCAGAAGAGCCCTGTGAACATACTTAGGTTCTAATTAAACCACAAGATTTTCCTGCCTCAGTCTTCGTGTCTAGGTGCAACCAAACAGTCCTTAGTACCTGAAATGTGTTACAGACTGAGATATGTTGTGGCTGTTTGAAGGACTTCTTTCATTTGAGATGGGACATTATGGAAAAGGGACTATCACCTGAGCTTCCCTACCTCACAGAATAAACTCTTATTTCTGAATGATGAATATGATCAAGCAGAACTAGTATATTAAGGTAAGCTGTGGGCATTACTCTCATAATGTTCAGGATTAAGGACTGTATTTTTGCTTGTTGTTGAGTTTTTCTGTAGAAATTAGCAGCATCTGGATTATTTGTCTGGATAAATTCATAAGTTGGTATGGAAGGAGCTAGGTGTCCAGCAATGAGTTGTCTCACATGTCTTGATAAATCAGAATTCGATGAACACATGTTCTAACAACCTTCCCACATTTATTACTTGACAGAGCAAAGAAGCAGTGTCCTTCTCCCACTGTGTAATTTTCACTGAAGGGGAGGACAGCATCATCCAAGAAATTTCCACTGTCAACAATTTTGAGAGACTGACAGAGCTGACAACAGCCTTTACAAAGTGGGGAAAATAAATGATTGAGGACAGCCAACTGATTGTAAAGGATTTCCTAAACAATCTAGATGAATGAAACTGGAGCTTAATACTACAAATACTACAAATGTACACCTTGGTCTTTTTACTGCATGCTTGGTATAACAGGAATTTTTCACTCAATAAAGGATATTAAAGCATATGAAGTCCTACATGTAGGTGTAAGCTTTAGTATCTTTTATTAGTCTAGTTGAGGTAGTTAGAAAATGAAGTTTTCACTTAAGTTCTATACATGGACAGGGCAAAAAGACATTGAGGAGCAAGAAGAAAATGAAAAATACTGTTCTTTGGAGAAGGATGCCTGCGAGAAAAGGAAGTAGGATGAAAAACTTGGGACAACTCAGATGGAAGAGCTTCATATTTGGCTCAGCAGCGGGGGAGTGGAGCAGTAAAAATAAAGCTAAACCTGGTATCTGAGGTTAAGTTGCATTTGTGATTTTGGAGCCTATTCAAATATATACTTCAAACCCAATTTTAGCAACAGCAAACTCACAGGTATGGAACCCAAAGAAAATGTTTGCACAAAGTATGTGGAAAATGAAACCTCCTACGTCCATACTGTTGTACTCTTGGCAGAAAAGAGCCATTTATTCAAAACGACTGCATTTATTTTTAAAGTATATTTCTTTGTGAACTGTCAGTTATTCAGGATTGTATTAATGAGAGAAACAACAATATATTCACTTCAGATGATGTGCATATTTGTGTCTAGTTGTGTATATGTGTGTATATTTGAGAAATATATTTGTAAGGATATGTACACAGTAATATCCATAAAGATTTGTAATATCAATAAACATTTGCAGACAACTACAAAATATTAATTTACTTTAAAAATAATTCAAATAATGTATTTATGATGAAATGAAAATATGCTTCACTTTGCAATATAAACTGTGCAGACCTTTATTAGCCCTTATTGACCAGCATACCCCACATGTATTTACATTTTAATTATCTCCTTTAAGGACACCAAGAGCATTACATGTCTGTGAGCATTGCAAGGTACCCTTGTTGCACCACCCATGTTGCATGCTGGAAAAAAGAACAAATTTTAATTTATTATTTATTTTCTACAAATAGAATTTTGCAAAAAAATATCAACATGGATGAAAAAAGAGCTTTATGAACAAAACGATACATTTCTATATGTAATTATAAAAATGCTGCTCTATGAAGTCTATCAACACAGTCAAGTAGAAAAAGGACCTGAAAATACACAGATTTTTTTGAAAAATTGTCAGATATATTTTGATCCATCTGTGTATAATAATAAAACTTACATTAAGGTTATATGCATCTCATATTTTCTTGCAAACACAAACTAGTTTCATTTCAGTCAATTTTTTTGAGACAAAATTTTTAGTCATGAACCAGCCTTTCCAGATAAAGTAGTCTTTTTTGCTTATCTCCCCATTTTTATATAGAAAATATTTTCAAATATTCCCTCTCCTATATGCAGAAGTTTGTTTTGAGCAAATTGTTTGAAAATTTTATAAAAAATAAATCCATATTTGTCCTGGTTTCAGCTGGGATAGAGTTAATTGTCTTCCTGGTAGCTGCTGCAGTGTTATGTTTTTGAGTTAAGTATGAGAAGAATGTTGATAACACTGATGGTTTCAGTTGTTGCTAAGTAGTGTTTAGTCTAAAGTCAAGGACTTTTCAGCTTCTCAAGCCCAGCCAGTGAGAAAAGC
>JANXJC010000078.1:25747120-25758198 GCA_027564655.1 Leptodon cayanensis
TGCATACATGGGGTTTCAATTCATGCCCTTTTATGATCCTTGCCCCTCTTTTGGGTGGGCACTCGAACTTATTAGGCTAATTAGCTGTCATGAGCGGTTTATGAGCCTTTGGGACTTGGGGGTCATTTGGAGAGTAACTTCCTTTTCCCTGCACGGTGAGCTATCCTGCTCAGCACATCAGAACAGCACATCAGAACATGGACCTGTGCACCCTCCAGCACGCCATCCCCCTCCTGTTGCTGATGGGTGCTGATGGGCTTCTTTTCACCTGTGGTTCCTTGCTAGGCAGAGTAACTTGTTATGCAGAGTTCGTCCTTAACCAGAACTTGCCCCACCACAATGTTTGAGACATTAACTCTTTCAGTCCTTCACACCCTCCATGTGAAAGCAAACCGTGGCCTGCACTCTGTTGCCAAAGGGATTGAGAAAAATGCATTAGTGATATCAGTTGTGTTGCACCACTTGTTTGCCTTTGACTCCAGTTTATATTGAAGTTATTGAATGTCCAGCACAGCAGCACTCAGCAGTGGCATGACTTCATTGAGCCCACAATAGTCTACTGTTAGTCTCCACTCCCCACTAGATTTTTGCACTGGCCATATGTCAAAGGGTGAGCAAATTTTGCTGATCACCCTTTGGCTCTCCAGCCAACAAATCAGCTTATGGATGGGAATCGAAGAGTCTTGCTTGGTATGATATTGCCACTTGTGCACTGTTGTGGTACTAATTGGCACCTGTTGTTCTTCAGCCCTCAGGTACCCCACAACCGTAGCATCCTCAGAGAGGCTGTGCAAGGTGGACAGCTGTTGCAGTTTCCTCCGTCTCCAATGCAGCTATACCAAAGGCCCACCAGTACCCTTTTGGGTCCTTGAAATACCCTATCCTGAGGTAGTTTATGCCAAGGATGCACAGAACCTCCAGGCCACCCACAGTGGCGTATTCATGCCACTCATTCCCAGTTAGACTCAGCTCAGCTTCCAATATAGTTAGCTTTTGGGATCCTCCTGTCACTCCAGAAATGCAGATAGGTTCTGTCCCTTTATACCTTGATGGCACTAGGGTACATTGTGCACCGGTGTCTACTAAAGCCTTCTACTCCTGTGGGTCTAACGTGCTAGGCCATTGAATCCACACTGTCCAGTAGACCCGGTTGTCCCTTTCCTCCATCTGGAGGATCTTCAAGCGGATCAGAAATGAGATCAGCCCTTCTAGTCTGTCTGGGGAACTGCCCGCTGGAAACTGGAACATCATTTCTCCGGGAAGAATCCCCCTTTCTGATTGTTTTTCCTTGCAACTCATGTACCCGTGTATCTAGGGTTGAGGTAGGTTTTCCAACCCTCTTCCTCATGTCCTCCCTGTGGTCACACAGGCAAAACCACAGGGTACCCCGTGGTGCATACCTTCTATATCCTCTCTCTTGAGCAGAGGAATGCTTACGCCAAATAGCTGTAATATGGGCCTGTACGGGCGGGGAGTAGGACATACCAGAGAACTAAGTATATCGACTATATTCTTAATTGTTTTCCCATTGGATCCCCTTGTCAGTATTTTTTCTTTGGACTGGTTTCAGAATTAGGAGAGATGAAAGGAAATTTCTTCATGAGGTGATTTTCTGTCAAAAATGCAAATATTTCACCATTTTATTTCTTTTTTTACTATGGAGAAAAGTAATTTATAAAGTCTGTGAGGAATATAAAAGTGTTAAATTTAATTTAAAATTTCCCTAATCAAAACATTTCATTTTCCATACAGAAATCTTTCAGTTTTAAAATAATATTTTAAAACTTATTTATAGCTTGAGTACAGTTTGCAAAGTTGCATATTAATTGAAGATATTATTGGTCTCTTTCTTACTACACTTTACGAGGACCATGTGTTTTCCCATATTTGGTAATGAAATGTTGACATAAATACTTTATGCAAAAAACTGAGAGGTCATTGATATTACTTTGACATTTTTAAGTATTTTGTCATGTTTAGGAGCATATGCATAGGGAAGGCTGGGCACCTTTGGAGTCAGCAGAAACCAGCTGGCTGATTGTGAGGCCAAACTGAGATAGGGTACAATGCAAAGCAATTTTGTTAGTGTGGTCAGAAGTAAGGTTTGAGTTAGAATCCCGCAAGACCCTAAAGTCTCTTCAGAAATCAAGAAAAAAGAGAGAAAGATGGACCCTGTGGTAGTGAAGAATCAGAGTTGTGCTCGTATACAGAAAGCACGCCTGGGTTTAAATACATTTCTGGTTTGCCAGCTACTGCTGCTTATATTGCCATTGTAGAAAAGTGAAGGGGAACAGGAGGCAGTGATAGGCTTAGGGAGAACCTCACATGTCAGAAAATATCTTCCCTTGAGTCTGTCAATAAATATCTAAAATTTTGCAAGCTAGAAACATGACAAACATCAATGTATGTCTCTACTCTTAGTCACTATAGAATCTAAGCATTTTCCAGTGGTAAAATATGAATAAATTTTGTGTTTATAAATAAAATGCAACTAAAGAAAAACAATGTGACTATCATTCATGGTTTGTTCTCTGCTTCATCCCTCGTGTCTATAAAATAACTGTATTTGTATGGCAATCTTTTAATCTGCACTCTGAAGTATATGTGTATATAAAATAAGGATTTACATTGGAGAATTAGACACTAAACATACTTCTTTGCACCAGGAGAAAAAGAGATAGGGTCTGTGTTTGTCCTCAGGTCTTGAGAAGTTGTAACCAGCTCCAAACTGGCTTTCAAAGAAGTTCCTTTTCTTGCAAGGATGAGCTTAACCCTTAGGATAAGGATATTTCTTTATGCCTAAGGAGTGGAGTTGTCTAAGTTTTATCTTGGATGCCTTTATGAAATAAGGAGGGAAAAAAAGCACCTCAAAGTGAGAACACAGGCTTTGAGTTAATGACGTGTTTTGGGTTTACGTGGGAAGGTTTTGGTAGCACGGGATCTGCAGGGATGGCTTCTGTGAGACAGAGCCAGTTTCAGCTAGATCCAAACTGGACCTGCCACTGCCCAAAGCTGACCCAGTCAGTGACGCTGGTGGCACGTCTCTGATAACATATTTCAGAAAGTGTAAAAAAAGACTGAGCAGAAGCTGTGAGAGATAAATGTGAGGAAAATGCAAAAGAAACAGCTCTGCAGACATCAAGGTTGGTGAAGTAGGAGGGGAAGGAGGTGCTCTAGGCTGCAGAGCAGAGATTCCCCTGCAGCCCATGGAGAAGACCCTGGTGACACAGGTTGTGTCCCTGCAGTCCATGGAGAACCATGTTGGAGCAGATATCCGCATTGCAGCCCATGGACAGCACATGCCAGAGCAGGCTCCTAGCAGGAAATGTGGCCCATGGGGGATCCATGCTGGAACAGTCTGTTTCTGAAAGACTGTACCCCCTGGAAAGGACCCACACTGGAGCAATTCTTGAACAATTGTATCCCATGGGAGGGATCCCATGTGGGAGCAGGGGAAAAGCGTGAGGAAGAAGAAGTGGCAAAGAGGAGCTGTTATGGACTGATGAGAATTCCCATTCGCCATCCTCCTGCCCCTCTCAGCGGGGGAGCTAGAAGAGTCAGGAGTGAAGCTGAGCCTGGGAAGAAGGGGAGTTGGGGGAAAAGTTTTTTCAGTTTTGTTTTTATTTCTCACTATCCTACTCTGTTGTTAATTGGCAATAAATTACATTAATCTTCCCCAGTTCAAGTCTGGCTTGCCCATGATGGCATTTGGTGAGTTATCTCCCTGTCCTTATCTTGACCTATGAGCTTTTTACCATATTTTCTCTTCCTGTCTTGCTGAGAAGGGGGAATGAGAGTGCTGCTTGGTTTGTGCCTGGCAGCCAGCCAAGGTCAACTCACCAAATGATGTTGCTGCAAGTCAGTAAAGAGCATGGAGGATAGGTTTGATGTTCTCATAGGATACTTGTGCATGGGAGCTGTCCTACGCATTTATCGCCAGAGAAAGCTTCAAGTGACAAACTTTTTAAGAACAGTAACCACTTTATGAAACAGCTGCAAAAATGTCTCTGTGCAGCTCTTATAATACAAAGTATATTTACTTAGTTTCAGTTGCAGCATTTGAAGTCCAAATAAACAAGGTTACTGCTTTTATTATAAACACCTAATCCTACAGGCAGTCATGAATAGACTTTATTCCAATGTCATGTAAAATTATAACCTAGGACAAGAATTTTTTTTTCCTTAAAAAGAGGAAAACCTGAAGGTAATAAATTGTGAGCAGGCTTAGCATTGCTTTGCATGGACACAAAACAAGAAAAAGTCTTAAAGCATTTCTTGAAGACTTTATAGTCACAAGAAGTTGTGAACAGCATCAAAAGAAACTTCAAATGAAATTAAAATAATACAAAAAAAGACTTCTCTGTTTTGGAGAGAAATACATTTTAGCAGTGTTTAATTGACATTTTTGAGAGAATGTAGGCAAGTTCGTGACTTTTGTTCCTAGATAAGACTGTAACCTCAAAAGTTTCTAGAGTGAGTGGAAGTACATGAATGTTAGAATTTCAGCCTCTCTGGGTGTTCCAATATTTTAACATTTGTCAGAACAAACACTTTAAAAGATTCCTCTTGCCTTAATTAACTGTCCTGAAATACTTCATTTAAAACCTGTGCAGTATTCAATTAACAATTCTCCATAATTAGGAGCTGAGTAATTCATTTACCTAGACAGGACATGCTTCTCATGTGAATTGTTCCTGTTGTGTATGTCTTTTTTCATTATTTGGATTCTGGGAGCTGCAGTTCTTAAATATCCTGGCCAATGGGAAGAAAATGGGACTCAAAATACAGTTCCTACAGAAAATGTAATGCAAGGAAAATGAGTACATTACCTTGGGTTGATGACTTAAGAAATGAAATATTGCAAATCCATGAGAGCTTTAGGGTTTACATCTTTCAGAAACAGGTATTTTATACCTGTTGAACTATGATAGAAAGCAAAGGGTAGCTCAGAAAATGGTCTCTAAAGAGCTAAGAAATAATATTTAAACTTTTGAATGTTTCCTAAACATTCAAACTAGCTAAAAATCTAGTCTGTACAATTATTAAAATTAATACAAAAATCACTGTTCTCTGGCACACGTTCTGCATATGTATTATGAGATTGTGCATTCATGAGCTAAAATATTACCAGAGGAAATACCAGAAATATTAAGAGACTATTAGCTAAAATATTATCAAAAGAACAGTTCATTGAGATGACCAGGCAGTGAAAAAATTATACTAAGTGTGTGGTTTGTTTTGGTTTGTTTATTTAATTTTGGCAAGCTTTTCCTCAAGAATGATAACCAAGAAAAAAAAAAAACAAACAACCAAAAAACACCCCACCCCCCCAAAACAACAAAAGAACTAAATTGAGCAAAGTAACAACATGCCATTTCCATTCCTCAGCTTGACAGCACTTACTGCAAATCTTTATGTTCATCTCTGTAAGCAAACAAACAACTAAGAACAGAAAACCAAACAGAAGTGCATAACAGCATCAAGGAGTAGTAACCTTCTATTTCAACACAGTTTCTTCAGCATTGCGTTTAAGATAGTCTATAAAACAGGAGATTATTTTTTTTTTTCCCCTGGTTCTTTTAGTTTCCCCCTCTCCTCCTCTACCTGAATATGGAAATGTTATTGTAATTTAAACTTCTTTTTCTAAAACTGGAATGTTTAGCCTGTGCATTAAAGGAAAAGGGGCAAATAGTACCTTGATTAGCAGATCAAAATTATAAAACTTAATTGGATTTAAAGATTCTTAATATTAATTAAATTCCTGATCTCAGGTCCCTCAGCATTTCTGGAGTGGCTTTTCTTGACTAACTACTGAACATATGCTAGATTCAAAGGCTTTTGTTGAATTAGTCAAAATTGTCACTTACACTGTAAATAAAAGATTACAAAATAATCTTCAGATCATCAAAAAAGAATTTAATTTGAGAAATAAGCTCAACAAAAAAATAAGAATTTCTGATGCCTTAAAAGTACACCTAGTCTAAAAGTTAGAAAGGTTTCCACAGAAAGACATGTAGAATAAATTGAAAATGAAGTAATTATAGTATTGTTGGGTGGCTGGGTTTTATTTCAGATTTTTCTATATTAGAAGGAATACAATTAAAAACAAAAGTTCTAAGGATTTCTTTCAATGATGGTGTCCTTTAAACCAAAGCAAATAAACCCAAATAACTGCAGCAAAAGGAGCCAAATCTCCAAAATGACATTAAGATATAACTAAGACAGAGCCTTCAATTTCTTCAAGCTGCTTATCTATCACTTAAATGCACATTTACACCACCACCATCCTATTCTGATGTTGCTATCATGTTATTCATTTGACTGTTAGATGGTAATAAATCAAATTAGGAAAAAAAAAAGAAGCCATAAAAATTGTCCTTAAGTAACAGATGGAGCAGGTAAATAAACTTTCACTGATGTCTCCTAAATGGGAGAAAAATATTGTAAGTAATATGATTAAGGTGATACAAAATTGTTAAGAAAATAAGCACATGAAAAAATTACAACTATTTTAACAGTAGTCTAAATAGTACTCATAATGAATATTTGTAGCAGCTCTTACCCCACTCCAAGTTATTTTCATCTACTTACTATGACAACTGGCAGCAACATTCTAGATGGGAAGTATATTCATCTTAATTTGTGACAAAGTATGCTAAATGGCACCAATATTATTCCTGTATTAGTGTATATACATTTTGCATTATTTTGAAAACATAACACTATCTGTGATCAAAATGAGTTTTCTGGGAGACCTTTAGGTTGAAGCTTAGTTAAGAATCTAGTGCTTTCCTTCTACAACAAAAAATATTTTGTTCTCCAGAACAATCACCGAAAAATTACATACATGTTAATAGTGGTTCTGATAAAGTATGCACCAACTGGTAAAGTGGAATAAACAATAAATGTACTTCACTATGTTATGGATTTGAATTTTAATGATCACCAAACCCTTAAACAACTCTTACATCTCATATTTTAAAATCTATTATTTTTTCTCTTCACAATGAATTTTTTAAAAGAATATATTCAATACTTTGAGTAAAATTCAATTATGTGGTTGTGCACATCAACACATAAGTTATTTTTTGTTTGAAGATGCATCAGGAATTTCTCCTTATGTACAAATAATTAAAAACCTAGCCATTTTTTGGTGCCAGCGCCATGTTTCCACTTAATATTTTTCACCCAGCCTATGTCATATTCTGTGTTTTGCTTGCAGGATACAAGTTTCTGGGACATTCTGACTCTTCTTGCAACTGTTCACTAAAAGACAAAAATGAAGAGGAAAGACTTCTTCTAGACTGGTATGAGAAAAAGTCAAAAAAAACAGGATCTGCTGCATGTGTTACCTTAACCTGCTACTGTCATTGAACAACCCCCCTCAGTTTTCTTGTATTAAACATACATAGATTGGAATAATACTGGTAGAATAAGAATAGATTTTCATCATCTGTTTAATGTATATGTGAATGAGAAAAGTTCAAACTAAGATTGACCAGTGGAATTTTAAAAGCTTCAAGGCAGCCTTATAAAAATAAATGAAGAGAAATATTGAGTAATAGAAGTTATACCCTGTGGCTCTCCAAGGATCAATGTATCCAGACTGAATACTGAAAAAAAGTAAAACAAACAAAAAAAGAAACCCTAAACCAGCAATAGACACTATCCTCAGCTATTTGGAAGTCACTCGTGAGACTTAATAGCAGTGATAGACACACTGTCACTAGAAGCAATAGGAGATAATGTTTTTCAAACTGTTTGTAATGTTGCTATTAATAGTTTACACTTTTAATATTGGACATAGACAAAGTTGAACCAAATGTGAAAAAAAGAAGGGTAATATTTGGGATTAGTGGAGAAAGCATTTCTTCGATCTAGAGCTGAATTAATAATGAAGCTTTTGGTTTCTACTGGCTCTCTAAATCAAAATCATGAAGAGCTCTAGGAAAAAATTCTTCAGACCAAAACTGATTTGAATTTTAACAATATTTTTCTCACTATCAGAAATAAAATAAACTTTAATTCTTTAGTAAACTGGGAATCAGGAACGCAGAAATAATTTCAGAAAGAGAAAGGAAGATTTGTAGATGAGTTCAGTTTTCTAAGATGGGATACACTAAAGCTCTGCTTTTATTCAATTTCAGAGTTCTGCAGAATGGAAAAACAGCAATTATATAAAATTTCAGGACCAAACTTGTTTCTCAGGATGGTATGTGCAGGCTGAATGGAAGTAAAAGTAACTGAGGACACAGTAATCTGACAGAAATCATCATCTTCCAGGGGCTGATAGGACTTTTTGATTTTTTCATTTGTTTTTTGGGGTTTTTTTTTTTTGAGAAAACTTGTATATCTTTTTGGGTTTTATTTTGGTGTCATTTGTTACTATCCCCATCCTGTTGTGTCCCCCCCTCACCCCCCTGCTTCCAGGTATGCCTATGTAGAACTCCTTCATTTCACTACCCTTAAATGTTGGGCTTCAGATCTTTTTTTTTGTATTTGTCACACTGCCAGTGTTATGGTCATTCTGTCATTCTTGTGACACTGCAGTCTCATTTGCTTCCTTTGTGCTTACATGTTTTGCTTTTTCTTTCTATTTTGAACTCTGTTTTCATATATGAATTAACAAGAGGAGAAAAGTTCCCTTTTACCAAGATTTACAACAAAATCATGTAGCATACTGACCCAAAGGAATGGAGTATAGAATAAGTAATGAAAAATCACTAACTTGTTTCATGAGTTTAACTTCTAGGGCACCACAAGTCTAGGGTGAAATATGAGAGGTAACAACCTCAGAAATGCAGTTGTTTCCATGTGGGTTTTCATACAGTGGAGTGTTTGAAACTATGTCTTTAGTGACAGTGTAAGAGAGTCTTAGCTTCAGAGTTGGTCTCCTGTCTTTTATTCTTGCTTGTGATCTCCTGGAATTTGTGTTCCAGCTTTTTCATTGACTTCTGTATTCTCTTATAAATATTTCACTAACCTAGATGAAACCTGGTTTTCTAGCTTTTTTTGAGAAATGTAAGTAGAAACAAACAATGGATTCAGATACAAATCCTTTCTGTATGTAGCATAACAGAAGCTGTACTAGAGAAAACCAGCCAATATTCTGTCGTAATGCTCAGGTACTCATGCAAGTTTTTCTGAAAATAAGGGAAATATTAAGCCTTGAGAGTCTGGTTTTCTTGTAGACTGATTCTCCCTTGAATCACTGTAATATGGGGTTATAAAGCAGGCCTTTCCTAAATTTGTTAGTAATTAAAGGTTTTCATTAATACATTATATGCTCTTTTCAGTGAGTTTATTTTTAATAATAACAACAACTTTTCTAAAAGCCTTGAAGAGACACCTTCAGTTGAAATGTTTGCTTTCTGATTTAGGCTTGAATTATACAATATGTGGAAAATGTTATACTTGTTGACCAGGATAAAAATACATGTGCTTTTAAAGATAAAACATTAGCCTTTTTTTTAGTCCGTTTGTAATATAAATTTACTGCAATGTGTTTGCATCACACACACAACCCCCACACCCCCTCCTCTCTTTTTTAGCAGATATTAGCATTCAGGGATCAGCATCTTTCTGAGAGGAGCATGCTGTTTAGTGTAGTATTATGAGGTTGAAAAATGTTAGCACAGCATGAGATTCTTATTTTTCTAAATTCAGGTTAAAATATGCTAATAATTTCAAATGTTATTCTACTATTAGTGTATCTAAGGAATATATTTTGCATTTATATGAGATAATTAAAAGATATTTATACAGAAAAAAATGCAGTTTTTTTTAAGGTTAAGGTCAAAATCTATTCAGGTTTTTATGTTTAATTCCAAATTTTAATTGAACATTAATAAAAAGGGATCCATCGGTAATTTTGTATGACCATGCCTGTTTGCTCCCAGATTAGCAGAAAAAAATCCATCTGAGATACATGAGGGAGTTAGTTGTGTGTTTTAGTTTACAAATATAAAGTAAAGAAGAAATAGAGTGCTTGGTTTTGCTACTTTCCAGAACTTACATAGCAGGATTTTTGCAACATTTATTCAGGTACAAAAGTTTTAGAGAATCTAGGAGAGGCAAGCCTGTTAAGTAATTGATTTACATCTGCAAATCACTATGCGATACAGAATAGCCAGAGAACAGTGCAGCATTCTCAAGGTACTGTGCTGCTCCTCTAATACTAAGAATTGTTACATCTATTTGAAGGGTACATCCCTGTTACCCTGAATTTTATGGGAAAACTTTGTTGGGTTTTGGTTGGTCGGTTGTTTATTTGTTATTGTTGTGGTTGGTTGGTTGGTTGGTTTGTTTTAATATGTCTTCTCTGTGTAACTTTTCCTGACCTTATTATATTGTGTTCTGTGTCCTTCCATTTATGATGTCACTTCAGTGATGGTGTTCTCTCACCTGCGTTCCTTTTTTTTTTTTTCCTGTCTTACTTTGGGGATGACTTTAATGTGTGACTTAAATGTATGACATTAGACATTGTTAATGAGAATCTCTTAAAACTCCCAAAGCCCCGTGGTAAATCTGCCTGTACTTTTTGCAATCAACAGATCATTGTTCTACAAACAACAGAAAATCAGAACAAAAACTCCTGTAAAATATGGAGTATGTGATGGTAATTTTTTATGGGGTAAGATATGTAAATTCATGAAAGGATAGATGGGCATATGTGCACGCAAAGATTTCACATACATATCGTCAGATCTATAGCAAACACTGATGCTCAACACAAGTCATTCAATTAGTCAGGAACTTTTCACCCGTACATTTTTAAAAAATAATTGTTACGATGGTGTCTGACACAAACAGACTGATCTTTTAGATCAAAGCCACAAGGAAAGAGCCCACAGGACTCCCTAGGTTGGTGGTTGGCCTAATTATTTGAGATACAGAAAAACTAGTCACTGCAGTGACTCACACAGAGCCTTGAGTGTGGCTCTCCCATGCCCCAGGCAATACTTCCAGCTAGGAAGGAGGCACATCCATCTTGCTACTTTCCTTAGAGCCCCACCTCCCGCATCCCCTGTCCCCCATCCCCTGTCCCCCATCCCCTGCCCCCAACCTGCACACAAATC
>JANXJC010000078.1:25758298-25774534 GCA_027564655.1 Leptodon cayanensis
CCTGCACACAAATCAAAGCAGGGGTTTTTTTTGTTTTTTTTTTTTTTTTCTACCCTGTTTAAAAAAAACAAAACCAAACAAAACAAAGTGTAAAATTTCAACACTTACAGGAAAAAAAAAAAAAAATGTTTTCTGGCCTGCCCTAATAAACAGATAGTTTCACTGAAATGCATCTACAGTGTGGTTTACTTTTGCTTTGTTATTATAGTTTGTAATGTGATTTGATAAGAACAGTTTCCTCCACTGTTCACCTCTTTCAATGCAGTACTTGATTCAGTGATTCTTATCAGGTACTATAGGCACATCAACAAACAGGGTCACATTTACATACTCTACTGGAAAAGATCTTTTAGTTGTTAAGTTCTCTAATAGTTCAGAACCTGCTGTGAAACATATGTGAAGAGACATTAGCCACCTACAAGAGTTAGGAATGCAAGGAAGACTGAAAGACTGTTGTACAAACTGGCAAAATAATTGAAACTTAATGAGGAACTTCTCGAGGCAGAAAATGACCTCTTGTTGCAGTGTCACTGAATTTCCACTCTTCATCAGGTGGTTCAAAAAATGAATCAATCAGAGCACAAAGAGCAATCCAATCCTACTGAGCAATATTTTTTACTGAGTGTTGATTACCTCTGGGTGTGGGTTATTACATCATTTCAGTATAAAATATTCAAATAATTAAAAAATATTTCACTCAGCTGACTTGGAATTTTTGCTTTTCCAGCAAAACAGAGGTGGAAAATTCTATAGTTGCATAGCCAAAATTTCCTTTCTATGGGAAGTGAGCCAAGTTAAAAGAAATACTGCAGCTTTGTTGTAAAAAAACCTGGTGAATTCAAGCTTATTTGGAGAAGCAACTGGATATTGCAGCCTCTCATGCTTGCGCTAGATAGATGTATTTAGCTCGACCTTCAATTGACAGTAAAACCTAACTTGGCTGAAGTGTATATTGTTTTGGCTAAAATAATGTAACAAAAATAAAGTTAATGGAGTGCAGTGTGACAGTTTTAGCTTGTATGATTTTTCTTAAAGTCTGGATAACAAGTCTTATGCTGTAATCTACACATGACCACATTTCTTCTTAAGAAGTGTTGCTCATTTAAATCTATATCACATTAAAAAAGTAGGCAAGAACAGTACTTATGGATCCTATTACTGATTCACTTAAAATGTAAGATGAAGGGCACATTAAAGTAAGCATAACCTTGGAGCTGTCAGTTGGCTTAGTTTTACTGTATACTTTAATGCATTTTAGATGAGAAAAGTACAATTAGTCATGCATTACATATGTAGTAGGCAATCATTAGATCAGCTAAACTTTGCGCAAGGAAGTTGGAATTTTCATTAAGTGTTAATACATTTCTAAGCTCAATTTTCATTGAAGTTTCATCAGTTCAGTTATTTTTTTCCAAAAACCTTTTAGTAAAATTTCATTTAACAGTTAGTATGGAGTGTTTAATTTCTCCTAGCATGGAGTAAAAGTTGATGTAAGCATCAGAGGTTCAATATCAGACTTAATATGAGAAAGAGCACTTTAGGAAAATAACAGTGTCTCCTTCTGTCACATAACATCTGCTGAAGCAGACCAAATCCAACTCTTAGAGCATGCAGTGCTGTCAGGCTCTCAGCAAAGCACCCAAGGGAAGAATGTGATGTTGCTCTTATGGGATTGGGAGAAGGTGAAAAACATTTCCAGAAATTCGTACAAGGTATGTATTTTTGTATGTCACAGAACTTATCTCAATAACTGGGGCACAACATTTATTGTCTTCCATCATTGTGCTGACTTTCCTTGTCCCATACTGAGTGTAGGAAGAAAAAGAGAAGTAGGAAGAGTGAAACTTGAAGGAACTCACATTCCATTTTCTTTCTGACTCTGCATGACCTACCTCTCATCTCATGATATGCAGAAGGATATTATCCACCACATGGAAGCATGTTATTATTCCATATAAGATGATACTGTTTTTTCACTCATGTAATCTGCATAACCTTTGGAGGCTTTCATTTGATTTTATAGTCAAAATAAATATATATGTCAAAAACTCTGTTAAAGAGAATTTTTAAATAGGCTTTGAGATTTCTGCTGCTTCATCCTCTGGTTTCAGCCAACTCAGACGTTATTTCAGCGGGCAATTTGAATTTGCTAAGCTTTGCTTTTTGTACTTTGTTGGTCTTTAAAGACATGATGGGTTGAAGATTTCGCACAGGTTATTGCTCCAGAGTGGTGAATTACTCTTCTGTCTGGTCTTAATTAGCAATGAGCAGGGAAAGTATTGTTGTTGATTTGCACATTTATGTAAATTGGTATATGGAAAGGTTTTACTCAGGATTGCCATATTACAATAGCAGGGGAAGAAGTGTTGTACCCCCTTCTACAGTAAAAGCTTTGTTAAGATGTCAGATAAGAGCAGATAAACTGTCTGTACATAATCCAAGATGACAAGGCTGAAACTGTCCCCTGAAATAAGCTAAGGAACCATAATCTTCGAGAAGAAAATGAGGCTGGGGAGATTAGAATCTAAATGAAACTCGAAATAAATCCCAACAAGGCTGTGAGTATAAAGAATGGCATTCTTCCCCAGCCAGATGCTCTTGTTAGTGATAACAGAGCTAGTGTTGAAGAGGCACATCTACAGAATTTACACCTTCTTATCTGGATAAAACAGGAGAAGAGAGTGTTCTTTTGGATTTGATACTGGGGTAAACAGAGGAAATTATTTTCTCCTCTTTTATGTTACTTGTGTATTTAGAAATCTTTGTAACTGAATGTGGTAATTTTAATTTGCTTTTATCTTAACCTGGCTTCTTACAAGCAATTACAAAGTAATACGTTAACATTAAAACACTCTATCTCTTCTGGATGTCCTGCAATTGAAAGCCAGAAAACAGGAGCACTCTGGGACTTCTTACAGCTCCACAGTATCGTCTCAGGATAGCTTAACAGTGGCAGAATACATCTGCAAGTGCTCTGGATGATTTGGGAGCCAGTAACACAGTCTTCATTTTGGGAGAGCTTCTGAGGACTGTTGCTAGCCACTATGATACTCTCTTTCTGATTGACAGCAAAAAATGAGGAGCATCTCTGATACTTGAGTTTTCCTGGGGAGCTTGTGAAACACAGCTTTAGTAGGAGAGCGGGCAAAGTCTTGATTCCCTCATACATGAGGATTTTCTTTCTTTGGGAGAAGCAGGAAAATCAATGGACCACGTCTGTGAGCAGCAGCTTAGATTTTGACAGAGACAATTATACTTCCTTTGGCAGGGATTAAGTATTCAGGGTTCAGATAACATATGAGTGTTTTGTACTAAAAGATAATAAAATATATAGTATAATAAAATAAAACAATAATAATAATAATGAAAAATAAATTACTACCCAACACTAGTATTCAGAAATGTGTGTTTTATGCAGCCATAGGCTATCATCAGCCATTTTGCTTTCAGGCTGGTGGCATTTGATATTTTCATTTGTGTTTATCTGGAAACAAAAAGATTGTTCCTTATATTTTTACTAAAGTGTGTGTGGGGGAGATACATAGAGAACACTAAATGATGGAAAATCTCTGTTATTTATGGACTACTATCCCAATAGACTCAAGGACTTGACTTTCTTGCTTGGTTTCTTTCTGAATCCATGAAAATACAGAGAAAAGAAGTGCTCAGTACAGAGAGCAGTTAGTTCTACCATCCCAGGAAGCAACCCAGATAAATTTATCGGACCTTCCTCCAAGCTGCTATTGGAAACATTTTGAGTCCAGGAGAACAGTAAGATTTCAAAACTGTGTAGAAAATCCATCTATGTTAAAGTCAAAAGGATCACATTTGTTGCTTTGTGAGGACATAAGGAAAAATAAACAAAGAAACAAACAAACAAACAAAAACCACCAAAAAAACCCCCAACCTCAAACCAGAAGGCTTGATTCCAGACTTTGGTAAATGTTTAGAATATTGTCATTGTACTGAATAGCTTCTTTTATAACTGTGCCACCAGTTTTACTCTTAAGTCACTCAGGTGGGAAATGCACATCTTATCCTTTCAAAATTACTTTGCCATTGCAGTCAGTTGTAAAACACTGAACTAAAAAAGCTGCACACCTCCCTTTCAGGATATTACAGTAGGAATATTAATAAAAATTAAGATCTATTCTCCTTTCCCAGCATTTGTCTCATTTAGTGATTTTTGCTTTCAACATTTTCTAAAGCAAAATGTAAAGTCTGACAGTTGTAAGTTGAGCAGACCTCAGGTAAACATTAAGGATGGCTTTTATTACTTTCCTGTTAATCCCCTTCCATAAGCCATTGCCAACGTTTATTTTTCACTTTTCACTCCAGCCTTCATCTCCACCACATTTAACATTTATGTGGTCTCCTAGACAGGCACAGGAGTTGGAGAAGGGAAGTTTTTCTGTACAAATATTATTACGTTCTTAAGTAATGTCACTAAGCTATTACAGAAAAGCAACGAATAGACTCTCATGTTGGTCGTCTAAATTTACTATGCTCTTGACATCTAGAAAGAATCATTCAGAGGTGAAAATGCTGCTAAAATTTGCTAAGAGAAATAAATGTCCACTTTGTATATACATACGTATATACATACACATACATATATACATATATGTGTATATATAAAATATATATAGAAAAGATATGTAGTCACAAGTCAAGGATCCTTGTTTTTTTGTAAAACCTTGCCAGCCACATGCTGCTTATTCTAGTCTGTGTTAGACACAGAGTAAAGCCACAGAAGAAAATGGAATTATGCTCCTGTGCTGTGCAGAATCCCTTCCAGAGCGCTAGAGGGACAGGCATTAGCTGCTACCAAGGGAAAGGCAGCTCTTTCCTCCATGTCAACCTGAAAACAGGAAAACCCGGCACATCTCCATTCTTAACACTGCTCTTTTCTCTTCCCTCCCCTTTTGCCCCAAGGGATAGCTAGTTCTCTGTAAATGGGAGGGAAATTCACCTTGTAGGCTTTAGTAGTAACTACTCAGCCCACAGGGCAAACAAAAAGGGAACTAAATGATGGAAAACAGAGCAACATGGCATTTAAAAAAAAAAAAGAAAGAAATTGAGAGATATGCATCTAGATCAGCTACCAAAATGTATTTCAAGCAGTCCTTGAAAGGATGATTAACAATCATCCTTTAGTTTAAAAAATCCATGAATCCTCACTTGGTCTAGGCAGCATTTATTTGTCTGACTATAGCTGACAAAGCAGCTAGTACTGTTTTAAAGTTTTGCTTCCTTTCTTTTCATAACTTGACTAATTCATCTTTATTGAGTTGTTCACTGCTCATTTTTCCTGCATCTTCCTACTTCTCTTCCTGAAGGAATACCAAGTAATGTATTTCCCACCTTCTCTTCCTGCAATAACCTGTTTCAGTGCTACAGACATATGTGGGAATTCTACTACTATCAAAATGTCAAATATAAAGCAGAAAGAAAAAAGGGATAGTGTGAAAATGCTTTGTTATCTGAAAATGAACTGAAGAAATGCAGGAAAAAAAAAAGGATATATTTTAGTGATACAGATAGGGCTTTTGATGAATGGGCCAGACAGATTTGACCAACAGCTGAAAGCTGGAACATTACAGTGCTATGTGCCATGAAACAAACAAATCCTGATCCTCCATAAGGCATTGTGATGGTCACAGAAGTACTGACTCCTGCACCTTTCCCTCCTTGAGTGTCATGGTTTAACCCCAGTCAGCAACTAAGTACCACACAGCCACTCATTCACTCTCCCTGCCCTGGTGGGATGGAGGGAGAATTGGATAAGCAAAAGTGAGAAACTCATGGGTTGAGATAAAAACAGTTTAATAATTAAAAAGAAATAATAATAATTTTTAAAAAAAAAGAGTAAGGAAAAGGGGGGCAAAAAAACCCAAAACCAAAGAGAGAGGAAAGTAACACCCAAGAAAGACAAGTGATGAAAATGAAAACAGTTGGCCACCACCAACCAACTGATGCCCAGCCAGACCCTGAACAGCAGCCCCTCTGCCAACCTCCCATCCCCAGTTTTATTGCTGAGCATGATGTGATATGATATGGGATATCCCTTTGGTTGCTGGGGTCAGCTGTCCTAACTGTGTCCCCTGCCAAATTTTGGGCATTGCCAACCTACTCACTGGCAGGGCAGTCTGAGGAGCAGAAAAGACAGTGATGCTGAGAAAGCACTGCTCAGCAGTAACGAAAACATTAGTGTGTTATCAACATTATTGGCAGCACAAATCCAAAACATAGTAACATACAAGTTACTATGAAGAAATTTAACTCTCTCCCAGCCCAAACGAGTACAGTGGGGTACTTAATTCAGAAAAAATATCTTCAAAACCTCTACTGTTATGAAATTTAAATAAATACATTTTATGACTTTAAAATTTTTTAGGACACATATATGTATCCCTATAAACACTTGAAAAGAAATAATATTCCACTCACAGCAGTGCATTTTTTTTCAGAAGATGAGATGTAGTTGTGACCTGAGTAGTTGTAATGGAGAAAATGGATGATAGTGTAGCTCTGAGACTAACACATGATCACAGAACATGAGAGGGACTGGACTTTACAGTCAGACTTACTGAGAATCTATAAACCTTTTGCTGTCTCTGGCAAATCCATGACCAATCTCATGTAATCTTCCCATATTGAGATCACTTTACACAGGAAAATACTACAATGCAACCTCTGACTTGATCACAGGAAGATCTTTGCAAATATTATGCTATATAATAAAATGTTTAAAAGTGAAGCTGGACCAGATTCCCAAAGCAAAGTGAGATCCGTTCTAAGACTTCTTTTATTTTGACTCAGATTTGTTTATTCAAGAAATAAGTTTAGATCTAATTTATCTGTTTTTATCATTTTTTGTAATACTACTCCTACTGATTTTCCACACAATGATTAACACAATGCTTTTTTTTTTTTAGTCCTTTTTACCCACAAACTTTATTTTACGTATTTACTTACTTTTTTTTTTTTTTTCTGTTTGTACAGCACCATTGCAGTCAATATTCAGTATGTAAGGTTTTAGACTTTTGGATATGTGGCAAAATCTACAGACGGGCATGGCAGAATAGTCTGCAACACTTCCATCACTCCAATACCCTCACCACATGCAGGAGAACATTCTGTTAGGTCAAAGCTTGCTTTAGAATTGCTTTGTGGTTTCATAAAATGTGTGGTAACACTTGATAAGCTGGAATTTGAATCACTAACTAACTACTCTATTATTTCATTAATTAGATAAGTTGAAATAAAATTTTTAAAATAAGTCGTCAAGCTGTTTGTGGGTGTTCCTCTTTAGTTTTTGACTGGTTTTAAAGGAGGCAAACTCTCAGAAAATGAAGTTGATGCTGATACCTAGATGAATAAACTATAAAAAAATCTACCAAACCCATTATTTTAAAATGTTATACTTAAATTAAAGAAACATATTAAAACCAATTTGTCAGACACAACTGAAATTTGATTTACTTTTTTTTTTAATTGGATTTGGACATAGTGAATGAGGGATTCTGAGGCACCTGGAGAGATGGAAGTATATTTTATTATCTACAGAGATCTATCTGCCAATTATGTCATAGCACTAGTGACTTATGTCGTAACTTCAGATTATTAATCTTATTTTTATCTCACTCTTTCCTTTCAAATTTCAAACTACTTTATTCTTTGTAGATGCTTTCAGTAGCCACAGGAAAAATAATGATAGCAATGAAATTTTCTATTTGTTATTGCGTGGATGAATTTGCTTTGAAAGAATACTATATAGGTCAGTGCCTGACAGAGGTAGAACAAAGCAGGAAACATGTTATATGCTGTCCTTGACAGCACAAAGAATTGTAATATACTCTGACTTTAAATTTTGTGATTCAGAACTCCCTACATTCTTCTTAATCAAAATGCCAGCATCCATAACTATATTTTTCAATTTTAACATCTATCTCTTTTTGGCCTCTGTTGTGGCTTAACGCCAGGCAGCAACTAAGCACCATGCAGCCGTTCAGTCACTTCCCTCCCCACCCAGTGAGATGGGGGAGAAATCAGGAAAAGAAGTAAAACTTGTGGGTTGAGATAAGAACAGTTTAATAGAACAGAAAAGAAGAAACTAATAATGATAATGATAACACGAATAAAATGACAATAGTAGTAATAAATAGATTGGAATATACAAGTCATGCACAATGCAATTACTCACCACCCACCGATCGATGTTCTGTTAGTCTCTGAGCGGCGATCCCCCTCCCTCCCCCCAGTTTATATACTAGACGAGACATCACATGGTATGGAATACCCTGTTGGCCACTTTGGTCTAGGAAGACAATTAACTCTATCCCAACTGAAAGCAGGACAGCCACTAATGTTATTCATACATTCAGCATTAATTCATGTAAAATTCCATCAGGTCTGTATGTCCTACTTTTTGCATATTAAGCAAATGTGGTGTAACAATTTAGTATAATTACAAGAAGGATTATTAATATTTCTCACCAACTATCAAAGAAACAAAGCTAATAATTTGAAAAGATGAGTAAAGAGATGAGTGAAAGATGAGTTAAAGTCAAATATAGAGAAAGAACAACAAAAGGCATTCCAAAGCAGTTTTAGAGAGTCACCTATATTCTCATTTTCATTGACAAGTACTAACATTTATGAACTTCTGTAAAAAAATCCAGATAGGTAAAGGGCCGTATTGGAATTATGGATATCTTAAAAGACAAATCTAAGTCAGGCAGTTATTTAGTTATATTAAAAGAGGTAGTCAGGGAAGTACGTTATTGTTATATTTGATTGAATTATGATAAAACATTATTTTCATTGTGTCAGAGATACTTAGAACAGAATAGTGCAGCTGGAAGAGACCTACAATGATCACCTAGTCCAACTGCCTGACTACTTCAGGGCTGACCAAAAGTGAAAGCATGTTATTAAGGGCATTGTCCAAATGCCTCATAAGCACTGACAGGCTTGGGACATCAACCACCTCTCTAGGAAGTCTGTTCCAGTCTTTGACCACCCTCTTGGTAAAGAGATGTTTCCTAATGTCAAGTCTGAACTTCCCCTGATGAACGCAGCTTTGAGCCATTCCCAGGTGTTCTGTCACTGTATCCCAGGGAGAAGAGCTCAGCACCTCCTTCTCCACTTCCTTCCTCAGGAAGCTGTAGAGAGCAATAGTGTCACCCCTCAGCCTCCTTTTCTCCAAACTAGACAAACCTTAGCCGCTCCTCACAGGACATGTCTTCCAGTCCTCCCACCAGCTTGGTTGTCCCCCTCTGGATGCACTCAAGGACCTGAACCACCTTCTTAGATTACAGGGCCCAGAATTGCACACAATACTCAAGGTGGGGCTGCATGAACACTAAATACAGTGGAATAATCACCTCTTTCAACCAGCTAGTTATACTGTGTTTGATGCACCTCAGAATGCAGTTTGCCCTCTTGGCTGCCAGGGTACACTGCTGACTCATACTGAGCTCACCGTCAACTAGCATCACCACATCCCTTTCTGCAGGGCTGCTTTTTGGCCACTCCTCTCCCAACTTACATTTGTGTCCAGTGCTCTTCTGTCACAGGTGCAGAATCTGGCATTTGTTCTTGTTAAATTTCATGCCACTGGTGATTGCCCAATGCTCTAATCTATCTAGATCCCTCTGTGAGGCCTCTTGTCCCTCAAGAGAGTCAACAGCACCTCCCAGTTTGGTATCATCACCAAACTTGCTAAGGGTGCATTCAACTCGTACCTCCAAACCATCAATAAAAGTGTTGAACAGAACTGGCCCTAGAATTGAGCCCAGAGGAACACCACTGGTGGCTGGCCACCAGCCAGAGGTAGCCCCCTTCACTACAACCCTTTGAGCCCTGCATTCAGCCGGTTCATCACCCAGCACACTGTGTACCTGCTCATCTCACAGTTGGGCAACTTGTCCAGAAGGTTGCTGTGAGGGACCGTATCAAAAGCCTTACTAAAATATGGAAAAGCTGCATCCACTGCCTTCCCTTCACCCACTAGGTGGGTGTCCATATTGTAGAAAGATATCTTCTTAATTAGGCAGGCCTTTCCCTTTGTCAACCCATGTTGACTGCGCCTGATGATTGCATTGTTCTTTAAATGCCTTTCAGTAGCACCCAGTATGATGTTCTTTATAATTTTTCCAGTACTGAGGTTAGACTAACAGGTCTGTAGTTTCTTGGGTGTTCCCTCCTGTCCTTTTTCTAAATGGGAGTAACATTAGCTAGCTTCCAGTCAGCAGGGACCTCCTGAGACTCTCAAGAGCTTTGGTAGATGATTGACAGGGGTCCTGCTGTAATATCTGCTAACTCCTTGTCGTGGTTTCAGCCCAGCCAGTAACAAAGGACCATGCAGCCACTTGCTCATTCCTCCATGCCCCCCTCCAATGGGATGGGGAGGAGAATCAGAAAGGAGAAAGAAAAAAAAAAGGAACGTGGTGGGTTGAGATAAGGACAGTTTACTGGGACAACACAAAGAGAGAAGTTACAACAACAACAATGGTACTAATAAAAGAATGTACAAAATGACTGATGCACAGTGCAGCTGCTCACCACCCAGAACCTGTTGTTCTGCTACTTCCCACACCACAAGAGCCAGCTCCCCCCAGCCCGCTCCCCATTTATATGCTGAGCGTGATGTCACATGGTATGGAATAGCTCCTTGGCTAGTTCAGGTCAACTGTCCTGGCTGTGCCTCCTCCCAGCTTCCTGTGAAATTTAACTATATCCCAGCTGAACCCAGGACAATCAGCAATGCAGTTAAGTCTTTTTAATTGTTAAAGGTTTTCCTAAACAAGAGAAAAACCTAAACAAAAAGCTTCCTGCCTTTTATTGCATGGTCCAGAGCCAAACGTTCTGGATTTGATTTTGATTAGTCTTATTTTGAAGTAAGCTCTTCTTCCTAAAAGTAGCCCCAGGTAAACCCTGCAGCCTGAAACCTAGATGGTTGCATGCTCTGACAGGAGCTTTGTTTGTGTGTCTGCATTGGTTCTACTGCATGCTAGAAGCTCTGGAGAAGCAGAGGATATGAACTTTAAAATATGTTTTAGTAGATTAAGTCATAAAGAGGTACTAAAGTGGCCAGTGTTAAGATTTTTTTATGGCTGGAAGTGCCTGTGATAGAAGGCTTATATAAAAATTCAAAGGTATTGATATTAATTAACAAAGGGTGTAATTTCATCAAACATATAGGCATTACTTACTGATAAGTAGGTAAGGACTTAAAATGAGATTTGTTTTCCAGAAAACATGATAAATCTTTCTCACGCAAGAATTGTTTCTCAGATCTCTTTTCCTGTACCTTTTAAAAAGGAATAAAAGCAAAGATAAGTGAAATTTTGGCTGCCACACAGTGAGACGAGACCACCCACAATCAGCGAGGCAACATAAACTATAAGTGGTTTCCTTGACTCTGTCTTGTCTCAAATTGTGAAGAGACGATTTGTGATCACACTGTCAGAAACATAATTGCGAGGAAAAAAGAGGACAGCAAGAGGCATAATCTATAAATTTATTAGGTTGGTAATAATTAGATTCTCCTACCTATAATAGTAATTTGTGGAATTTTAATGCAGAGTTTTTAAATACAGAATTAAAGAAGATTTTCTGTAAAAAAAAAAAAAAAAAAAAAGTGGATATTTATCTGTAGGCCAGGCAAGTCCTTATCCTTGACTCATATGGGCTTTGGAGAGTTTAAGGCATGCTTACCCTCTTTTTATTTGACACTTTCTTTTGCACTCTTTTCTTTGAAATGACTGAATTGAATTTACAGCATGGACTCAGACCATGAAGGGGCATTTCTGACTCTTGCATGAGATAAAAGGAGTTATTGTTGAAAATTGGTAATTATACCACTGTTTTTCTGCTTTCAGCCACACCTCTGAAACACAGTCTGTAGAAGTCTGTGAGGATAGGTATTATAATGGTAATTTAGGACATGTCTTTATCATCACTGGTGAGCAGCCAATATTGTTAGTGCCCATGAAGCAAAGGAGACAGCTCATCACAGAATGCTGAATGATAAAGTTATGCAACAATTAACAGAAGGTAGAACTGAAATAGTTCTGAAATAGAACGGAAATAGAATGAATATGCATTACATACATTTTTGTATAATGCAACCCAGCAAGAAAAAAGTACAAGAAAATTACTGCATGATGTGTTATTATCATCCACCTCCCATAACACAAGAGTTTATATATCTCTCTGGCATCTCTTTTTGCATTGTACCGCTTTTTGATCAATCATACAGGCAAACAGATTGATTAGATATGTAAACTTGACATGGAGAAAGAATGCAAACACAGGAATGGAATATCAACCTGTGTCTACCTGCCAGTAGACTAACGACATGTTCTAATTACTTTTATTTTTAATTCAAAAAAGAGACTGTGGGCAAGCTTCCAAGGCCTATAGGCACTGCAGCTTGTGGCAAGATATTTGCCACTCAGGACCTTGTTCTTGCTGCCCATCAATCTCTTAGACTCTTTCTGTTCTGTTTTCTTTTCAGATTGATCAAAATTGCATTAGACAGAAGAACAGATTGCTGTGTACACAGTTTACAGATATATCTGTAAGATAATCTCCAAAAGCATGTTAGATTGAATAAGTAAATTTTTGTGCCAATATTTTCATTATTACAGACTATTCTAATTTCATCTTTCAGGAAGATTGAAACAGAACCCTTGTAAAATACCACTATGGGGTAATCCAGCATGAAGATAACGTATAATCAGAAATTCAGTTTTCCTTTCTAAAGGGATAAACTCTAATTTAAGCAGTAACTTACATACTGTTTGATTCCCCTAATTTGCTAGGTTATACAACTGTGAGCTGGTTTTTGGGTTGTTTTTTGTTTTGGTTTGGTTTTTTTTTTAATATTCCAGCATAGCTAGTAAACTACAACCATTAATATGGGAAAGATGTGATCTTACTTTTGTTTGTATTATATTCCTGAATCTTCAGACTTTCATGGAAAAATATAAAGATCAAAAAGGCTGCACAGACTGTGTACTGAGGGCTCACAAACTGTATTTGTGATGCCTTCCAAACTAAATTCTCATACTCTGAATGTTCACAGTTCAGAGGGTGGTAATTTAGTCATAATGAATTAAGAACAATTAATTGCCGTGTTCATCCTTCTTGTCCTGTCACCTAGAAATGGATATGATCTAACCCACACTTTTCCAGGAGGAATAAAGAAACAGAACCAGCTAGCATTTCTTTTGTTTACTGAGAAGCCTAACTACAATGTAGTTAGCCATGACTACCCTTTTGCAGGAATGAAGTATCATCAGTTAACAGGGGATGAACAAGACATTTTATAAAACTGATAATGAAATTAAAAATTTCATTTTTAATGAAGACGACAATCATGTTTTATCATAATTTTGTTGCAACATGACTTACATCTTGATTAGGACTATATAAATCATATTCAACAAATAATGAATGTGGTTTTCTACTTGTGAAGTATTTAACAACTAGCCTAATTTTATGCAGATCTATTTTATCATGAAATGAATAATAAAAAAATATTAAGAAATGCCAGCCTGTGAGTTTGTCTCAAAATCCCTGTTGGTAAAGGCTAAAGTTTTAAAATGTATCCGAAGAGTAATAAAACGAGGATTTTTTGTTTTGTTGGTTTTTGGTTTTGAGGTTTGCATAGTGTTGTTTTTTTTTTTCCTGTCTTTTGGTGACTACTTGTCATTCAGTGTTGAATGCATCTATTTCTGGTTGAATATAAATATTTGAAATCAAATATATATATTTGATTGAAAGATGCAGACCAGTTACAAAGACCTACAAACTCACAATTACTCTTCAGTTTATGTATTGTCAAATGAAAACAGTCTAAACATATTCTGTTTTTTCTGAATTTGTTCTAAACACTCATCTTAAGGTGATCTCCTATGAAAAAATGTCTACATATCTACATCTCCATGGATTACTGGAATTTAATGAAGAAACAAGTATTGGGAAGATTATTGATTTTTCATGCTCTGTTTCTTTAGCAGCAAATGTAGTTTTAGAGGAAAAATAGTTTTGAATAATTTTTTTTAACAAATTATAGGTGTTAAAGTGCTTGACTTGATTTTACATATGGTAGAATGTCACCCAGATATTCTGGGGAGATGTTGTTGTTTAAAGTCTTATTGGTGCTATGACAAAAATAATAAACAGGTCACATAAATCAGAAAAGAAAGGAATCTTCTTTGACTATGTTGAGCTGCTATATGCTGCTTTCTCTCATCTTTTCTTAGCAAAGTCTTTTAAATAATTTACTGAAATATATACTAGTTGAAAATAAATGTCTAATTTGTTTTTTTAAATTAAAAGTAAATAATAAATAATCATTGTTTATCATTGTCTCTGATTCAAATATCAAACCTGCTGACTGTATCAGTGTAACAAGAGAAGGTTGTTGAGAAGAGAAGGGGAAAGGGTAGAAAAACCAAGCAGAATGAAAGTCTTTTGAATGAGGCTTGAATTCAGGAAGATAAAGCAGAAGAAGAATACATATAGTTTTATAGATACTACATTTCATCCATCTACAAATCACAAGTTTACATAAGAACAGCAGTCATGTTATTTTAAATCAAAGGAAATGGAAATGTGTGTAAGAGATATGACAAAAGGCTCCTTTTAAAGAATGAGATAATATTTCTTTTCAGCTGGAAAATGCATGTCATATGAAATTTGTGGAGAATGGGTCACTCAGGAAAAGCTTTTGGAAAAAAAAAGTGAATTAAAAAAAAAAATTGATTTACCTGTGCTGAATCAATCTATGGAAGGTGTTGTTGAAGTATCTCTTGCATACATTATTTTCTATCCACTGAAGTCCCTCACTAAATGTTTGTTTCATGACATTCTGCAAACTTTTTTCTTTCAGCCAGTGAAGACTTGATGAACTTTTATTACATCATGGAAGACATAATCCATCTGGGAAACCTGGCCCAAAGAGAAGGTTGAGCATACAAAGCATTTGCACAATAAGTCCCATGACTCAAGCTTGTGGACTTCTATTGAAAAATATTCTGTATCCTCATGTTTGGAGAGCTTTTTTTTATAGGCAAAATGATGAGTTTTTTCCACAGGAAGCAGGCATTTTTCTCACAAACAAGAATTACTCTGCTGAAAAGCAGTTTTCTATCAAAACAATTCTAACTGAAAACTTTGAGCCATCTGGTTTACATCATCACAATGAGCAGAATTTGGAGGTAGCTTGGTACAGTATAGAGGCAATTTCCAAGTGAATTTGCCTCTACCAGCTGGTACAGACCAGCTAACAAATCTGAAGAGTATAACATTCAGTAGAACTCAGTGAAACTATTCTAAGTAATTCCATACCTTGAATAAGTAGGCTCCATTATACCCACAGTAAATTATATTTTTTTAGTTTCTGTCAGTGTTAAAAAGCAAGTCAGGTATCTGTTATTCATCTGGCCACTTGACAGTATTAATGGAAGAGGGGAAACAGGGGTTATGCTATGTACAGTGGGCACATCTGTTCTGATAACTAAATTATGGCCTACGCAGTAAACAAGGTGATCTGAACAAGGCATACCATCTGTGTTTCTTACAGCTTGCTTCTTTATTATTTCAATGCATAAATGTACATCTTGTTTATATTCTGTATATGTCTAATATGTAGGGCTTTTTCTCTTTATGGAATATCTTGTTTGCATATATTGTTAACATGACACTGTTCACTGAAAGTGATATCAATTATATCCGTTTGCATAATTCAAGGAAAAACTGTATATGTCCACTTTGAAGAATCTGAAGGGAAAAAAAGAGGTATTGAAAAAAAAGCTTGCTATTTAAATAGAATAAATACACTCTTCTTCATCAAACATTAAATCTTCTGTTTCTAAGCATGGAATTATAGGCCTGAAAGGACTTTCAATTCTTTTTGAAAGCAAGATAAGTATACTTCAATAAAAATTTTTAAATATTTAAATAATTTCCAGTGAGACCAGTTCCACAAATTCCCTGTCAAGCCTGTTTTGTTGTCTAACTATTTGTCAGAAAATTTTATCTGATATCTAATAAAAATATTTTTTATTAAATAAGTTGGCTGTTATGTGGACAAGTATCTATCCTGACCATATAGCTAAGCTAACAAGATTTTTCCTGAAATCAAAAAGAAAGTAATGCCCATGCAGATGACTAACCCTGATTTAAAACTATGAGAAATAGCCAGACCATGTAGATTTT
>JANXJC010000078.1:25826893-25837255 GCA_027564655.1 Leptodon cayanensis
TTGAATAGTGTATATATACCAAATAAGCAATGGGTTAACTATTCAAGAAATCCTAAGCCAGGACTAACCTGAGGATGTGGTAAGTTCATGCATGTCCTCCACTAGACATGAGCCCACAGATTAAAAAAAAAAAATCTATCTTATCTTAAGCATGTATAAAAACAAGTACTTATGAACATATTGTGGTGTTATGGAATGTAAGTTACAAATAAGATGCAAGGAAGATATTCAAATTTGTCCTGTGATTATAGTTCTGGTGTAGATGTCTATAAGGGCCGTGGGCACACCTGGCACACCTACCAGTTCTCTGAGGATCTCAGGATCTGTAAAGGAGAGACAATGGGCTGACTGGAGACAACAGACAAAGTTGAGACAAGAGGGTTGTCTGAGTTTGTAGCAGCCTTCACTATAAAGGATGAAGTGATTATTGCAGGACCTGTCCAGGCGGGAGCAGTCTCACAGTAACTCCAGTAGCCTCTGTAGGTCCTGATACTATTTATTTGTGTGTTTGTGTTGATTGACACACTGACTGAAGACTCTGGGAAGCCCAGCGACTGCCCCAGGGAATCCTGCTGCAGAACTGGCCAGGCTGCATCCAGATGAGTCCTTGTGAATAATCAGCAGAAAAGGCTCCTGTGAATATGAGAACGGTTGCATAGACATCCTTTAGTACATACTTCTGATACTTAGGAGATTATCTTGTACATAATTTAAGGCAATGAACTCTATGCAAAGACCTAAATAAATTAGATGCTTTTTTGGGGTGGTTTGTTTGTTAGGTTGGGGGTTTTTTTGACAGTCTGTCTACGAGTGTCTGCGCAACACTGTGTAATGAACACAGGAGTTGCTGGCTCATAGTGAACCACATTGCCAAGCATACAAAAATAAAAAGATTTTTTAAAAAATAAGCTTAATTTCTTTCTGTTTTCTAATTGAGTAATTTCATCTCTTATTTATTATGCCAAGACAGATGTAGAAAGAAGAAACCTGAAGATTTGCTGGAGGAATCTATAGAATCACCCAGCAATCACTATGGATGTAGTGTGAATGAATGAAATTATTTCTTACAATCTCCAGTACAAAAAAAAAAAAAAAAAAAGAGATGAAATAACATTAACTTCCAGCAGAATCTGGAGAACAGGATTTA
The DNA here is from genome assembly GCA_027564655.1 of Leptodon cayanensis. Lineage (NCBI taxonomy): Eukaryota > Metazoa > Chordata > Aves > Accipitriformes > Accipitridae > Leptodon > Leptodon cayanensis. The sequence goes on from JANXJC010000078.1 coordinate 25,828,041, forward strand.
GACTACATCCAGGCTATTATTTCACTGTGGAAATGGGGAGTGCCCAGACTCCTTCTGATTCTACCCACCTGAAGATTCAGAGGATTACCATGTATTATCAAATTCAAATACTATTCTGTAATTATTTTTGTCTGACTACAACTTTGATATAAGTATAGCCAAGTCTGAAATATTTCTCTCATATTTTACAATTCTTTAAGTAAAATTTGGCCTGATTTCTGGAAGGAAATATAACATCTTACCAGGTAGCATGGTTTTTGCATAGTATTTCAGAATAAGAAGAGTCTCAGAACATGTCCTAGACAGCCATTCAACCAATTAAAGTAAAGGAACAGCAGTAAGTACACTGAAAGCTAGAACATTTATTGGCAATGTATATCAAACTAACAAGCAAAAAGCATACAAGCTTTAAAATCAAGAAAACTGAGTGAGTTCACGGCACAAATCCTTGCTTTGTTTCACTTAACATCTGGTTCAAAAGCAACACTAAAATCTCAATAAAGTGGGTGTAGTTGGATATGTTTTTTATTTCTGGATGGAGTGCGTGGAATACATGTATCCTTATGCCCTTCCACACCTCTCCCAGCCTCTTCCCAATAAAATAAATGTCCCTTGAGGTAGTCATTTTAATTCTTAGCCAATGATACTGTATTACACTGATATTTAGTAGTGATATTTAAGCTTCAGGCTAATTAAGACATCTAAATATTTACTGAATTACAGCAAGAGACTAAATAACAAAAAATTAATATGCCACAATAAACAATGTCTAATTCATTCCAAACAAATCATGGACAATTTTCTTCTTTTTTTCTCAGGCTCTAAAATGTACAGAACACTTCAGAGAGGGTTTGCTCTGTGTTAGCAGTGCCGTCTAACAAGTTACATTTCCTCTGCTGAGAATGTTCATTCTCCTTCCATGCAGAGCTGAAGGCAGTGTCTCCCACAGGAGTTAGTAAAAATGTTGGCAGAATTATGATGTGCATTTTGTACACATCAGTTCACAGAACTGGAAAGATGTACCCCTGAGGTCAGCTTGTATTTTTCTTCAATCCACTTGAAGCTTCAAGAAATTCCTCCTATCTCTCCATTTCTTCACCAGCTCTCCCCTTAGTAGTGACTTTATGGACACACATATGTGATTTATTCCCTATATAATCATGAATTAATGCCACTTCTCAATACAAGTCATTGGCATTATTCTTGTGGCCTTCACTAATGATAGATGAACGCAAAGGTCAAACTTTAAAATACAGTTAGACACTGCAGGAATTAGTAATTTTTCCCTTTGCCCAATCATTAAGATCAGTGAAGAACAACAAATATGACAGCAGAAAACTGTGCAAATGGTAGACAACAGTTGTTAAACCACTACAAGGGAAGGTTTTTTCCCCATACCAATTTCCGAATACCAAATGAACAAAAAGGGTACAACAGATGAAGAGGAAACTTTGAGGCATTACTCCAAAATCTGTCACCAGAGTGAACATCTGTCACTAGGGACTCTGCTGCCATGGCTAGGAATTGAAAGCACAATAGTAATATGTGGCTGGTCAGTTGTTTGGAAGAGAAATAATAGTCACCAGTGCATTTTATTTTGTGTATCCCAGTGAGGCTGTTTCTGGTGAGTGGACATCAGAGAAAACATCCTCTGTTTTTTTTCTTTTTCTTGTGAGAAAATAGGTATAAATTTTAAGGAAAAGTATAGCATTTGGTGCAGATTGAAATACAGATAAGAAGCTTTGTGATTTGTTTTATAAAGAAGCTACAAAGTAGGTTTCCAGAAGGAAGGGAAACATCTAAATAGACAACAATGAAACAGTAGAATAATATATTTGTAATAACTGCAAAAGATCATATGGTGTTTGTTTACAGAGCTAGCCAAGATTATCTGTTAGGGTTTTGAGAAAGGTCTTCCAACATGCCACAAGTTTTTAAAGCCTTCTCTTTTTTCTTAATCTCTAGAACCCCTCAAGTGTATGTTTGTTCATCAGAAGTAAAAGCTACAAAAGACGGAATATGCCTTTCATTGTGCTGAAAAGTAGTGCTGTATTCCTTCCATAGCTGTTTTAGTTTTCACAAAGTACTATGTACGTAGTAGGGAACAAATTACTAATTGCTGAGACTATCCGGATTCAGTCTTAAATAGCTCATGGAAACTGAAATATTGCAAATTTTGTATACTTTTTGGTCTGACAATCAATTAGTGAATAATTAAAAGTAGAGTCCAGATTATAGAAAATGCAGCAGTTATATCATATGTTTCCAAGAAACAAAAAAACTATTTAACATTTTGAAAAAGAGTGATGAAACCAATTTCAGGAATTAAACATTGTCTTCAGCAAAGTGATGCATTACAACTAGCTGCATGAACGCCATGAATTATGTATGTATTTATAAAACTCAGTGCAAGGTGTAATGTGGACGATGAAGTCAACACACAGAAAAATGCATCTTTCCAATTAAAATATGTTGTCAAACCTCTTAAAATAAAGTTTTTAAAGTCAAAACATTTTTAATTTTTTTTTTTAATATTAGTTTACCTGACATCCACAACTCACTATGGCAGAATATGGTACATCAATGGGTTTGAAGATAAGCACACCCTTTTCATCCTCATATGATATACTATTATTTCAGTACTATTTAAAGCTGAAGATCTGAAAAATTAAATACAATAAAACCTTGTATGTTTTAAGAGAAATTTGGATTCCTTCTCTTTAACTTCCTGCTGGTCTTTGGCCTACAGATCTAACTCCACAAGGGGCTTAGCATCTCTGAGAGGTTTAATGTAGATTGGAGACATCTATTTCATTAACCACCCTGTGATAGGACTCTAGGTCTTCTGTACAGCACAGAATAATGCAATCAAGACAGAGCTGTTGAAAGCAAGGTATCAGTCAGTTCCTACACTTGGAACTCCTGCCTCCCGCTCAGAGGTGGTACAGCATGGCTTGTCTCTTCTGCAGTTTTAGCTGGGGAGACAGTGACCATGACCAAACTTACAAGAACAGAGAAACATTCCTCAATGCACTTGTGCTGTGCTGAACATTCTCAGAAAGTAAATTTCCCTAATCTAAGAAGAACTCAATAAGCTGGACTGTCAGCACAAGATGCATGTTGTTAAGTGAAAGCAACTGCTGGGCAGTTCATTTTACGTGTGTGGTTAATTATAACTCCCTTGTAGCAGCCATGTTTTGAAAATAGCCGTTCAGTCACAATAGGAAAGTTTTGCCTTCTCTATTAGTTAACAATATGATAACATGCATATCTGTGATAACACATTGTATTTCCTGTAGATTTTGAGAATGTAAGGATCTTATTCAAGAAATAATTTCCGTTTCACTGGGAACTGAACAGCTTTCTAAAGCCCTTTAGCCTGTAGGGCCAGAGAATTTTAACACATGTATAGATAGGCATGCATGCATGCATGCATAAACATTTATCTGGAATAAAAGAATCAATTTTAGTTAGATTTGTACTAAGAGAAGTAATTAACAGTTCAAATTTTATGCCCAATATGAATAGTTTTGTTTAGAAGGGTTTTTAAAGCCCTGAAAGTAGTCAAAAATCTAAGTAAAGCTCTTTAACCAGTTTATACGTATTTTTTTTTCCTAGAAAGATATAATTTACTTCATCAAAGCAGTGCAATATGTTTGTTTTTATATTACTGTAAATAACATTTACTCTGTTTGTGAAACTTTCTTTCCACTAATAACAGAAATAGTCTCCACTACTAAACTTCACTAATGTAAGCCTGGCAACAACAGACTTCAGAAGAATGCTTTGGCTGACACATTGTTAAAAACTTTTAATGGTCTCCTGAAACACATGTACTATTCTTAATAATTTTAAGTTAAGTTTTGGTATTGAATGAGTTCCCAGGAATGAGTTTGAAACCACTGTTGTATACTTTGCTGAAAATCTGAGATGTGGTCCCTTTTCACTACTTTTTTTTTTGTGTCCTATGCCTCTGTAAAGATGGATATCTGAAAATTTACAATCTGTTAATGAGGTGGGTAGTGAAAACTATCTATTCATGGTTTCAAGAGTGAATATGCATGCAAACTATACTTCTGCAGAAACTGATAAAAATTATTCAGTTTATAGCACAGGCTTACAAATTGACCAAAACCCCAAAGCAGTGGTGTGAGCTATTCAGATTTTTTAAATGTTTAAAGTCATAAAAGGACACCATTTAAAATAGTCTAAAGTGAATAAAAAATGCAATTTGTAGCATTTATGTCCCACAGTAATCAGGTATGAAAAGTAATGTTCAGATGTAGGCAGTGTTTGAAAAGGAACATAGCGTCTCTGCATATACCTGTACTTAGTAGATACACCATCATGTGGCTTTCAACATGTAGTAGATAAATAAGCTATGTACTTCCCAAGGTTGATAAATGGATTGTGTACTGCATTTAGCAAATGAATGTTTTATGTAACACTTCCTGTTTTTTTCAGAGCTGTTACATCATGGTAAAACGACAAACAAAAAATAGAAGTTTATTTATCTGTTTATTTATCAGGTTTGGAGAGGTTAATTATAAAACCACAACATATTAATATCCAATGAATTACTTCTCTTGTATTTTGGCAGATTATTCCATTTTAATAATTATCAAATGGTCTGTTTTTAAACTTGGTTAAAAACAAACAAACAAACAAAAAAATAAACCTAGAAAAACCCCACCATCTTCAGGGGTGAAACTGTGTCTTCCAAGTTTAAACACAGAGCAAAATTTTACAACTGAGTCATAAAGCCATGATAATAGGGAGGTATAATGGAATTAGTGACATAGCCTTATTACTATTTCAGTACTAGCAGGCATAGTTATGATGTAAAACATCCTCAATGTAATAAAAACACTGGTCATGCATAATATCAGGGTGTCTTAGACACCATGTGCTCCTGGAAGAAAACAAACAAACAAACAAATACCCCATAACTGCTAAGAAACAAAACCTTAATATTTTGGGGTTTGTTCTTAATGAAAAGGAAGGAATATTATTCACTATATAATGGGGAAAAGATGGGGAAAAAATTAGAAACAAAAGCATAAAATGATTAAATAAAATTGCAGTCATTCTTCCCTCATTGGTTAAAAAGACTTCTGGCTGATGCAGAGCTCTGATGTCAAAAAGCAGCTGCGTAAAGATTTTCTTAAAGGGACATCTTGGGATCCAGACTGAAGCACTGGAATAAGAGAGTTGTTATAAAATACAGCTTAAAAATGTTTTCAAACATTTTCCATTCAATCTCTTGATATTACCGCCAAACTCATAGAAATCAGATCAGAGCTAACAATCAGAAGCAAGCTGGGTTTAATGACACAGAGCACATGGCAAAAAAAAGAAAAAAAAAAAAAACCAACATGCTTTCTTCTTTTTTTTGCCCCAGTTTTCCATCATTAATTTTTTATTTTATATTACAGACAAATATTAACTCAAGTTTAGTGGGTGTTTTGATATGCATATTTCCCAAAAAGGAATACAGCGAACACCGGTTTCCTCAAGTCAAAAGAACAGCTTCAGAAACTCAGGTATCTAAACAGTGAGTTTGTTTCCTTTCAATATGTTTTCCTTTCAATTTATTTTTCTGCTCTTCTGGGCTTTCAGAAACGCTGATACTGCCTAATGATCTGATTAAAAGAAAAAAAAAAAACACAACAACCCAGTTTCATTGATCTTCTAATTCCACCAAACCTTTTTCATTTTAGGATCTTACACTCTCTTACAGGTTTATGGAAATACATAACATAACTAAAATTAATAATGTTTTCCACACGGATTCTGGATTCCTTGTTAAAATTTAGAGCCTTGACACCATTGAGTAAGTTTTATGTGAGAAGCAAGCATTATCTCATGATTTCCTGAGATACACACAAAAGTTAATTTTTCCCTGGATGATATATATAGCTGAGCACACAGTTTTTCAGTAACTTGACAAATGAAATGACTAGAAAGTCTGACTGCAGGAAATTCCCTGGTTGTTGTATGGAGAGACTCCATAGCATGTTTCTATCATGCAAGGACAGAATGTGACACAGAAATGCCAGCAGAAAATTTATAACAGTAAGAGAAAAAATGGACAGAAGAGAACCATTTCTGCATTAGTATAAAAGTAGACTTTCAGAATGGTCCAGGATCCATATGAGAAATATAGAATTATTTCTACAGCAATGCTTTTTTTGAAGTTATTTTGTTTTTTTTTAATCTTGAAAAAAGGTTGTCTTGTATTGTGTCTAAACTTTGGCTGAAAGGGCTGGAAACATTTCTGGGAGTCCCTGGGATTCAGTGATCAGAGAATTTAGCAGTATGTGTGTTCTCATATGCACTAACATTGTCAGACAAATACTTCATAATGGAGGAGTCCAAAATGGACTAACAGAAGGCTTGTGGGTAGAAGCAGTTCCCATTTAAAGACACCTATGAAAATCATAAGAAAGGTAAATTAGTTTAATATGGAGGTACAGAGGAAATCACATCTATCTAGAGAGGTCTGCTCAGTGACCTTTTTTACCTGAGAAGAGATAAATGAAATGAATTTGAAGAATTCTTTCAGAAGAATAGAATAAAATAAAGGACATACATAGAATGTAATGAGTGTTGTAATATTTAAATATTATGATTTCCTTTTAATAGCATATTAGAGTTAAAGTTTTAAATAAGATGTATTTGGGTGTTAGTAGTATGATACTACTACATTTACTGTGTAGTATGTAATAAAAGGAACCCTTGAATACTGAGTTGATGTTTCTTGGACTTATTTTAACTGATTACTGTTTAACAATGTGTTCACTACACATGTACATGTGCATACACATCTCCATATATATGAGTGTGCATACATATATATGGTTAATATTGGTTATGGATCGCTGTATAATAGTTACAGCTGATGAGACAAATCTAGAATGTTTTGTCCATTTTAACAGAATTTTCGGGAAAAAAAAACCCAAACAAACCCAAACAAACAAACTGGAAGTTAGAGGAAGATAGCAATGGAAAATGTCAGGGAAAGGTGACATGTTGAAGAAACTTATTTTGATCTAACGGAAAACAAGAAAACAGGCTAATCTGCCACATTAACTTTACAGGATAATTAGCATATAAATCTGAAAAACAAGCTACATTATCAAACTTAAGTCAGTAAAAATATTTACATGCCTTGTCTTTAGATAAACAGTAATTTACACCATTGCAATCTTTCTGAATTTCCATTCCCAACATGAATAGCTAGATCTCTTCAAGCAGAAGTGTAATTTTCATACAACCTAACTCTCTTTCTTGTCATGGCTAAATTCAGCAATGGAAAAAGCATATTCCTGATTTATTCTTTGGAGGCCTAATTTTAATTATTAAAATCATATTTTGCCCCATAGATATGCAAAACTTTGTCGTAATGTTTATGTGGATGAACACATCCTTAAGAAAATTAGCATAGTCAGAGGTTTACCAAGTTGAACAAAAAACGATGCAATAAATCGCTACCACTGTAAATTGATCAGTTTTAAGAGTAAAGTTTCTTGATAAATTTAAGGGGTTGAAACTTTTCCTTTGCTTTCTCCCCTAATGATCTACTATGAAGATATTTTTGTAAGAGGTCAGGCCTGTCCAAGCAGGCAGTTACAATGCTAGGTACTTGTATGGGAAATTTTTCTCTATTTATAGTCTACACATTTATTTCCAAGCAATATAACTGACATTTTGATTACAGAAAGCAAAATCAAGTATTAAAATACATCACCATTAATAATTTTGTCACTGTGAAACCTTTTTTTTTTTTAATCAAATAATTCATAGAAAATATCATAGAAGATTCTAGATTGATGAATGGAGATCATTTCCCCTCCTGAGCATGTAATATGTATCGCTTCTTCCTCTCCACTGTGAACTTACTCTCCAATAGAACTTTCACTTCTTTAAGTTTGTCAGACATACAACTATCAATACATTTGTACAGACATATTTAAAACCGCTTTCTATTTTAACTGCATTTTTATAAACTTCAGATATGTCAGGTTCACTGTGCTCTTTGTCTCTGAAATCTTTAGCCAGGTAATAACTTTAGTCAAGTACTCTTCAACTTTTTCATATTTTCCAACCCTCAAATAATGGTTCTTGAGCTTTTTTTTTGTCTCCTCTACCAAAATGTTTTCTGTGTCAGACTTATCAGTTCCCTGATGATTGTAGCTTCCAGTTCATTCAAGTTACAACAATTAAAGAAATTTTATCCTACAACAAAGTTCAGCTCTGATTCAATTCTCTTTACTGACTTCAGTTAACTACATACTTGGTCCATTTTTTGTCTCATCTTCAAACCAGTTTGCTGAAGTTGGAGTTATATACCATCAAACTCACTGCACTGAAGTTGTTTTGATGTCACCTGTTTTTTTCTGTTTGTATCTCACTAATCAGATTGCTTTCATTTCTAGCCAAGATTTCATCTTCCTCAGCAGCATATCACAGCATAAAAAAAATAGTTTTCTACATCTCTGTGATTTTGTGCACAGAGACTTAAATATTCCAGACATGTCTAAGAAGGTTTTGCTGCAGTCTGCCCCTGAATTCAGCAGAGCTAGTGTCTCACTCATCGTTTTTAAAAATATATATTTTATTTTGAACTGTAGTATTTAGCATGCCTTAATAAGATTTTTGAAAATGGCAGTGTTGAAAGCATTTAGGTTCCATGTCTGTCCTAATCATAGTTCTCCTGTCCTCAAGCCTTGTTTTCATTCTTAAGTATAAGTGAGCAAACATCACCTCATTTTTCTACTGTTTCTATTGCTGATGTCTCTAAAATCATCCTGAACCATATTAAGACCACAGCACCATTACCCAAATATATGCCATCATATATGCTTTTAGACATAGTACTTCAAGAAATAAAATCTAAAAAAACTCTGGCAGCCATCATTTTAAAGAGCTGTAACAAGTGGAAAATACCAAATCTTTCTGTTTCTAGAGGCACTGTAATATTCCAGGATTCCTCTGGTCAAACACTATTTACAGGTCTGATTAGCAATAGGTGTAGATTTCAAGTTGTATTACTTATTGTAATAGTTTCAAGTGTTGTCTCTTCCCTGTAATGCTTTTTATAATGTAAATTATACTTTATAAGCAATATGTCCATTTCATAATGTATTTATACTATCTCTTTCCTATGTCTTGTTACAGTTTTCATCATACAGTCTAGAATATTTAAAATAGTC
>JANXJC010000078.1:25858014-25871414 GCA_027564655.1 Leptodon cayanensis
GGATTGAGGAAAACACTACCTGTGCTCCTGATCCTTCCACTAATCGCCCCACATCCCTGAAGTCCCTTTTTTGCTTTTGGACTTCCCTTCTTGACCTCATCACTGCCAACCTGCACAACCAATAGCGGGTAATAATCAGAGGGCCAAATCAGACCAGGATATGCATGAATACAAATTTTAGTGCTGTTTTATTCAAATCTTTTGCAATAACCTCTGTAAAATATTTGTTCTTGTTAAATTTCTACAGGGATTTTTGACCTCTGTGAATTTGAAAACAAATTCATTAAATACTTTTGGATAAATATGCATAGGATGTGTTGTACAATATCCACGCAACTCAAGTTATAACCTTTAAAAAACTTACACATAAACTCTTTTATTGCCTTGATTGGTATTGTCTTCCTATTTGTCAGGCGCCAACTAACGCTTTCCTTTACTATTAACAGTCAAAAGCCAAGTTTGCTATTCTTCCTTTGGATCTTTTTCTGCCTTTCCCCACAGATGGACATACCAACACAACTGGGGGCTGACTTGAGCTCCCACTCTAGGGCAGAGTTGCAGCCCAGCTTGTGCTCCCAAATTTTCTTGCCCATTTGGAAGCACCCTAGAACATACAAAATGTCCAGCTGTGGCAGCATTCCAGTAACATCCATGTTCTCACAGCAGCTTTTTGTGTAAACAGGAAGGATTGAGTTTCCAGCCATGAGGAAGGCTCATTAGTATTCATGGCTGTATATTGCCTTCTGATGAAATCCCGTGCCAGAACATCCCTGACTTTGCAGCAGTGGAACTTCATTCTGTCACAGGCCCACCACTCCTATTGTTCTCCTTTCAGAACAACACAACTTTGAGCAGAAAATACAGGTTGGTCATCAGTTAATATATTCATGGTGCTTTGTAGCCGGTGAAAAATTACTTGTATAAACTGACCTTGGTGGTTATTGTAAAACAGTCTAATTATTGCATTTTTAGAGTGACTGTAACTAATGTAATCTCCAAAGCTGTAAGATATTAATATTTCAGGTTGTAGACTGTCTGTAACATTTGCTGTATGAGCTGGTGGTTTAATGTGCAGGCTGTGCCATAATTCACTGCTAATCTTTCAATACTGTACATTTAAAGTACCAGTTCTTAATAAACTGCAGCTGTAAAACTGTAGATTTGAACTTAGCTGTTGTTGAAAATTGGCAATTAAAAACCAACAGTAGCCTAATATAAAAATTTAAATTAAAAAAAAAAAAAAGTAGATGTCATCTCTAACAGTAACAATTATAAACAAGAGCAAGGTATTGTTAACCAGGCCTAGATTTTACCTGGTATTTAACAAAGTTGAAATATTGCATCCATTTTCTGACAGAGATCTTCACAATCTTAACCGTTGCTAAATGGAATTTAAAGAAACAGAGAACATATTGTTCTTGTTTTCTATTTGAGTATTATCAAAGCTTTGAGGTGTGAAAGTCTTCTAAAATGTCATGACTATTTTTAAATAACCTTTCTTATATGTTTGCAAGGCATGAGGTGTAGGCCATTAAGTTAAATAATCTGTGCTGTTAACCTTGAAGTACCTAACACAGGCCAAGCATAGTTCAATAAACTACAAAAGAGATTAATATGAGATCCTGTATTTGTGTTGTAAGGTATTTGAGCTGCAAATGAACCTTATTCCTTGAGTTACACCTAGCCTGCTTAAAGAATTTGAAACTATGAAGAGTTTTAATAAAAGTGCTTCCTTTAAATATATTGTTTAAAAGTATAGTAAGTATAGTAAGTATAATGCCATTTGTGTTCAGAAAAGTGCCCTTGGCATTGAAAGTCTGAAAGCAAACTAGAATGTAGATTTACAAGGATGAGAGTAATACTACATTGCATTTGTTTATTTGTTTTTTTTTGGGAGGGTGCATTTTATATCCTGTAGGCTAACATTTTTACACTGCTCTATCTAGGCTAGATAATACATATTGGAGACTAACAGATACGGAAGTGATGTGCTTTACTACCTAGCTTATTGACTGGTACAATCAAATCTATTATTCTAATTAACTGTTATTATGAAAAAAAAAATTCTTAATATTCAGTTGCACTTTTATGGACACTGTTTACTTAGGCATAAGGATCTGAACGGGTTTAATGTTTCATTTGGCTTACTTTAAGGAAACAAAATTGGTTTTCAGATAATTATAAAAATGTAATTCATTATATTATGGAAATAATGACGTAAAATTGCAGATTCTTACCAGTCTTGTCATTTAGCCAGCCATACATATCATAAACTTTTCTTGACTTTCCTGACTCACATTTAAGGGTATTTTTTTAATTTGAAACTTAATATGCACCTTACAACATTTTTGCATTTTTCTTCTGAATGACTATACTTTTTACTCCGAAATTGTCTCATTAGAAGGAGGAAGAGATTCCAAAATGACACTTTAATGGATTTTTGTTATGACTCAGGCAGTCTATGATAGTCAGCTTCTTTCTTCCCATCCTCTACAAGTATATAACAGATATAGTGACCTCCAAAGAGAACATTCTTTATTTCCCAAAGGTCAATCACATTCAGAAGTTTGTTAACCTGTTGGTAATTTATTCCCTCCTAGAACTTACACTGTCTTATAAAGCTATTAATCACATAAATGCATGTCTGTCATGCATGTATAGTTCAAAGTTTTCTTTGTCCCTTTCTTCAATAAATGAAGTAAATGACATGCTTTCAGACCCATTTCTTTCTCAGTGAATGTATATATGTTTTACCCATTCTGGTAGCATTTTAGTGTGCTTTCTGCAACTGTTCACATAGGTGTTTAGAAAAATGTACTTTTTCAAACACTTTAAATTTTATGCCCTGTTTTCTGTCAAGGGTATCAGTAGCCTTTACTAGCAATGCAACATTTTCCAGGAGTCTTTCCCTGTTATGCGTATCTGTTTGTCAGCACCTTTACATATACTTACAGCCTTCATCGTTCCAAAGATGATGACACCCAAAGACTGGTTGGTCAACTGGAAGCACAGTGAAAAGTGAGGTTAAAAGTGTCTAATCAGAAAGAGTGTATGAGACATTGAAAGACAGCAAAAAACTTTTGAAGGAAGAGGGAGTAATAGAGTAGAGCTTATCTTATCTCAGCTTAGCTTAGCTTTACTTCTCTTAGCTTCTCTTTTCTGCATTTAAAGTCTGCTCAAGCCACTGACATGTGGCATCAGCAGTGGGGTGTTTTAAGCACTTCAGGGAGAGTTTTCATAAGCTTTGGAAGCTCTGACAAATGGTCAAAGCTCAATAGGAAAGATCAGCACAAAGAGAAGGGTACTTCAAGAGAAGAGGAGTAGCGGGGGCTGGGGTGAAGAGTAAGGCAATCTTCCATATATGCATCTACGTTAAACAGATAGGAGCAGATGATTTATCTGTCTATCTGACTATTTAGCTATCTTTCACACAGAAGTGATTCCTTAAGCTAATTGTTCTACCACTTCTGCAGGGGTTCTTTATGGCCCTGCTCCATAAAATTTCTTGGCATGACTTTAGCTTTTGTTATATGACTAATCTTAATTCAAATGTTTAAAGTGAAGCATATGCTAAATGATACTGCTGATGGTTGAGGTTAATTACAGAAAGTAGTTATTCAGTATATATATTCTGAGCAACTGACTTCCCCTGTGGAAAGTGACAGCAGTACCAATGGATCTGTTTCTATATATATACATGTTTTATCTTTGATGCTAATGCAGTTGCAATACAGATAACTTTGACCTACTATGACTCATTTATTATAAATTATTGTCATTCTTTTGTTAAAAATTAAAGTAGGGAAGAAGAAAGCTAATGAAAAACAGATGTAAATGTCACCATCTTCCCTCATTGTATTTTTTAAATTATTGTACTTATTTTCGCCTTCAGAATAGAAGCACTTTATGCTGTCATAAATATACAATGTCTGGAAGGGCAGTTGCACAGGAATAAAATAGCTAGGCAAGGAAGTGAGCTAAGATAAATGAACAGTGTGTGGCAGTTTAAAAATGCAGTGAAAATGTTGAATTCACCCAAATTTATAGTAATTTCTATTTCTGTGTTTGATATATTGCAATCCACTGAAGAAACTAAGAAAATGCAAAATCTAAGCTGAAATTCTAACAGCTCATATCATTTATTAACAGATTCAATCCTGATTGTTTATATTTTCCATTTCAATTTACATTTACTAAAAGTATACAATAACTGTGTATTTTATATACAATTCTGTCACGATTTATCCAAAAGCTACTTGAACAAACACAAATAAACAGCATTTTGCAGGTGAACTTTTGAGCCATTATTAATAGAAGTGTGAAAATCATTAGAAAGGGAGGAGATAAATTTGTGACTGGATAACAGCCAGTGGCCCTGGAAACTTCACTTGTTTGAGGATGCCAGAGTCAAGAAAGATATGTTTAAAAAATCTTATCCGTGCTTCCCTCTGCCTCCTGCTTCTCTTAAGAAGAAATTATTAAAGCCCTAGCTCACTTTGCTTAGCATAGTTTAAAACCAATTGAAAATCTTTTGTGACTAATAGTTTTGGGGAAACTAGAACCAAAGGTATTTAAATAGGTATTTAGAGGTATTTTAGGTAAATAGAAAATAAAATAAAGTAATTGCTTTACAGCAATTTGAAGGGGAATGGTCAATAAAATGGAAAACAGGGAAAGATAAGCTGTGGAACTATTTTAAAGAACATGAAGCAAACCATAAAAATTCATGGATTGCCAAATTTCTTGGCAAATTGGTAATACATTTCACTGTTGTAATTTGGCAAAACATTCTGTAGACTGGTAATTTACAAAAGTTACTATATTATCAAATTAAGGCATGAGCATTTAAACTTGGGTTTAATCACCATTTTCCTAACTCATTTACAAGAAAGAAAAAAAATCGCTTGAACCAAAGCAAAAAAAAAAAAAAAAAAAAAAAAGTCCTTTGTAACACTATTCAAGCTTGGATATCTACAGGCACATGAACTGAATTGTAAAGAGCCTGCTAATGAAAAGTCATATGAAACACTGAATTTCTTGGATCTTTGCTGGTACAGTGACAATTAACAATACATGAAATGAAATATTTGAAACTTATGAATCAGCATCCTTAAACCAGGAAATCTTCTTTAAAACATTAAAAAGTCAAGAAAGACATTACCCAGATGCATTGCTCTTTTCAAGCATGACAGCTGTGTTGTAAAAAAAGCAGTTGTGTTAAATATCTCTGTCACATTTCCCTGTCAAAATGGTTGATTGATGAACTTCAATATGTTTATTGTCTGCAACTGGTATCTGGATTTAATTTTTGAGAGAAAAAAATATACACAAGTATGTCCAAACTGAAATCCTTTTGTAACACAGAAGCAAGACAAAACCTCAGTTGTGTGAAAGAGACCGTCCCTGACTTTTCTCAGATGAAATTAACAGTGTTGACATTTCAATTACCATCACTGGAAATATGCATGAAATCTTTTAGCTGAAACAAATAGAAAATTTCACACATCTTATAGCTGCTTTTCATAACTACTTTTTATGCCTCCCTACAAGTTTAAGCAGATGCCTCATCAGTGATGTGCTGAGGTTACCTTTATAATCATAAATGTTAGACACATTTTTAAAATGGAAGGTCAGAACCTGAACAAAAGGACAGAAGTTGATTTCTCTTTCCTAGCAGACAATGAATAGCCTCAACAAGTCATAAACACCTAATTATACCATTTGCACTCTTTTCAGAAGTGTCAGAGTCACATATTTTAAGAGCCTGGGAAATGAACTATTCTTTGTTGCTTGAAGCAACTGTATCATTCAAAGTTAAATTTTCTACCCAACAAGAAAACAAGATTACAAAAAATTTGTTATTTACCTTTCTTTTGAAGCCACAGTTCTGAAAAATTACCAAAAACAGAAAAAAAAATTTGATGTTATTCTCTCAGAAACACTAGCATGTGGCTTTTCCAAATCAAAATACACTTACTCAAACTCTACAAGGTTATGTCCCAAAGTGACTGATTTCCATGTGTTTCATTCCTACAAATGTCTCAGTAGGAGCAGTCACCAAACTGAGCTTGTGGGTGCTGAGCTTTGCAAAGGGAAACTAGAGACTTTAAGGCCACCCTGGTGCATCTAGTGGATCCACCCTCCTTTAGTGGGCTGTTTGCCATGCTTAGGCAGAATGTTAGTGTCAATCAGGGTTCAGAAACAAAATCATCTTGAATTTCTCAGATGTGTGGAAAGAAGACTGTTCCATAAAGTCTTCCACTGGGAGTCCATCAGCGTTTTTCAAAAGAAAGTATGCTGTGTCGTAACTTTGTAGAGTCTCTTTGATACTACTCTAACAAGACAGTAGAAGCTTATTGCTTAGTAACTGTCCTATTTCCTAAGACTTATATTCCCTACATAAGAAAGAGTCTGGCTCATTGTTAGATGCCTACATTCAAAAAAAGAAGTCTTGGGCAGTTGCACATTGAATGTTCATACTTTATTAGGGGAACTGATAGAAAAAATGTAAACACAGTTACATGTAAAGTCCAGAAATGTGAAGCTATTTTGTTTTTGCAGCTTGCTCTTGCCCTCTTTGCACTGCAAAATAACAAACCACCTTCTCTTGTAAATAGCCTTCTGGAGGAAGCTGGCTCACTGTGGCTAGCAGCTAGCTGGACAACTTAAGTATGAATGGCAAGATATTTATGTCTGGAAACATGGTACCTGTAAATGTTAAGTTTCAAGACCTTTTGCATTTGGCATGGCATGACTTCTTGGGGAGAGCCATACTCAAATGTAGACGCTGTCTAATTCTATGGAACCAAGTGCAAATTTGTTCATATATTTGCTATTAAATATGCTACCATGCCTGTGAAACCAGTAGCAAGTAAAAATCACTTGGTACTAAGGGTGCAGATGAGTAGGCAAATGCTACCTGAGACCTAGTATTTAAACTATTAAAGCACGAAAGTTTTCAGCAAAGTGTATGTCATCATTGCCTTTTGGTTCTCACCATAACACTGTAGTAAACTAGCAGGCACCTATAATCTGTCATAGAGTTCAGCATTCTCTTTCACTTCACTCATCAGCTGTATTATCTTTCACCTCCTTCATTTCCTTTTAGTAAGTAATGTTGAAATTTTCAAATGGAAGAACAGCAAAATTTGTTAATAAAGATCAACTTAGTTTATTCAAAACCATCATTTGTCATTTGGAGGGAAAATGTTTCTGTTTTTCTGCTCCTTGCTATCCATATATTCCTTCTGTCATAAATATAAGAATTCACATAACATATTGATATATAAAGTGCACTTTCTGTTTGGTAAGAATAAAGCTTAAATTTCATTTGATGTGTAGTCGCTAAAGTAATAGTATTGTTAGTGATTTTGGTAGCACAATGCAGCAAAGAGGATGCAAAAGACATAAATCACCTATGCATCAATTACTATTCTGTTTTCAATTTCTAAATGCATAAAAATACATATATCCTGATCATCATCCTGTTTTTAGGAACTGAAGTTAAGAGAACCTAGGATTAAGATATCACAACTGTTGGTTACTATTTATGGTATGTGCTGAAAAAAGGAATGAATGAAAAAATAAGTCTGAGTGATGGTGGTACAAGTTTTTTTCTCTTCTTACTTTTCTCGTCCTTTACCCTGCTTTATGAAGTACAAGTACTTGAAAAGAGGACTTTAGTTTAATTTGCCAGTTCCCTATAACATTGTATTTAGTGGTGTCACAGTTGGTTGCTATGGAAATTGTTTTCTTTTCTAGAAAACTGAGGCTAATAGGGAATTTGAAGTCCAGAATAAGCTATAGGAAATTATGAATTCTTTATTTCTCTTTTCTCTAACACAAATGATAAAAAAAAAAGTAGATGAAATATTCAAAATTATGGCAGACTTTATCTCTAATAGCCCTTCATTTAGGGAGACTTAATACCCTTACATCTGTTTATTTGGTAGCATTGTCTAAGACGACAGAGATATTATACATGGTAATGGGACTATAGTGATTTAAATTTTATATAAAAAAACCACACTTCTATCAATCATTAAAAAAACCAAACAATAAAACCCAACTCCTCCTTTATTTTTTCCTATCACTAGTGTTTGTCCAGGAGTAGAATTTGTAAATTATCTTTATAAAGATTTTCTAGCATTGAGGAAGCTTTGAGTGACTTTCAGTTACTTCATTTAGTATGGCACACTGTCATATGTTAGATTAGGATCCTCATCTCCTCTAAAGATCATAATATTTCATAGCATCAGTGTACTAATTAGACTTTCCTTACACTACACTACTTACTTTTCAAAGGTTGAATGAAGATCTCTTATTGTCTGTATGTTGACATAGGATTTATATTAAAATACATTATAACAAAAATATTTTAAGGACATTCTAGGCACAAGTCATTTATTAGCATCCTTTACAACAATCTCATAATGATAACAGAAAATTTAGGACAACAAAAATACCTAGGGGAAAACTCTGGCTACCTAACTTTGTTTGTAGTGTGGGCAAATGTTAAAATATATTAGCTTCTTTGTCCACAGCATAAACTTGCATTTAACACAATTTATTTGTTGCAGTGTTCCCCTCCACAGGACCTGCTGAGGGACTTTTATGGATGCACGCACATTCAAATCCAACAGGTGTTAAAGCTCAGATTTATTCTTCAGTAAAAGTTAGTTAGAAGTCCAGTAACAGTAGTGAGCTACAGACTCAGTGGTGTAAGGGGAATTAGTACTACACAGCTGACTTAAGAATCCTTGAGATTTAAAAGTGATGACTCAAAATGAGCATATCATTCACCTAAAAGCTGAGGGCTCTCTCCCTCGAGGAGTTACCTCAGGCTGTGCCCTGACCCAAGGGGGAGTCCCCGACTGCAGACCCGCTGCTCTGAGGAGGATGGACTGATTCCAACACGTTCTCTGGTGGGACCCCGTTTGTACCCCTGACGAATCTGACCTGTGGTCATTTAATCGCTATTGACCAAGAAGGTCACCTCGGTGTACCTCGCACATCTCGATTGGCCAGTTCAAATTTCAACCTGCAGCCTCTAAGGTTTAGGGGTTTTTTTTCCTTCCCCTTCTCCCTGCATGAAGAAGTTTTGTTTCCTGCTGGCAGGATGGGGCGGGGGGAAGTGTACTGCCATAGGAACTTGCACAGATCTTGGTCTGTGACAATCCCATATGAGTTTCAGCTTGGTAGTGCAAGTCTTTACATCCTATGCCCATGGCTCTCTTTAGATCTACACCTTACACCTGGCAGTGGTGTGTTCCACTGCTGTTTCACTATTTTGACCCCCAGTCATGGGAGTGCAGTGGCAAGGAAGCTCCAGGGCTAAAGCTAGCTGTTGCAATTTAAGCTAATACTCCCTAGTTGGATCAATAAGAGGTTCATCTGGAAAAAAAAGCCTCTGTCTGTTATCTGGTGTACCTATGGAAGACACTTTTTATAACAGAGCTGAGTAGTACTGACAGCAATAAATTTCACATGAAAGTCTGGATTTCTAACTAGATGCACCTGTCAGATACTTTGATACTTGTTCCTCACTAAAACAGTCTGTTACTGGGCAGTAATAAATGGCTCCCAAATTGGCTCCAGAAAAATTATTAACTGAGAATTGAAATATTCCAGCTATCTGGGCATAATAGTTCTAATATTTAAAGCGTAGTTTATGTTACCATGTAACTCTTTAGATATTAAGGCATTTGATAAGCATTAATTACATTACTTTGTTATAATAGTTAGATATTATGATTTGTGTTGCATGACTATTTTACAATGTTTAGATTTTGCATTTTATTTTGCATGTCAAGACATAACAACACAAGAACAAAAAAGTTAAGGACTATGTCAGGAACATACTGTTTCCTACCTGCATATTTCTACAGTTGTAAAACTGGATTACTTGGAAAGGAAGAAACGTTAAAAGAAAGTGTTAAAACCACTAACACACACAGAGAAGATACTCAAGTCATTCCCTAGCCTGTACCTGTTCATAAGATAACAGCACTGAAACAGAAACATCTTTTGTTCAGTAAGGAACCAAATATCTTGTTTCGTACTGAGTAAAGGCCATTCTGCTAATAAAAGTAATCACAAGCACTGCAGGGGGAGTGCAATCACCAGGAGGCTGACAGCATCTTTCAAGAGTTGTTGCGTGTTTGTAGGAATTGAGATCCAGATTCTCCATAGAATCTATAGGGTGAGTTGGAACAAGACGTTCCATATTTAAAATGTGTGGGTGAAAATGCTCCAGTTTCTGTTTATTTAGGGTTATGGTTTTTTTTGTTTTGGTTTTTCATTTATATTTCTCACTTATCTATCCTCTCTGTTGTCTTACTGGTTTAGTAAATTTCCTTCAGAAATTATGGCTAATGTTAAACTGGCAAGTCTGCTTACAGAGAGAGAGAGGAAAATATCTCACTGCTAACTTCTTGAGTGTAATGGTCTGATACTGCTCAGTTTTGGATGACTAGTCAAGTTTATGAAGTGTCATTACTTTCTTTCACGCTTTCTGACCCTCTATCAAAATTATATCCTTTCCTACATCCTGACATCATAACAGATGAAGTATATTTCTGTGGCATTGTAGAAAGATAATTGAGGAAAGTGTAATTTATTTTCTGGCCTTATGAAGGGAGTATTCTAAGCTATGACAAGTCTATCAGTTCTGGAGGGACTTGTGTAGCTGCAAGAAAAATGAGCTCTATGGTCAGAAGTAAGAATATAATTATACTTAGGAAGCATGTATCAGTATTCTGTGTACTAGTTAGTAACCATTCACCTATATTTCTGGAGTCCTTTTCCTCTGATTTAATTATTACTTATTATTATAGATAGACATTGGAGGCACCAGCTGCGATCAAGGGCTTGGTGTCAGTCAGCCTCAGCTTAAGGCAATGTGCAAACATTTTAGGATAATATCTTCCTACTGAAGATGGAGTGAAAAAGGAAGTAGATTCAGATTCATAATTTGATGAATGGGGCAGTAGGAGAGGTAGAAATATCTTTCTAGCTTCTCTCTGTTCTGACTACTCTGCAAATACCTTGATCCCCTCTTCTATAAAGCCATAACAATTCCTCTAACTGTACAGTGTATTTTTAAAATTTACACATGAGAGATTATGTGTTGATCACTATAGTGCCTCACTTAGAACTATGAATGGTAGCAACATGCTTAAGATTCAGTCTCCAAAGTACGCTTTTCAACTGGCATATGCATCTTTTTATTAAAAAAATAAAAAGTAAGTGTTTGCAGATGTGACAAACCTGTAGGTGTAATGCTGTTGAAATTCCACATAGGCCAATAAACAAGTGGGGGTGACTGCATTTACAATGCTACCCAAGCATTCACAAAGTTCATGATTCTGTGAATTTCCAAAACCAGTAGCCCAACAGAGGTGAGGCAGTTGCAGCTCTGTGTCCATAAGTCCAACTATTAGCATTGCTAAACATTTATTGCCAGTAGGCACACATACACACATATGTAGTGGCCAGTCACACAGAGAAACACACAGAAAACAAAAACACTGCACTCACGCAGATAATGTCAGTAGCCTCATCCTATTCTCCTCTCTGGCTGATCAGGTTGAAAGCCTGTAAGTAGAAAAAAATATGCATTAGTATGCATATATTGAGTACAGATCTCTTCAGTAACTGACATAGACAGTCCACCCAGCAACCACCTACTGGATGCCCACTCTGCTCAGCAGCTGGTCCCTGCACACGAGAAGTACTCACACATGGACAGGCACTCACACACACACTACACACACTATGGATCCCACCACTGACTGGCCTTGTACACCCAGTCTAACCAGCAGCTGGCCCTTGAATTTATTGTTCTACCAGTGGCATTACGCACAAAGATACACATGCAAGAGAGGTCTCTACCAGCTGGTCCAGCCCAATGGCCTTGCTAGTAGCCTACCATGAGTGCCTGTGACTGCTCCAGCTGATGGCTTGGACCCCTGATGTCTCCAATAGCCACTTCTCAGACTCCCTGGTGTCTCCAGTACCCAACCCAAACTTACTGCCACTTTGACACTAGCTCCTCAGCCTCTCATCCTACATGCCATCTCATTCAGCCTCAGGCTCACTAACCATATCATACTGATATGCATATCCATACAGTGCACACACACCCAGGTCTCTCCAGTTGCTGCCACCCCAGACACACTTGCCTCTGTTGTGTCTGTCTCTGGTTGCTGGCACTCACCCCATCACTGCCTGATGCCTCTGTGCTCTCCACGCACATGGAGATGGACTTCTTATCACAGAGCCTAATGCTAGCTTTCTCCATGAACTTACAGCCAGGAAGGTCTCAGCTGTGATAAACTATATATAAAACTGACACAATGTTTCCTACAACATACTTTAATTATGGAATTGAATAAAGGGCCAACAAGGGTGAAGTAAATTTATGGCATGTAAATATGGAAATAATACTCACATTTTCAATATAAATAAAATTTTAACTGTTCCTAAATGGAATTGTTGACCTTTATGAAGTGTTAAAAAATATAAGAAAAAATTCTTTTATGTTGTCCCAGAAGCGCTAAAGTCACCATTATTTATTGTCAACAATGGCACTGAAAACTTAGTCTGCTTTTTCAAACAGCATCTAAACAACACAACTGATAGAATGTGTATTAATTACATATGAAGTCAAACTATGATCAAGGACCACACGATATCTTTTCTCTCAGTGTCAAATATTAGCTGACATCCTTTGTCTGCCTCTTTCCAGCACTTGCAAATAATGTTATTTTCCGATTATCATCTATAAAACTGACAGCCTAAGCATTTGCTTCTTTCTGGTATACACATGCCTTTAAAGAAATACTCCCTTTTAAAATGTGTTTGCTTAATCACAGGTACTACATGCTCTCTAATTTTCCTCTTATATTGTAGAGGATTTTTAAATGTGGTTTAACAAATTCTGTGGCTCTGCATTTATTTTGCTTTTTAGTTATTCTTAAATCAAAAGCATAGTTTCCTAGACACAGGAGCGGGAGCTTCCTTAGGTGGATTTAAGCCACCCTCAAATTATTTTGTTGCTCTGTCCTGTGATTGTGCCACTTTGCCTAGCTTATGTCCAGTTATTAGTGGCCATGGTGGAAGCACAGAATTGTGTACTCTTGTGAGTTGGACAGACCCTGCCTTCCCTATGTGTGGCATTTAATATGAAATGTATAAACTGTAGTATGATATACACTTTTTTTGAGTTTTTCAAAGCCTGAAGTACTTCTGTTAACATACCAGTATTTGTATCATTTTAATGTTAAGGCAAACATTTGTGTTTAAAAAAAAAAAAAAAGAAAAGAAAAGAAAAAAAAAAAAAACCAAAACAAACCCAAACACATTAAATAATGTTGGGAAATGTCCCATCAAAGATTTAT
>JANXJC010000078.1:25872115-25882323 GCA_027564655.1 Leptodon cayanensis
CATAGAATCATTTAGGTTGGAACAGACCCTTAAGATCATTGAGTCCAACCGTAAACCTAACACTGCCAAGTCCACCACTAAACCATGTCCCTAAATGCCATGTCTACATGTCTTCTAAATACCTCCAGGGATGGTGACTCAACCACTTCCCTCAGCAGCCTGTTCCAGTGCTTGATAATCCTTTCGGTGAAGATATTTTTCCTAATATCCAATCTAAGCCTCCCCTGGTGCCACTTGAGGCTGTTTCCTCTCGTCCTAGCATTTGTTACTTGGGAGAAGAGACCAACACCGACCTCAGTACAACCTCCTTTCAGCTATTTATAGACAGTTATAAGGTCTGCCCTCAGTCTCCTTTTCTCCAGGCTAAACAACCCCAGTTCCCTCAGCTGCTGCTCATAAGACTTGTTCTCTAGATCCTTCACCAGCTTTGTTGCTCTTCTCTGGACACACTCCAGCACCTCAGTGTCTTTCTTGTAGTGAGGGTCCCACAACCGAACACAGTATTTGAGGTGCAGCCTCACCAGTGCCAAGTACAGGGGGGTGATCACTTCCCTAGTCCTGCTGACCACACTATTTCTATTACAGGCCAGGACGCTGTTGGTTTCCTTGATCACCTGGGTACACTGTCAGCTCATATTCAGCCAGCTATGGACCAACACCCTTAGGTCCTTTTCTGCCAGGCAGCTTTCCAGCCACTCTTCCCCAAGCCTGTAACGCTGCATGGGGTTATTGTGACCAAAGTGCAGGAACCAGCACTAAGTCTTGCTGAACCTCATACACATCGATCCAGCCTGTCCAGATCCCTCTGTAGAGCTTTTCTACCCTCAAGCAGACAACACTCCCACCCAACTTGGTGTAATCTGCAAACTTACTGAGGGTGCACTTGATCCCCTCTTCTAGATCACTGATAACAATATTAAACAGAGTTGGCCCCAATACTGAACCCTGGGGAACACCATTTGTGACCAGTGACCAACTGGATTTAACTCCATTCATCACAACTCTTTGGACCCAGCCATCCAGCCAGTTTTTTACCCAGTGAAGAGTATGCTTATCCAAGCAATGGGCAGCCAGTTTCTCAAGGAGAGTGCTGTGGGAAACAGTGTCAAAGCTTTACTAAAGTCCAGGTAAACAACATCCATAGCCTTTCCCTCCTCCTCTAGGCTGGTCACCTGGTCATAGAAGGAGATCAGATCGCCAAGCAGGACCTGCCTTTCATGAACCCATGCTGACTGGACCTGATTGTCTGGCTGTGCTGTACCTGCTGTGTGACAGCACTCAAGATGATCTGCTCCATAACCTTGCACCAAGGTCAGGCTGACAGGCCTGTAGTTCCCCAGATCTTCCTTCTGGTCCTTCTTGTAGATTGGTATCACATTTGCTAACCTGCAGTCCATGGGGACCTCCCTGTTTTGCCAGGACTGCTGACAAATGGTTGAAAACAGCTTGGTGAGCAATCCCACCACCTCCCTCAGTACTCTTGGGTGCATCTCATCCGGCCCCATAGACCTGTGCATGTCTAAGTGGTGTATCAGGTCGCTAACCATTTCCCCTTGAATAATAGGGGCTTCATTCTGCTCCCTGTCTCTGTCTTCCGGCTCAGGGGTCTGGGTAGCCCAGGAACAATTGGTTCACTATTAAAGACTGCAGCAAAGAAGGCATTAAGTACCTTAGCCTTTTCGTCATCCTTTGTCACTATATTTCCTCCTGCATCTAATAAAGGATGGAGAGTCTGCTTAGCCCTCCTTTTGTTGTTAAAGTAGCAGTTCTGCTAAACCCTCTACTTGCTTCTCTGAGAATCAAAGATTCTACCATTTCATGACCGCTGTGCCCAAGATGGCCTCCAGCCATCACAAAACCCACAAGTTCTTCTCTGTTTGCAAGCAACAGGTCCAGCTGGATGCCTTCCTTAATGAGCTTACTCACCAACTGCATCAGGAAGATGTCTTCCACACACTTCAGGAACTTCCCTCACCCACTGTATTGTACTTCCAGCAGATATCTGGTAAGTTGAAGTCGCCCACGAGAACAAGGGCTAGCGATTATGAGACTTCTCATCTGCCTCTTCATCCTGGTTAGGTGGTCCATAACAGAATCCCACCATGATATCTGTCCTGATGGCCTTTTCCCCTGACTCTTACACATAAACACTTGGCCCTTTTATCACCATTCTCAAGCTCTAGACAATTGAAACACTCCCTAACATACAGGGCTACCCCACTGTCTCCACATCTTTGCAAGTCCCTTCTGAAAAATTTGTAGCCATCCATTGCAGCACTCCAGTTGTGTGAGTCATCCCACCATGTTTTCATGATTACAATTATATCATAGTTTTCCAGCTGCATTATGGCTTCCAACTCCTGTTGTTTGTTGCTCATGCTGCATGCATTGGTGTAGATGCAGTTCAGTTGGGCTGTTGATCCTGCCATCTTATATGGGGGAGAAGCCCTAATTTCTATGGGATCATTTTCAGGTATTTCTGTGGTTTCTAACACATAACAACTCTTGCGTGTTTGCTGCTGCATGGATTTCCATCTCCTACCTCCACTGAGATGGTTAGGGTGTTGTGCACATTAGTGCAGCGATATTTCAAAAGTTCTCCAGTGTACTCAGCACTTTGTGAAGCAGACTGAAGGACCTCAGTAGCACACCATCCCTCAAATATTGGCATGCTGCCCCCAGGCTTATCTCTAGTGAGCCTGGTTTTATCCCTTTACCCCTTCAAATCTAGTTTAAAGTTCTTTCAGTGATCCCTGCTAACTCATGCATAGAGATCATTTCCGCCCATCTGAGACAGGTGGATGCCATCTGTTGCCAGCAGGCCTGGTGTTGTGTAGACCAACCCATGATCAAAAAACCCTAAATTTTGCCTGTGACATCAGTCACGGAGCCAGGTATTGATCTGCTGGGTCTTCCTGTTTCTTCCAACATCATTCCCTGCAACTGAAAGGGTAAAGGGGAACACTGTTGTGCTTCTGATCTCTTAACCAGTCATCTCAAGGCTTTGAAGTCTCTCTTGATTGCCTTTGGACTTCCTTTTGCAATTTCATGGCTGCCTACATGAAAAATCAATAATGGATAATAATCTGAAGGCTGTACCAGGATAGCAAGTTTTCCCATCAGGTCTTTAACCCATGCCCGAGGAAGGCAGCAGGCTTCCCTAAGAAGTGGCTCTGGTTGTTATCTCCTATTCTGTCAGAGGACCTTGCTGTAGTTTCCAGGCTTCCTAAGTGAATGGAATGGGGTTTCTCTACTCCTTATAGTACTTCCTGACACTTTTATATCTCTTTACTTCTCATACTCATTGCTTTAACCTTCCTCTGTGCTTTGGAATAATTTCCTTTTGATTCATTTACTCCATCTGCTTGTTTCTTTTATCACATTATCTCCTGATAAAAAATGAACCTGTAGTCTGCTGCTTTTCAGCTGAAAATGACTGCCTCAATTGATTTTATAATGTGCTTTATACAAACTGAAACAAATGGAATAGTTAAGTAAAAACACAGAGCTCTACTTTAAGTACATTGAGGATATTTTAAGAGCTTTCAAACACTCAATTGCTGTGTAGTTATCTCTGAATTGTGACCAAAGGGAAAAAAAAAGTAATATTAAAAAAAAAACATCTACTTTGATGAAAGCTATTTCTATTCATTAAGAAATTCTACAGTATTTTCTTCTCCAGTGCCAGGGTAATCCTGACAGTGTTGCTAACAAATCGTACACTCCTCTCCATTTATTTCCATGAACTTAATTGACCATTTTAAGAAAGAAATGGCCTTTTATGATAACAACAAGATAAAAGCCAGTAATTGACTGAAATGCATGGGTCCAGCTAGCTAAAACCACTTTCAACTAATGGAAACCTGCATAAAAGGTATGAAAGCTTCAGCCAATAGCAAAAAAGGTCACATCATTTTTTCTTTTTTTTTTTTTTTTAGGAGGAATGAAGACAAAATGTCTTGGATGTGAATTATGGACTCTACAACTTCAAGAAAGAAAAGATGGGGAAAAGAAACAATGACACTTCAAAATAATATTGCAACATACCTGATTATTTCGAGCCATACTGGATATAAAATGGAAAATTGATATTATTTAAAAAGCTTTCTCTGGTATTATTATGCTGTCAGCACAAGGCTATTTGATGTGCATGCATTCAGGCAAGTTCTTTAGTTTTTTCAAGAGCCAGTACTTACAGGTGTAACAGTATGCAAACAACATTTCAATAGGTTTAATGCAACAGGCAAGCCAAGCTCCTGAGAACAAATATGTCTTCTGAACAATAAAAGAGTTTTACTTGTAAACATTCCAAAAGTACAATTTAAAACACAGGCTTGCATAGCTAAGACAAAGGAATTTTCTGCACCTCACAGGCTTTTTTTTTTCCCATCCTAGTAATAAAAAGACAAAACTTGAGGAAAATAAATGATCTTTGTCCTTCTGCAAGTGCTTCTATGTCATTTGGGATTTTACACACTAGAGAAAAGAGCAGAACAGAATAGGTCAACTTCTCTTCTACATAAAGCATGAATAGAATTATATTAGTGCCTTATAGGTGATGTCCACCTTCTTGTTTGAAGTTTCTTCTGTGTTTTCCATTAGTAGTCACTTAGGTTCATCTTTGCAGGTACAAAGCTACAAACATTGCAATAATGCCTCATACAATGTGACAGCGTTCAGCCCAGAAGCAGAGCTGTCATGATGTAATTCTTTCTCTCACAAAAGTGAAACATAATCCAGAATTTTACATGTTTTTTTATGGAAACTCCACTAGCATGTAAGAGGTGTGGGCCAAAATAAGGTAGCTCCAGGCAGCCATGCTGCACATTATGAAGATAGTGACAATCATTTCTGTCAGAGCAATAGGAAAATAATATCATGACCCTCAACTCAAACTGTTGACACATCTAGGAATAAAAGAGCTGTGATATTACAGACACTGGGAGTGAAAATTGGATAAGGATTCTGTTCATGCTGAATTATTACAGCTAAAAACAAATGCAGTGGTTAAGAAGCATATCAACGAAAGCATTTAAAGTAACTATGTATATGATGGGGCCAGATCTGCATTTTTGTTTGGGAAATCAAACTGTTGACTAGAGATGCAGAAAAGGAAAGGAGCATGAATTCTGTGACGTATTATTGTCTTTAGGATTGTGACTAATGCTACTGTGCTTCAGATATTTGCCTTCACATGTCTACTGCTTTTGACAACTGTCACGGGGAGTAAAAGAAACAGGCTGGTAAATGCATTCTGACACCAACCTGTACTAATTAGCTGGCATTCAAGTAAGAATTTATGCTTCTCTAAAAGACTTCAACTCATTGGTACACAGAGATGAAAACATAACCACCGAAAACCAAAGCCTCAGATGACGTCCTGATTTTGTTTGGAGCAGCCAATACATTATGCAAAATGTGGATCCATTGTCCATTCAACAGGCATTGAAGAAATCCCACCTCCACATCACAACATGGATGCAATAATACGCTAACAGTGCTTCTACGTAAATATTTCAGTTTCGCCTGGGAGTGTGCATTTGCCATGATTCTTCTGGTCACGTCCACTATCATACTTTTCGTTCACATTACAGGTGGGGCTGGGAGGCCAGGACCTGGTCTGATCCTGTAAGCAACTAAACCTGTGTGCTGCAAGATCTGATGCTCCCTCATGGCTAATGAATATTTGGCCCAGATCACCAAAGTAAAGATGCCACAAAAAAAAACACGACAAAAAAAAACCCCACACCTCCAATATGCGCACAGTGTGAACACTTAACACTAATTCTCCCACTTTCAGATGTGCTCCTACTAGGCCACATTCTTCATTATTGTGGACAAAATTTGTACCTCAAAGATTTCAAATATTTTATGAAAATAAGGCTTAAATACACTATTGCACAATGTGGATGAAATAAAGACAGGGTATCATGTCTATGTACTTGTTCTAAAACGGGAAAAAAATAAGCTGTTAAGCATACTAAATATGAATTGCTTCAGGTTCCGCTTGTATTTTGTAAAAGCAAGCCCAAATCTACTTTGTATGCATCTGATTCTTCACTATGTTTACGAACCACACTATAGCACTTAGTAATTTTACAAAAAAGATTAATCTCACAAGAGACACTTTTTCTCAATTTAGAGACAGATAAAGTCATTTATACTCTGACTGTTACAAAAGAAACACAGAAGAAACACATTTTTCCTTTGTTCTGAAGACACAGGTGGCACTTTTTTTTCAACAAACGTTTGGATTATGGGTATTACATTTGGTTCTCACACTTCAGCCAAATTTTAAAATGTAGTGAAGATGTGCCTTTTGATGATGAAACTTATATTGTGTTCAGTGATAAATGCAAATTAAGTATTCTGAAACATGCTCTTTAAAGACTAATCTATTAAAAATTAAGTCATCCAAATATCAATATTCAATTCCCATATGCATTATGGAATGTTAAATTTTGCAGACAGATATTTATGTACATTAGGCCTATATTTCTTTGGCAGTCTTTATATTCTACCCTTCCATTTACTCTATGAATGGAAAATGTGAGTGAGGGGAAGGGAGGAGTTTATTTTTGGTTAGGACTTTACCTGATGCCATGGAAATTGATGTTTGAGTCTCACTGACTCACTTCACATATACCTTCACATATATCTAATAATAGCCCAGTTCAGTATCCGTAGGCCTGCCCTGAGTTCAGAAATTACTCAAGAATATCCAAATAAATCTGGTAGGTTATGTATTACTGATGTTGTCATAAAAATGGAGGTCTAAAAATGACCTCAATTACATAGATATACCTAGGATTTCATATAGGAAAAACTGCATCAGGTTAATATACCCTTAAAATGCCATTACAATGTGAAAATAATGATCTGTACATCTAGTATTATGCAATCTCAACTAAAACTAGAGGTCTCAATGTTTACGAGAAATATTATTCTAACTGCATATTGTGATTGGCTTCACATGCTTTCATGGTTCAGATCAGGCTCTCCAGATCCATTAAAAAATTTAAATATCTACTGACACTCAGTGGGGACTAGAATAATGCTTGATACTTCATGTATTTTTTAGTAGCTATCACAGCCCCTTCCTAACAGATTCTAACAGCACTGGTCTAATCATAAACATATTTTGATATTTTTCTTTCAAAATACGGTGGATGTTCAGACATATATCTGCTTTTACATGACCTCACTCAAGAAACAGGGAGCAATGTTCAGTTCTCTTCAGAGCTTTCTTTAGAGCTGTCAAGCCATTGCATAAAGCACCATGGATGGGGATATCTCTGCTCCCTCTAGCTCCTTTGAAGAGTGCAAGAGAGCAGAGCCAGAGAATAGATATGTTAGTAATAAATAGATATTTTTATTATTAATGATGTTACAAAAATAATAAGGATGTGCTACCTTTCACAATTAGGAGGACTAATTTAGGCCTTGAAAACTATTACACACAAAACTGTCTGTGCCATTTTTTTCTCCCATTTTTTATTTGTCTTGCCTTTCTACATATATCAGCAACCTCTGCAAAGGTTTTCCAGAAAATCTACTTTTTGTTGTTGTTGTGATGATCTCAAAAACTTTATCAATTTGTAAATTAGCTGTAACAGTAGTAACAACATAGTCTGTGACAGTCTTAAAGCATTCAAACAACAGCAGTAATCAGTACTGGAAATATAACTTTCAATTTTTCTATTCTCTTTCTTCTAAACAAGAAAGATAAAGTAGACTGTGAATGACTCTAATCTGGTTAGGGCATATGGATGCAGGAAAGAAAATTCATTGTGTCAGCTTCTGGTGGTTCCATGTAATTCTTGTATTTTCCAGTGGAAATATAGACACATCTATGACAACATTATCAAAAAGTTTTAAATTGCCCTCTCTGCTGCTTTTTGCTTTTAATATAATCTCTGACTCTCTTAGGCCCACAGATCCATCTTTTGATTCACAGAGGGGCCTGTTATTTATTTTGTCTTTTTTTTCCCAGTTATGATAAATGGAACTGAAATGAACAACACTGTGGAGTGCAATTTTTACATGAAGTCTCACTTCCTACCCTCTTCATGTCACATAGAAGTGTGACCATAATGCTTGTAGAATCATTTCACTCTGATATGAATCAGTGGATTTCTGTGTAAAGGGTGTAATTGCAGCTACTACAGTTGGGAGTACACAGCTTGAAGTGTAAGGTAATGCTATTGAAAATAGTATAGATTTACATATAATATATACATAGCAGGTGACAAGAGAACAATACTGGGATGATTTGAGATTTAGATTAGTACATTAACTGGTTCATCAAACACAAATCAGTTGCACATACAAAGAAATCTCCAGTACTTTGTATGATTTTGTAATTTCATGCTTTTATAATAATGCCTTGTTAGAAGGAACCTGTTTAAACCTGAGTTATTAATAAAGAGCTATAGCATCCACCCCTGGGGTTTGGCATATGCTTTGTAAAACTTTTGCGTGAGGACTCTATGTTATGCTTGAATGTCCTCTATTAATACAACCATAAATAAAACTAGAAAATATTTCAGAGCTAGAAGAAATAAAATGTTGAAAACCAGGAGATTATGTTTGTCATTATTTGCTTTTCCATATTTTGGATGTGCATGAATAAAAACTAAATACTATAGAATTTTCTCACTCACACTGTTACAGTTTTTTTAAAATTCTTTTGCATCTTTTATTAAAGAAGTAGACTAGCCATGTAAAGTGTGCTAAAACCAAATAAATTTTTTGACATGTTTTCTCTTATTCTCTGCAACGCTAACAGCCTTATATTAGAAACAATAAACACCAAAAGAGAAGGTACAGGTACTTGAAAAATAGGTACACATTACAATGGAGAAGGTAACACATCTCTTCTCCTCAAAATGGATACAAACATTGCACTCATTTTTAAAAAGGGTAGAAAGGAGTATCCTGGGATTTACTGACCTGTCAGCCTCACTACTGTGCCTGGGAAGATCATGAAACAGATACTCCTGGAAGCTATGCTAAGGCACATGGAGGACAAGAAGGTGATTCGAGGCAGCCAACATTGCTTTGCAAGGGCGAGTCTTGCCTGACCAACCTAGTGGCCTTCTATGATGGAGTGGCTACATCAGTGCATAAGGGAAGAGCTACAGATGTCACCTATCTGGACTTCTGTAAGGCCTTTGACATGGTCTCCTACAACATCCTTCTCTCTAAATTAGAGAGATACGGATTTGATGGGTGGACTGTTTGGTGGATGAGGGATTGGTTGCATGGTCGCACCCAGAGAGTAGTGGTCAATAGCTCAGTGGATGAATGGAGATCAGTGACAAGTGGTGTCCTTCAGGGGTCTGTACTGGGACCAGTACTGTTTAATATCTTCATCAGTGACATAGACAGTAGGATCGAGTGCACCCGCAGCAAGTTTACAGATGACACAAAACTGAGTGGTGCAGTTAACATACCTGAGGGACAAGATGCCATCCAGAGGGACCTGGACAAGCTGGCAATGTATACTCGCAGCCAGAAAGCCAACTGTATTCTGGGCTTCATCAAAAGAAGCGTGGCCAGCAGGTCAAGGGAGGTTATTCTCTGCTTCTACTCTGCTCTCCTAACAGCACACCTGGAGTACTGCATCCAGCTCTGGAGTCCTCAGTACAAGAAAGACAGGAACCTATGGGAGTGTGTCCAGAGAACGGTCATAAAGGTGATCAGAGGGATGGAACACCTCTTCTATGAAGACAGGCTGAGAGAGTTGGTGTTGTTTAGCCTGGAGAAGAGAAGGCTCCAGGGAGACCTTGTTGTGGCCTTTCAATACTTAAAGGAGGCTTATAAGAAAGATGAGGACAGATGTTTTGACAGGACATGTAGTGATAGGACAAGGGCTAATTCTTTCAAACTAAAAGAGGCTGGATTCAGGCTAGATATAAGGAAGAAATTTTTCTGTGACAAGTTGCCCAGAAGGTGGCAGATGCCCCATCCCTGGAAACATTCAAGGTCAGGTTGGATGGGGCTTTGAGCAACCTGATCTAGTGGAAAATGTCCCTGCCCATTGCAGGGTGGTTGGACTAGATGACCTTTAAAAGTCCCTTCCAACCCAAACTATTCTATGATTCTATGATTCTGTGAAAAGATACTCATTAAATGATCTGAATTGTTTGGCTAGTTCTTGTAGCTGTGGGTAATTTGGCATATTTAATTGAAGTAGACAAACTAAC
>JANXJC010000078.1:25955987-25971278 GCA_027564655.1 Leptodon cayanensis
GTTCAACACTAAGACAAAGGCAATGTTTCTAATGAGAAATAATAAGTATCTCCAGAAGGTGAGCAGAACTGCAAGACACTAGTGCATTTAAACTCAAAGGGCTAGATGTAACTCCATATCGTAATTCTTTCAGAATCAGCAGAAGAATTCACGGGTTTAACAGTAAAAAATTGTAATAAATTACTCATGCAGAAGATAGGGGTGGAGGAATTACATGACAGGTAAATATAAAACAGGCTACACTATTTATTGATTCAAGAAGAGGAAAGAAAGATTCAGCTACTGCAGATTCATTATTCTTTCTTAACAGATCTTACCAGACTACATAAACTAAAAGATAATGTTGGCAAAGGAACAAACGGATATAACATGAGTATTAATAAAATTAGTCTATGTATTAGATGAACGTTTGCAGACATCAGAGCAACGTACTTGAGGAACAGACTTCTCACTGGAATAAGGAAGTAAAATGAATATCCAATTTTAAGATAGAACTTGATCCCTTTGTGAATAATATTGCATAATGTGATTGTGCATGATGAGAAAAGGACTTGATGTCACTCCAGTGTAATGCACTTAATCTCCAAATGTGATTGTATGGCATAAAAATGAATTTAACTCCTTTCATCTTAATACATTTTATTTCCAAGTCACAATCCAAAATTCTCACCAGGAACAGAGTTAAATTATTCCTTTAGTTTAGCAGGAAAACAACCCCCAATTTGAAAACTGAAAAAGATATTATATTCTTATGTAATCATATGTGAATGCAGTCACCTACTGCTGACACTAAGGTCCATACAAAATATGCTAAGGGATGGACAGCTGTAGCAAACATACTGCTGTATTCCCTGGTTCTGTCTCAGTCTTATCTGGCATCTGTTTTATTAGAGAATAAGGGTTTTTTTCCAAATATCTCCAGTTCTTCTCTGAATAAGATAGATGGTATTTAAAAGAATATTTAGAGTGAACAAAATGCCCGTTGCAAGAATTATATGGTTAAGCTAAAGGATGAGTTTGGCTGCTGGAAAATGTAAACGCAGTTCTAATGCTAGTGACCTTGATGAGCACTTAGGGAATAAAACTAAATACCTTTGGCAAGAAAGATGCAAAAAAGTATTAGAGAGTTTCATATCATGATAGTGGGCTTTACTAGATCATTAATACTGCACATAGTTTATTACCTAAGTGTAATGTGTTCTAGGGGGAGGAAAAAAAGAAAAAAAAAAAAAACCACCACTTGATTTTTGCTAAGCCAGGCTAACATAATTTTTGTTTTTCTAAAAAAAGTAATTCTAAATATATCAGAATTCACCCAAAGAAGGTTAGATTATTTTGATTCTTTCTCATGTTCTCTCCTCTCCACTTCTTATTCTGAATTTTCTTCACTCTTTTTCTTTTATTCTTGCTTTCACAATCCCCGTACTCAACTATCTTCACAGCAAATTACATGGAATGTGCTATAAATAAATACTGCAAAAATGTACTCACACTCTCTTTTCAGCCTCACAAAGGACCATACTTGTAGCAGCATGTGCCAGAATTTAACAGATCCAGACTGCAATTAATAAAGGAATATAATACTAAAATAGTGGTGATATTTTATCAATCATCACTGAAAAGAATGAAGCTGCAGAATTCAACAGATTTCCTTACTTCTGTCAATTTTTATTCCTTTCAGTGTCTGGTATCTTCTGCCTTTTTTTGGAATCTTGCCTCAAGGCTGCTACATGATAATCAGCATATTTCCAACTGCTGCTTGCTAACTTCTCCACAAGAAAGGTTCTTTCCAAGACAAATAGTTGTGTACTAAAGGCAGCAAATGGACAGCTGCACCTCAGCTTTTTTTCAGACAAAAGACTGTAAAACTTCTTCCCAGAGTTCCCTGTGGCTTTAATCTGGGCTACAATGAAAGCTGTAGTGCTCTGTTGTTAACTGGACATAACACTACATATGGGTCAGTAACAAAAAAGATGGAGCAGCCTCAGCCTCTAAATGCCAGAGAAGTTACTGTGGTTCAGCAAGAGGTTCAGCAGCATTGCCTTCTGTAAGCACCAAGTTACTCACTCCCAGATGAACTGATGTTTTTCTGTTCACTAAAAAAAGGGACAATGCAAAACTGTCATGCTGGCATGAGGGAAGTAGCCTTAAGCTTTCTAATTCTAAAGTTTTCGTGACTTGCAAGCCAAGCAGGAAATATGTACATCAAGGTAAATCATTCCTCTTTTCAATTTAAACAATTAATACGACATTCACACAACTGATTGCTACACATTGTATTCATGTATGACTACATTGTTTGTCATAAGCTCTAATGTGAGTCTCATTAACCCTTAAAATCTCCCCTGCGTTCTCAAATCTTTACCTTTTTATTTCTTCAAGTAATTTTTTAATTTCTTTGTTACCAGCAACACACCTAATCCTATCCTAAGCTTTACAACTAAGTTTTGAAGTTTAACATTATCTGCTTTGTTTTCTCCTGGTGTTTAGACCTCCACAGAGATTCAGTGAATCTTCTTGTATTCCAACACATTTAGGTTTTTATTTTAATTATTTTGATAATTTTTCATTTTTTGGTCCTTTATGAGCAAAGTTAATTAATGTTTTTCCAAACAATCAGCCTTTTTCCTATGCTTAGCTTAAGAAACAGAAGCAAAGCAGCTTGTCTTCTTGACAGCAGCTGTAAGCTGCCTGTTTATAAGAGATTATTTTCATTTACTTGTACTGCAAACCTTACTTGTTAAAGCACAGAAACATCTACAGGTAAATGGTGAATTACATAAGTCTAGTATAAAACAAGTTACAGGAGTGTCAGGAAAACTAAGGAATAAGATTAATAAAACTATTTTAACATGAAATGCAATTTTTTCTTATTTCATACTTTCCCAAACTCTTTCTTTTCATATATGATATTATCCAAATGTAATGCACGAAACACCAAGAGCCAAATTGGCTTTTGGCAGAAATTGGTAGCACTTGAATTCAGTTGCAGTACCTTGATAAAGGCTAAATTGAGTGACACCTTAAAAAAAGCCACATGTAAAAATGCTGTTGACTTTAATATGAAATTAATTACACCCTTAAAGAGAGCTTTTCTGAAGAAATTAGTCAGACACAATTTGATAAAACTGATTTTCTGTAATTAAGAAGGAACATTTGCAGAAATGGAGAAGACTATTCAATGCAAGTAAAAACTTATTTCAAACCCATAAAACATGAAAAAAATATTTACTCAACTGATGTTGTCATATGTTCATCCTTAATGCTTTCTTTCCTAGCCCAAAAAGTAACTCCCAGAACGGTCGAACCAGATGATGTTCTTATTTGTTTTACCAACTCCAGGAAGCCCCAAATTGCAAAATATACTACCAACACCAAACATGCAAGTATACCCACCTCTATCATGATTTCCATACAAAACTGAGGCTTTAGTAACTGTTTGATGACTGTGTCTCTTTCTCTGTGTATTCCAGATGAACTTAGGAGTGCTACACATAAGTTGTCATCTAATCATCCACATTCTGTTGAAGAAGAGCCTGCAGTGAGAGATAAATGATTCTATGATTCTATCATTTTAGTAGAATGAACTCTCAGCCATTTATGAAATTAGTGGATGGGACCGCTGGGAAACTTCCCTCAGGGATTAAGGAGCTGAACAGAGCTGGCAGCCCATTAAGGACATTATTCTTAGAGCACAAGAGTTCTCAATGCCTGAGTAAGGACCTCCTGGTCAAACTGAAGTGTAAGAAGGAAAGTAATAGGCAGTGGAACCAGGGACAAATATAGAATAGAATATAGAATCCTGGGAAGAATATAGAGATGCTGTTCAGATGTGTAGGGATGGGATCAGGAAGGCTAAAACACAATTAGAGCTGAATTTTGTAAGAAATTTGAAGAATAGTAAGAAGGGAGTCTACAGGTACACTGATCAGCAAATGAAGATTAAAGAAAATGTACCCCCCAATAAATAAGACAGGAGAACAAGTGACAACTGAAATGGAGAAGGAATCATATCCTGGTCTGCATAAAAAAAGCATAGCCAGCAGGTAGAGGGAGGTGATTTTCATCCTCTACTCTGTTCTTGTGAGACCCCACCTGGAGTACTGTATCCAGCTCTGGAGCCCTCGGCACAAGAAAGACATGGACTTGTAGGTCGAGTCAAGAGGAACGTCACAAAAATGATCAGAGGGATGGAACACCTCTCCTATGGAGAGAGGCTGAGAGAGTTGGGGTTGTTCAGCCAGCAGAAGAGAAAGTTCTGAGAAGACCTTATTACAGACATTACAGATGAAATAACTGAACATGACTCGCAATGAGTGTTTGCAGCCCAGAAAGCCAATCATATCCTGTGTTGCATTAAAAGAAGAGTGACCAGCAGGTTGATGGAGGTAATTCTCCCCCTCTACGCTGCTCTTGTGAAACCCCACCTGGAGTACTGTGTTCAGCTGTGAGGTTCCCCAGTACAAGGAAGATATGGGCCAGTTAGCCTGGTTCCAGAGGAGGGCCACAAAAATGATCAGAGGACTAGAAGAGTTCTCCTCTGAAGAAAAGCTGAGAAAGTTGGGGTTGTTCAGCCTGGAGAAGAGAAGGCTCGAGACCTTATAGCAGCCTTCCAGTACTTAAAGGGGGCCTCAAAGAAAATTGGGGAGGGACTTCTTATCAGAGAGTGTAGTGATAGGTTGAAGGATTAAGTTCTTAAACAGAAAGAGGGTAGATTTAGACTGGACATAAGGAAGAAGTTTTTTTATGATGAAGGTGGTGAGACACTGGAAGAGCTTGCCTGGAGAAGATGTGGATGCCCCATCATTATTAGTGTTCAAGGTCAGGTTGAACAGGGTTTTGAGCAATCTGGTCTAGTGAAATATATGGGCAGGGGGGTTGGACTAGATGATCTTTGAATGTCCTTTCCAACCCAACCCCAATTTATTGAAAATTAAACATAGAGCTTGAAGTGTCTAGGGGAAAGTCATATGATCCTATGATGAGTTTTTTGTCATGCTCTGAACAGAACTGAGGATTGGAGTTTGCAATGTCCCTTTCCAGTTGTTGCAGCGTATAGTGGATGGCTTTCCCCACATGATTTGATTAACTTAATAACATGCATTCATTGAGTTAATATTGATATAACTGGTAGTTTCTCTGTCCCTGTGGCAAATGTGTTACTGCTAGATTAAAGATAGTAAATAATACACCGTGTTTGATCAAATGATCTTACAATAGTGAATACAGTGTAGTGTTTACTATCTATTTCTGAAATTTGCACAATTCTTGCTCAATTGGCTATAGAAAAACAACTTCTTCAAAACAGTTGACATGAAAACACAAAGATAACTGTGAATGAAAGCTTTTAGGAGATTTCAGATTTTAGGAGATTTCAGATTTTTGTTAATCATTGTCTTGTTTTTCTTCAAATGATTTTACCTGACATTTATGAGGAACATATGTGTAGAGGAGTATATAGATATGCATGGTCTCAAGGCAGAATAAAAGAGGCATTCACATCTCAGAATCATAAGTCTTAGAAAATTTTCCTCTAGACCTTTCAAGCTTTGTGTTTAATTTTTAAGAATTTAATTTTTTGAATGCATAAGCATTCAGACATTTTGGGGAATGACATTTAAGTTTTCCACATCTTTCATATTTTTATTCTTTAAATATTTGAAGGTGTTTCTTTTGATTTTCTGTAATGTTAACTCATAAACCACAAGGCAAAGAGTCCTTAAAGGGAACAGGTACTTAGGATCTTCACTTCCTTTAAAAAAAAAAAAAAATCTACTATAAGGTAGTTTCTTTTACATCTTCTGCTGTGCAGTACATTGAAAAAAAAGAGCTGAAATAATGTTTTAAAACTTCACACTAAATTAGATATAGTATATACAAAACATTTATTGTTTTGATCTAGGACCTCTGACATAGAACTATCACACCTCCAATTTTTGGAAAATGAGGGTGATCCTCTTTTCAGACATGCCCTGAAATGATAATGTTTTTATCAATAAAGACAATAATTTAACATGACCTAGCAACAGAGAGGTGGCAAATGTAAAGTTTTCCATCTTCTAGAAAATACTAATGCAGAGCAATTACATCTGTTTAAATTTTTTTTTAAAACCTTTGTAGATACATTTTTAGATGTGCTGAGATGCAGTGTGAGCAATTTCCAAGGTTTTTTAAAGCTTAGTAAATAATTTATACTGGCAGCCTTAACAGAAAATCCTTTTTCTAAATAACATAAAATATATTGATTATAGAGTACTTTACCTTTCTATGAATTTACACAGATCCGGTAAAAACCTTGCTTTGTACAACTGATGTTGACTAACAGCATTTATTCTGCAGTCTTAACTGTAAGCATTGAAAACTTGAGAAATTTGAAAAGAAGGATCAAAATTTTGTTCTTTCAGTTGTGCAAAATTTGAAAAAGTAAGGTTCCTAAGGGAAAGGACAACTATTCAAGAATAAGCATAATTACATTGAAGAGGATGAATATATGAGAAGTAAAACTGGAGTTGGAACTCTTTTTCTGATGATTAATCTCAAAAGTTAATCTGTCTCTTATATTTAACTATAAGTAGGCATCTCACATCAAGTTCTCTTCATTTTCACAGTTAGAATTCTTCAAAAATATTATAATTTCCATGAAAAAGATGAAGTCAGATGCTGTTGTATATATTGAACAGGCTTAGACATTGCCTTTGAGTTACCTATCAAAATTTACAGCCTTTGAAATAGCAATTGACTGTCACATTATAATTCCTATAAGACATTCAGGTTGGCAGCTCTTTAGAATATTTAATTCAAAAGGAAATGAAAAGTGCAGGTAAGTAATTTACAAACGAAGAGTGCTTGTCTTACTGCTATTTTTATAGCCTACCATGTTCTAAAGAAAGAATCAGTGGCAGAGAACATAGTGAAATAGTCCAAACTGTAGTCTTTCATATCTTTCAAGTAAAGACTATGATACAATCTGGTAATTACAGAAAACTAAAAGCTATTCCCTATGTAAAATCCTGGAGTGATATTGTATTGATCCCTGGAAAAACGCTTTTCATGTAAGTAAATGAGCATCAGCTAAAGAGAGGTAGTGAGTAGAATACATCTGGTGACTTACACTTTTATCTGTGTGAAGTACACATTAATTCACACCACATCAAATATAGTACTTAGCTGTCTTCTAACATGAGATCCAAGAGCACACAATAAATTCGTAATATAAGCAGGATGTAAACTGAGAGAGTGAAACTGTAGTACTTCTCCCATTAGGGAGGATAAAACCAATAACACTGAAATGATTTGAAGATGTAATTCAGAATTGCACTCCTTTCTAGTTATATTGTATGATGAGATTTTATTATCATTTTCATTCTAAAGCAAAGAAATCAGAATACAAAAAGCTAGAAGAGAAATTTTAAGTTAAAAAAACCTCACTGCGGTAGAGAATTAAGATGGTGGAGGGAAAAGCAAAGCTGTTGGTTTAGATAATGAAAAAAATGCCATATGTTTTAGGTTTTTTAAATTAAAAAAAGCCAAAATAACTGAAAACTTTGTTTAGATTCCTCAGCCTTCTGGGAAATCTTGATATTAAGTGCAGATATTTTCAAGTGCTCTGTCTCTAATGAACTTGCAGCACATGAAGGAGTTGGGCACATATTTTGATTGCAGTGACTCACTGGGACCAGCATAACTCCATATTTCCTGTAGGAAGGGTGACATCCAAGAATCACAAGATTTTAATTTTCAGGTAGTACTATAGTCCTGAAGAAAAGTTGTTGTCTCTTTGTACAACTTTTGTTTTTCATCATAGGGAAACTGTAAGGTGAACTATCTGTACTTTTCAAATTTAATCTGAAAGAAAAATTAATGAATAGTTATGCAATAGTAAAAGGCAATAATTGACTATACAGAACTTTTTTTCATCTTCAGATGTCTTCAGTTTGGACCAAACTCCACTTAATTTTCTTTAATGTACTTTGCCTACTACTACAAAAGTCCCCAAAGTTTTCTCTTGTCTTCCCTGGTAAAGTGAGCGAAGAGTTTTGATCTATTATCTTTGGCATGGTCTCTGCTTTCAACTGGGAACTCTGGATGATGAAAAGGACTGTTCCGTGCCTGATTTTCCCTTGAACTTTGAAGAAATTCATCCAAGCTGCTGCAAGGAGGTATGACAATGAGTCCTCTGAAGACATTCCTATTTTTGTATATCCATTTATGCCAAACCAAAAATACTCATCAAAAGGAACATGCAAAATTATTTGTCTTTATTTTTTCCTTTATTCTTTCGCTTAAGTATTATTTATTTCTTATAATATTCAATGGTATATGTCTTCCAGACAGTATGAGTTCCATGCTTCTGTCAGAGCTTTCATCACACTTTTAAAACCAGATTAAAATATCAAACACATAAGAGCCTTTTAATTTTGCAGTCATTTGGTTCCACTTGTGTATTTAAGCTTGCAGTGGAAATCTAACTTAATGGGCTCCTGTGAAATATAGAGATGGATGAAAACATGTTAACTGTCTTCCTTGTGCCACAGAGTTTGCCTAAAGTTTCTACATAACTCATCAATAAACATGCAAGAATTAAGAATAATTTCTTATGGCTAAACATTTTAGTAATCCAAACCACCCAAACAATCACTGAGATTCTTTTGAATGGAAAGCTTTTTAAAAATAGGGAAAAAGGCAGCTTTCTTAATTTGTGCAGAGAGGTGGCCTAGTTAACCAGCACTGATTACCCCGGCTTGGCCTCTCAGTTATGTTTGTTAATTAAAGTGCTTTCTAATGAACACTACTAGCTCAATTCCCCCCACGTGGAGGGCAGGCTGGGAGATGATAGACATCTAAACCAGGATTCTTTCTCACTTAAAAATTCACAGCTGAATTAATCAAAACAGAAAAAAACATTTTTGTGGGCATAATCTTTTATTTGCAGGGCCCCCTGGCTATCAGTGTGGGGAAATATCAATGGAGTGAACATGTTTTAGTGGGAGTAATCATCATCATCATGAAGTGCTCGTCAGAAAGGAAGACAAAATGCAATTAGGTTGGATTTACAATTGGGCTGATAATTACTGTTCAGATGTCTCAGCTGTATGGAAAATACAGGATTCTGAACTGTGA
This sequence comes from Leptodon cayanensis, assembly GCA_027564655.1. Classification (NCBI taxonomy): domain Eukaryota; kingdom Metazoa; phylum Chordata; class Aves; order Accipitriformes; family Accipitridae; genus Leptodon; species Leptodon cayanensis. The sequence goes on from JANXJC010000078.1 coordinate 25,965,108, forward strand.
CACTTTTGTTTGAATGTGAGGCTTTTTCCTACCTTTCTTGCTCTCTCTTTCTTTTAAACATTTATAAAATATGTCAGTCATGATGTGGCACAGCTGAATAATTGTCATAGAGTCAAATGCTTGCAGATGGTTAATGGAAACAGAGAATTAAATGAACAGCAGTAAAGAAACTCATGCAAAATTAAGGAAACCTATTGCAAATTTAAAGGGTCATTTGGTTTCATCAAAAATCAAATAATATGAATATGTTATTCTCTGCATGAAATAGACTATGTTAAATTGTTTTGAGAGCTGAAAAATGAGCAATCAATGGTGTACTAATGAAATTTGTGAAAAATCACACACTATTGAAATATGAAGTAATTGCCACTTAGGGACTACAGAAGAAAGCCTGATTTTGGTGACTAAATGTTGCTAATGTTTACTTAAATTATTGAAATCTAGATTTAAAACATGAAAGGGTCCCGCAGAAAAATATAGAAATTAAGATTAAACTAAGTAGTCTTTACCCTACCCAAATCATCTTTACTGTTTCAATTTTTTTTTTTTCTGAGAACTTCTTATCAGATGCAAATAACTCAACATTTTACTAGACATTATATCACCTGGAAGGTCTTAGAGCTGCATTATGAGACTAAGCTTTCACGTGTCTGACATTTTTGAAAGATGTAGTTGATAAATCCTTTGTAAGGAACAAAGTTATCTTTGTGGTACAAAAGTATTTGTGATACCACTTAGTATCACTTGGAAGTTGATTTAAGTTAAAGATACTTTAAAATTAATTTCAAAGCATTCTATTCTTTATAAACTCTTCCTTATTTTTCATCTCTCTTTCATCCTTTTCCAGTAAAGTCTGACGCTAATATCAATATCTCTGTCCATCATGAAAACAATGTCAAAGGTTTTTTTTTCTCTTAATCTAAGAAAAAATTCTAATTGCAAATACATCAGATATCTGTGAATCATACACCATCAACTATATTTTGATAACTGAAAACACTTTGAGAAGGGCCCATGTCTATGAAAGAGACGATTTTCCTCATGTGATAGATTAAAAAGAAAATTTAAACTGACCATTCAACAAAACCAGAAACAGCACCTGCCTCCAAAAATATTTACTAAAGAAAAAACAAAACTTAATAGCTACTATTAGCATGATTTTTTTTAATATCTAGAGAAATGATAGTGCATCTTATCTTGTACTAATCATAAAATAAAAGCAGTTGCAAATTTTTATGTCTCCTTCTTGATACATGCCTTTGAGAATGCTAAAAGTATACCTATGATTTCTTGTCTGCTATAACTCCGGCCAAGTCAATGAGTTGTTATTCAAATAGAAGCAGAGATGAAAATATTGATCTTATTTTCCAATTCTAGTAGGTACAAAACATCTTGTCTTAAATCTTTTTTAATAACTACATGACACTAGCTATCTAATAGAGTTTAAAGTGAAAGTTTCTTTCCCTTTCTTAAAACACAAAGAGTTTCAAATAGAAAATAGCTAGGGAATGATGAATGTTTCATTGTAAATACATTGTAAATAAGCATTTTGCTTCTCTGGATTTTATTTAAAGGCTTAATGCCATTTCCCAAATGGTATTGGATCAAATATGAAAGCATTTGTATATTTTTCACCAGAATTGTTCATTTTATTCAATTTTTAAATGACAGATACACAGTACTTGCCATGAGAAATCAATCTCTCACAGCAAATAAATGTGGCAGAATAATCCATATGATGCATATAAAAATAATAGGCTTTTGCTGACCTATTATTCTTTATGAATATGTTTTTAAATGCTATTTCTAGCCACATGACTATCATTTTTAAAATGTAATTTGTGATATAGTTTTGATGAATTTAATGGAGATTTTTTTTTTCTTATAAACCATGCTATTTTTCCTCTATGCAATTCTTCAGTTACATTTATTTAAAAAAAAAAACAACCCACAAATCTGTTAAAATTAAGCTTTCTGTTCCATGGAAGATAAATTAAAATGGCAATTGTCCAGCATGTTTTACTTCACAAATTTTGGAACTTCATAAGGAACATATATTCAGTAGTTTCATATGAATCCTGTACCTCTTTTGCAGCACCTGATGGGTGAAAGGAAAAACCTTTCTTGCTTAAACATTAAACTATGAAATGCTATTATTTATTTCACACCCTTTAAATTCTTTTATGTCCTTCTTTGCACTTCCAGGAGATGGCAGTATCCCAAGAGGCTAGAAATGTTCAAAGTTAGATAGGAGGATTAACTTAAGGAAAATGCTCCCAGCTTCATACCAACTATAAAGCAGTATCATACACTATGTCTGCAGGTTTAAGCTTGTATTTAATGTACAAGCAACTGGAGAGAAGAAATATGTTGACACTGTCCCTGTCATGCCCTCTCTTCTTTCTATGAAACACCTCCTCTATTAGCCCAAAACCACTGCTTTCAAGCTCTGTGGGAAGCCAGATGACCTGCTTCCACTGGTGATAGTGGTGGGCTGCACTAACGTGGCCAGCTTTGCTTTGGGTTGAGTGAGAATTTCTTAAGCCCATGGCTGAGAGAGAGAAAGCTGGATGTGGTGGGAAGACACATGAATCATAGAATCATTTAGGTTGGAAAATACCTTCAAGATCATTGAGTCCAACCATCATCCATGCCCACTAAACCATGTTCTGGAGTTCTATGATTCTATGAATTTATCCCTGTAGCACCCCTCCCCGCTACAAAAAATTTACCACGTAAACCCAATACAGCCTTTTTTCTACCAAAGCTGCTTATCTTTTCTGAGTAACAACTTTTTGGAATAGGAGTTCTCAACTGATAGTTGAAATAAGTGCTTAGTGTCTCCAGCTTACTGCCAGACCAGAGGGAGGTGTTACTCAATAACCATCTGAGGCTATATCACCACAATTATTTTCAGATGAGCTGCATTAAGGTTGTGAACATATCTATGTGTATTTAAGGTTGTGAGCATCTCTATGTGTATTTAAAGCCACTGAGGTGAACTTCCAGTACTATATTTTATTTTTGAATATCTAGAATTATCATTAAAATATACATTCATCACATAATCTGCAATCTTCACAAACTTCACTTACATCACAAAAATAATTCCACACAACAAAATCAAAATAACAAAATCACAACACCAAGAAAGATGGACAATTTACACACACTCCACCCCTCATCCCTTCACCACAATTTTTCCACATCTGGAAAAATAGAATTTAAATTTTAAATGCTTAATGGCATTCAGTTTCAAGTCTGCAATTTTTGTAAATCTATTACATCCTATATACTGAACAACTGATGTAAAATACACTGATTAAAATTAAGAGAAGTTATTTTTAAAGAGATTTGTGCTTTCTAGATACATTTTTAATGGGGCTGAAACATGCGTTTACAACACAGGAGTCTTTGGGGAATGCCATTGAACTCCCTTCCAAAAACTGTAGGAGACATTATAAAGAAAGCTTTATTAACAAGTGACTAGTATAACTTGGGAGTTACAACTTTTTTCTTACCCTATTTATTAAAACAGAATTTTTAATTCGCAACATTGATTTCCAATTTCTGTCTCTCACAAAATAAATAATAAAAAAATTTCAAAATCAATTAAAAATTAGAAAGGCAAATTTGGCAGGAGGTGTAAAATATTTAAATGAGCACTGAAATTTGCTTATCATCTTTTATCATTCCCATACCAACCAAGTACAATATATTTCAATAATGAAGATAAAAGAAAGGAAAATATATTGAAAGTCTGTAGTAAAGTAAAAGGGTACCTTTATGACTAAATACTATACTGATGCAGATAAGTGCAGTTAGCTATATAACATGTTAGCAGGCACTTTGATTCTATGATTCTTTTTCAGTGTTTCTCTTTATGTAATTGTAGATCAGTTTAATCAACTCATGCACCGACTACCACACTGTAAAAGAAAAAAAAAAAAGTAGCTAAATGAATCACAGTGTGCTAGAGAAATATTTTTTTTTCAAAACTTCCCATATAAAGTTACTCCATGGGGAATTATTGTTATATTCTGCTGTAACATCCCCAAACTCTTATGGTTTGAGATCACATAATAATCTTCATTATAATTAAAAACATAGTTGATAACTTCTGGTGCCCAGGTAACTCAAGATCTCAAAGTACGCTACAAATATTAACTAAAGATCATAAAACACCTACAAGGATATTTAAAGGTTCTCCAGTATTCTTTTTACCTTTGTTATAATACAGCCATTTCAGTCAAGAAAACAGAAGTTTTGCAGCAATGTGTGACATTACAAAACACTAATATACATTGAACAGATAGATAGCACTGCATTAATCTGAAACTCCCTGGAAAATTTAGATAAACAGACTGCAGTTAAACAAAGTTGAAAATTGACTACAATTAAGGCTAATATGTCGACACATCTGAAAAATGTCTGAGGTATTAGTAATCATGAGAAGTGTTATACAAAAGCTTTCTCTACTGCTACAAGATACTACGTACATTAATTCCCTAATGTTTAAGGCAAACTTACACTGATTCTGCTCGTGCCAGGAGATAGCTGCAAATCCACTGGATATAGAAAACAGCTTCATCCTGTTTCCAGTAGCTACTTCTGCCTCTAAGTAGGATGCTACTACCAGAGCAGACAGGAGTTACTTTGTTTAAACATGACAGTCATTGTTAATCTCTATAAGACATCTGCCTTTTATAACCTACTATGCTGGTGAGTTATTGAATTGCATTTGTGAATTACGTCCTGTTCTTCCGAGTCAATTAACACTTCTACAATTGCTGAGATAGTCTCTGAGGGAAATCTGGATTTCTTTCCAAATTAGCCTTCTAGCTTTACACAGGCTGTATAAATACATAATACTGCCTCTGAGTTGCCAAATCTCTTGCCATTTGCTGCATACAGCTATGGCACTCTCTGGGACATCTTTTGACAGAATCACCATCCCAATCTTTTTGATAATAACAACTTGCATGATTGAATAGGACTGTAATAGCCTGAGGCACTTGTAGCCAGGCCTGAAAATTAACTAAATATATCACTACACTCTGTGTCATTGCAACATCTTTTCCTGTCATCGTCTACCCAACAGTAAGGTCAGCAAGATATTTTTAAAACACTTCTAACACCCTCCACCCACCCATTGATATCCCAGGATTTTCCTTACATGCATTTGACTTAATCTTTCCAGAAAAAAACTGTTAGTACTTTCATCCAAGTTACCAAATGATAGACTGAGTAATTTGCTTAGTTTATTATTAAATCTAAAGGCCAAGAGAGCAGAAAAATTGTCCAGAATTTTCCCGTCACCAATTCTACCCCCAAAATAGGCTTATAACACAATTTCATAGCAGCTACAGAATTAACCCTATCAGTTGCAAAATACCTGCTTCACCTAGGGATGTTTATATGTACATATAAGAACGAGCACCTAAGGGCATTCACTTTCATTGTTGAGTTTTCTTTTTTTTTTCTTTCTTTTTCTTTTTTTTTAAGCTTTCTGATTTTTTCAAATCTTAAAAAAGGCTTTTTGTAGAGGTTAATCACTTTCCTGAACATGCAGGTGCTTTATTGTTCCTCCTTTCATTTTGGAATGTCAGTCTGTACTTTCTCCATGCTGTTGTCTTCCTCTTGCAACTATGTATTTCACTTGATAGATCTGAGGTATTTTTTCCTGTAGAACACATTTTGTTCACATCTTGTACTGAGAGACCAGCTTCTAAAAGCTGACCATTTTCCAGAACGATGCCTTTCCTGGTTTGCGTCTATGATATGGTTCTGATACAAAGACTGTAGCCATACTATCATATTAAGTTGATAGTGCCCTTTTTATTGTTTTCTCTCATTCACTACTTAGTTGCACTGCCTGCAACCCACAAGAAAAATAGATAACAACTTCTGACATCTTGTTCTGTATATCATGTCATGCTTAAGCCTTTTAATTCTGAGGCCTGATACATCGTCCCAAGATATATATCTGTCCCAATCCAATGTCGGGGAAGGTTTCGATATGATCCCAAGAGCGAGCTTAAGACACAAACAAGGTCAAATGCTATATACCCAAGAGAGTTTTTATTATCGAAAGTATCAAAAGTAGAAAATAGTAGCGATAGGGTAGAATGGAAGAAAAGGCAGAAATCAAGCAAGCAGTCGGGATAGAGT
>JANXJC010000078.1:25980215-25991679 GCA_027564655.1 Leptodon cayanensis
GGAGAGGTGCATTCCATGGGGCCCTCTCCTCCGGCCACATTGCCCTGTTCACAAAACTCCAGCATTTTTACAGAGGCAGTTTTTTCCACCAAAGTTCTTTAACGAATGTTTGAGACATTCACTATAATTTGTCAGACCATCACAGAGAGTCATTCAGCTTCCCCATTTGGCCTTTCACATGAGGCAAACCCAGAGATTTTCAAACAGCAGTTATTAAAATTGCTAACCAAGTGCTTTCCTAAATGACATGTACTGTTGTCTCAGTAATACAGCATTCAAAATGCAACACAACTTTACATTGTCTTTCCATGTAAACTATTTGCAAGCACTTTGCAACATTAATAACAGAACTGGAGGTAAGTAGTAACAGAGGGAAAAATAAAATAAAATAAAAGGTGAGAAAGAAGATGTCTCCAGCTGGGATTTGTGATGAACTGATGAAGCAAGGTAGCAGAGTTACACAAGAAAACAGGTTCAGATCACATGAAGTACATAGTACTTTCACATAAAGAAAACCTTACTATGCAAAATGGTAGAGGAAAAGACAACCTTTTGGCCTAAACAAGGAAAGGCACAGAAACAGAAAAAGAGAAGATATCGGAAATACAGTGAGCTGAAAGACAGCTTCAAACAAATGGAATTTCACCCCAGCATACATAAAAAAATCCGTGAAGGAACAGCTCTGCTACAAAGTTTTGGAAGGGAGATAATATTCATCAGTTAGGAATACCTAGATCACTTCAAGTGTTAAGGGACTCTGATGTTTTTAAGTGACTACCTGCTTTTTTTACAATATAACTTTCTTTACAGATCAATTGGGCAGGTATCAATTCCAGTAGCTTGCTGTGGTGGGTTGATGTTGGCTAGCCACCACATGTCCACCAAGCTGCTCTATCACTCCCCTTCCCCAACTGGACAGGGGAGAGAAAATATAACAAGAGGCTCATGGATCAAGATAAGGACAGGGAGATCACCCAGCAATTACCATCATGAGTGAAACAGACTTGACTTGAGGAAATTGATTTAATTTATTGTCAATCAGAAGTCAGACTAGGAAATAAAAGTAAAAACAAATCTCAAAACACTTTCCCCCACACTTCCTTTCTTCCCAGGCTCAACTTTACTCCCAATTTTCTCTACCTCCTCCCTCCTGAGCAGCTCAGGGGAACAGGGACTGGGGTTGTGGTCAGTTCATTATGTGTTGTCTCTGTTGCTCCTGTTTCCTTATGCTATTTCCCTGCTCCAGCACGGGGTCCCTCCCATGGGATGCAGTCCTTCACAAAGTGCTCCAACGTGGGTCCTTCCTACTGGCTGCAGTTCTTCATGAACTGCTCCAGCGTGAGTCCCTTCCTTGGGGTGCAGTCCTTCAGGAATGGAATGCTCCAGTGTCAGTATCCCATGGTGTCACGGTTGCTGCCAGAAAACCTGCTCCAGCATGGGCTCCTCTCTCCATGGGGTCACAGGTCCTGCCAGTAGCTTGCTCCAGCATAGGCTCTCCACAAGGTCACAGGGCATATACACCTGCTCTACTGTGGGGTTCCCCATAGGCTGCAGATTGGATATCTGCTCCGCCATTGGCGTCCATGGGCTGCAGGGGGACAGCCTGCCTCACCATGGTCTTCACCACAGGCTGCAGGGAAATCTCTACTCCAGCACCTGACCTTTCTTCTTCACTGACCTTGGTGTCTGCATAGTAGTTTCTCTCACATATTCTCACTCCTCTCTTCCAGCTGCTGTTGCACAGCAGTTTTTACACCTTCTTAAATTTGTTATCACAGAGGTGCTACCAACACCACTGGTTGGCTCAGCTTTGGCCAGTGGCGGATGCATCTTGGAGCTGTCTGGCACAGGGTCTGTTGGACATAGAGGAAGCTTCTGATATCTTTTCACAGAAGCCACCCCTGTAGCCCCCCCACTACCAAAACCTTGCCCCATAAACCCAATACACTTTCTTTTCTTAAAAGTTCAATGCGGTGATAGTAGGGACAGAAAAATAACAGTTAAAGTATGTTGCACAGTTCTGAGCAGAGCCTTTTGCTCCTAGATTTCTGAAGAGTTATTACAATAATAAACTACTACTGTAAAGCCTATGAATATTAATTTTAATCTTTACCTTAGGATTTGATTTTTTTTTTCTCTCTTAAACTTTCTAAATTCTCTTCTGCTGAAACTACCAGTATTCATTCTGGCTTTTTCTTTTAACATATTCAGGGAAGGAGAGGTTTTGTCTGCTTGTTCCATAATTTATAGTCTTTTGGGTTCTCTTCACTTCACTTGTGGTACCATCAACTTCAAGGTAGCAAATTAAAATACAGCAATGTGATGGGTTGGCCTCGGCTGACAGCCAAGCACCCACAATGATGTTCACTCACTCCCCTTCCTGCGCCAGCAGGAGGAGGGGAGAAAATAGGAAGGAGTGAGAAAGTCTGTGGGTTTAGGTAGACAGAGAGATTGCTTACCAATTACTGTCACAGACAAAACTGATTCAACTCAGGGAATTTAACTTAAAATATTACTAATTAAATATGAATATTTGAGTATTGATTCAGGTATTGGGAAACAAAACCAAAAGACTGAAATATTTGCATAGCTATAGAAAACACCTTCCCCCCTCCTGCCTTTCCCAGGATCAGCTCCACTCCTTCACTCCAGCTTCCTCTCCTTCCCTGTGTTGAAAGGCCATCTGCTACACTGACTGCCTTCAGCGAGGCAGTAGGAAGTTCTGGATGGCCTCATAGTCATGACTTCATGGTTTCTCTCCACGGCTCCCTCTCACTCCCTTCTCCAACATGGGTCCTCCATGAGCTGTCATTCCTTTCAGAAATCTCTGCTTTGCCATGGAACACACCCTCCACCTGCTTCTTCTCTGACCTTGGTGTCCAAAGGGCTGTTTCTCACAGTTTTTTCCTCACTGCTCACTGCCAGGCATATTTTTTTGCTTTTTCGTAGATACATTTTCACTAAGGTACCACTACCTTGGCTGACATGCTCAGCCGTGTACTGTAGTGTGTCCATTGGAACTGGCTGGAACCAGCTGTGTCCAGCATGAGAGAAGCCAAAGTTTGTAGAAAAGTGGTATAACCAAGCTCCTTTCTATTTCAGCATCAGGTCCAAATGTATTAAGGTGTTTGGCTGCATGCTTTACACTCAACCATGGGATGTCATTGTGGATTCGTCTACAGGCCAGTGTGATTGGTCTGGCCAGAGGCCCATTACTGTCCACAGGGGGCACAGTCACAGGAAGCAGAGAGAGAAAGGTGAGTCAAGAGGAAAAGAATAGGCTACATTTGAAAACAGGAATAATCAGCAGGCATGTTTCAGTCTGTCAGCCAGAGAGACTGGAAGGAGAGAGTCCTCTAGATTAAAATATTTCTAGGAGTGTTCCCTGAGCTGAAGAGGCTCTTGCCTTTGTTCTGGGTAGTGGTCGCCATGTGTCATGAGTAACAGCCACCGGTAAGGATGAAAAAAGAAAATAATTTGGACATTCCAGTTTATCTGTAATTGTTAGAGCTTTGTGAACAAAGAATGGTATTCTGCGAAACACTGTGGAGCATACTTTGAGTGGAATTTAGTATTAATGATAATATTTGTTTCCTAACAAAGAAAAACTGCATAGAAATAGCTAGTATGCACAGTATATTGATATTTTTAGGCCAGAAAAAACTGAGATTTGAAGCCTTCTAAAATTATTTCCATTTAGTAAGAAATTAGTCATGCAGAATAAGGATATTTTCATAACATTATTCATTTATTTATAAAGTATACATGTGCCAGTTCTTCTGAGACGCAGCAGAAACAAAGCTGTATGTGGGCCACGCTCTTTCTGGGAAAGCCTCAGGCCAAATTCCTTTACCTTCTCACAAGAAACGGCTTTCTTGTCATGCTCCTCTCCTGGGAACTGCACAGGATCATAGGCAAACTACAGATTTTCTGTTGACTATTCACACCATATTTTTATCTCAGCTCTCAAGTTTGACCCGCTTGTTCCCACAGTTCCCCCCAGGGCTGCATGATTTTGGCATGCACTCTGAGCAGCCTCAGCATCCTTTCTGTCTGCTGCTGTCTGTAGTAAAGATGGGCACCCGTTCAATTTAGTACTGTCTGCCTTTACTTCCCAAATTCCTAATGGTACATATTAACACCTCAGGTTTAATTTTTTTTTTGTCTTAAGTTCAGGTAATCTCTGGCTTTCAACCAGGGGTTAATGTCTTTTTCTTTTTGATCCTGTAGTCAGGGTTGTCCTGTGCTGAATTGCACAGCTTAGTGTTTCACCTTGACTCCCACAGTACAGTGTGACTTGCAGAGAGGTGAGTCAGCAATGATATGGCAATAGTGACAGAATCTGCCCATCTGTAGATGTATTCCCTAGATATTGTAAATCTATAATTACCTTTTTCTCTTCCTTCCACTCCACCTTTTATTCACCTCCTCTCTTACACTACAAAGTGTTTTGGTTTAGATCATCGCTCACTCTTTCATGCCCTTACTACAACATGACATAGTTCCCTTTATTGGGATAGCTCTGATGGTTTAACTATGCTGACAAAGTACCTCTAAGAGCACACCCAACAGAAGGAATTTTCTTCTCCTTAGTTTCACCATCTGATGACATAAGCCAAACTGATAGACCACTTTTTGCTGGCAGTGTATCTGTGTATGCAGAATAGGTTTTGCCAGCTTAGGTATATCAAAAAGGAGAAAAAGTTTTTGGTGGTTTTTTTTATCCCTAACTCTGTGATTGAGACCAAGAATTTGACTCTAACATTCATGGCTTTCTATATTATTGGTCTTCCTGTAACCTTTTTTTTTCTGTATTTACTAACATTCATTATCTTAAATTGGCAGTAAAACCAAATACTGAGATTTCCTTTCTTTGGCTTTCTTTCTATGCCTTTGTATGGACTGGACCATATTTATAATGAAACAATTCAGAGCTCTGATATCCACAAAGTTATCATAATCTCTTAATCTTTCAGTGGGATGTGTCTTTTTTTTTTTTTAGCTTAGAATTCTATAACGCTTACACTTGTTTTTTTTTTTTTTCTGCAAGTTTTCTTTTTTAAGTTAGATTTTCCACATGTGATATTCATTATCTTTGTGCAGTGTCATTCAGACTTAACTTTATGAAGTACCCGGTTCCAAGTTGTCTTTTTTTTTTTTTTTTTTTGTCAGGATATAGCATAAGCATTTTGACACTTTTGCACAGTTGGTAGTTGGTAATTGTATTTTACAACCATCATGAAATCCTTAAGAGGTCTTTAAATTTTTATATCGTGAGCTCCCCCAATATACTCTTCTTCACTCCAAAATTCAAGTCTGATATGCTATCCCCATGTCATACATTGACATAACAAAAATCAGGAAGAGCAAAACAAGACACATGAACATACTTGCTCCGTTCATGAACTATGCAGCCATGCACATGTTCATCATCTGTTCAGGATGTTGTATTTAGTTCTATTTAAAAATTATTTATTTAGCTTTCTCTATTTTTAACTCGGTCATTTTGGTCTATAGGAAGTTGTAGTTTTTGTATTCCTGGATTCTCTTTCTGTTTTTTCCTAAGTAATAAAGGTAATTTTCAGTGCCTTTAATTATTAATTTTTGTAAAAAAACTTGTCTAGGAAATAACATATAAAGTGCAATAGTGATTTTATAATTGTCATGGAATCTGCTGCTCATTGTGATATATCAGAAAACTAGGTACAGACAAACCCAATTAATTCACAACTAATTAATCTCATTATTTCTACTACATGTCCATCAGACTCTGAATGAGTGCCATTTATTCTGGATTATTTCTGTTGCAGAAACTGATTTTTTATTTAGTTTAGGCATCAAAACTTTTTAAAGAATATTTTTTTTTCCAAATTGACATCATGCTGACATAAGTTATCTTTGAGTTTGTGTCAGTTCACACAGAAGGAATAAACACTATATATTATACACTCATGAATAGCAGTTCACTGTATTTGTTACAGCATATAGAGTGAGTACCCCGGTTCTGAGATATGGATTCTTGTGCACTAAACTGAGAATCACTGTTCTTTGGTACAGTTTTGTTGTTTTATTCACTTAGAGATTATGTGCTGGAATAAAGGTGAACTTTCACTTCCAATCCAGCAAATTCAGACCTGCTGTTTTCTGCTGAACAGAGGTAAATAGCATCATTCTAAGTAACAAAAACAACACTGACAGAAGGCTGAGCTGAGGAAGTCTAATCCCAATTTTCTTCTCAAAGACAATGAGTAATTGATCCATTGTGCCACGGTGCCATGTGTAATGTAAGTCTAGAAGATTTTGGGTTTTCTTAGTAGCCATTTACTGTTAGTGAAGGGCCAAAGTCTGAAGTTTAGATTTTAGACCTTGATACTACAGCCTTTACCAACACTGAATAAAATTTCTTATATGAACAAAATATTCATAAGGCTTGAGTCCTAGTAAATTTTTATTTCCTTGAGTTTTACCCTCCTAGGTAAAAATAAATAAATGAATACAGCATTTTGCTATACATAAGCCAATTGAATGTACAAGTGAACAACCCACGGTCTACCTGACTCTGATTTCTTAATATGAATAAATTACTTGAAGAGCAGAAATACAATATTGAATTAAAAATTGAGAAATTACTGCAATTGTTCAAAACTTGTGAATATCTCTTTGAAATAAATAAGGTCTGTAATCTGATAGCCCAGTCACACACTTCTGAATTGTTTCTTGGTATACACTAGTTTTACATACTTGGTGTATCATTCTATTACATCATTTACTGCCTTCCTGCAAATTCTTCCTAGCTCTCTAGAGGGCAAGAAATTTTTAAGAGTTTCCCCACTCCTTTCTTAGCAGTCTCTTTCCCTTCTCTAGTCTGCTTCCTATGACTGTTTAATATCTTCTTGCCTTTGATCTGGTAACTTCAGTGTTTAATTCAACCTGTTTACCATCTTGCTTCATATGAAAACAGAGACAAGTCTTCCTCAAATTGACTGAGTTGAATATCAGTGCACAGTGTTGCTCTGATCACTGATGATAATTTTTATCCTGCTTGTGATGGGATAATGTGCACCTACTCAATCCCTCTTCCTCTCCTATTCACCTTTGACATGCCTAAGATTCCTTTCTTCCAAAACTGTACTTTGTTTGACAAAGTGATCTCATATCCAAAGTGATCCCAAGTGCTCTCCAAAAACCATCATTGGCTTGCTTCTTCACATCAGCCAATAAAGATTCCATTTCAGTTTTGCCAGTATACATATTACACAAACCAGTATGTTCCTTTGTAAATCCATACTCTCAATATTTCTCTATATGTCAAAATATACTTACATACTTCAGGTCTAGATGTAGACAAACTATAACAGTAGAATTTCATTGGTTTGAGTGGAAGTATTCTTGCACTATTAGGTAGAAAATCATCTGGCAAATAGTGATGTTACGCAGTAGTGAACAGGTGCTGATTTCCACTCTTCTGCAAGCCTGATGCTTACATTGTCAGAAAAACGGGTGTGCTTTACTGTCTTGTTCCAGCTGTCATGAGTGGTACCCTCAGACAACACTGGCCCAGCCTGCTGTGTTACTTACTGTTTCTGCCAGCCCTACAGTTTTATACTTTCAGCAGTAACAGCAGTTTTTGCTGGAGTCTCTCTTAGGCAATCTGAACTATCTTTGGCTGGTTTTAGTAACCTGCCTCGTTATTAAAAATAAAATTTAAAAATTCCTCTGAAGGGAAACAGATTTTAACAAGTTGCTATAGGTTTCTTTTTGTATTGTATTTTGTCATGACCTGCTGAATAATCTCATAGGGTAGTTCAGCTCCTCCTTACTTGTGACATCTGATATAACTGCACTTTAGAATCATCAGCAATTTCTTCATCATGCTGTTAAAAAATAAAGTAAAAAGAGAGCATAAACTAACACAGTGGTCAAGAGTCTATGAATTTAGAAGTCATTATTTTCGAAAGAGAACTTAAAGATAAGCCTGATAATGGCTTTAACAAAATGAAAGGTGCAACTGTGTATTAAGGAAATAGGTCAAGTTAGAAAGAAATCTACTTTCCCTACATTTCTTTATTCTTTTCTATTTTAATCACATAATTTAATCACTTTGGAAAAAAGACTTTCACTAAGATTAAGAACAGTGCCCTTTCTTCTTCTACTTTCATTACAATTAAAATAATTTGACCTCAAGTAAAATAATGTTGTCAGATAGCTTATGATTCAGTCTTAATACTTTTGTAGGGTTGGTGTATTTTTTTTCTTCAATAGCTAATCTTGTTTTAGTTCAGTTGCTCACAATAGCAAATACCTTCTTTAATTAGTAAATTAAAAAAGAGATTTTCAGAGCTCCTTATCTTTCTAGTTTTGTTATCCCGTCTGTGCATGTCTTGAAAGGAGCTAAGATATGTGTAATGTTAATTAATTTCATACCACGGTAGAGCTGTTAAGCTAGGTATTCAAATCCTTTTCCCAATTCAAATGCATTCTAAAGCTTAAAGTTATTAGTGCTAATGAGTAATTTAATTTGCTTTAAATTAATTAAATTGTATTTAATTCAGTTACATGAAGGCACTTTAGCAGTCTTTGAAAATACATACAACAATAATATCCACGGATTTAAGGAAAATATTGTGTTACAAATATTGTTCATTACATGGTAGAATAACAAAGAGATAATGGTTTCTAGAATCTTCCATGAGCCTCTGTAAAAGATGATGATTAAAAACAAACCACAGAGCAAACAATGAAGGGTAAAATTAACATATAAAATATGATTTCTGATTGAACAAGAAAACCTAGATGGCACTTAAAAGTTTACAGGTACAACAATACCAACAGAGAATATTAAAAATAATTTTCAAAAGGAAAGTTTCAAGAAAAAAAAAGGAGCTGGCAGGAAGAAAAAGAGTCAAAACAAAACTTAGTTATGTCAAAGGTTGCATGTTTCCCCCAAAGTTTTACATAAGCTATACATATGATAAATAAAAACCGTACACATTTCTGTTATTACCTTTCTCTGCACACAGTGTATATAAGCTCATATTAAGAGTCCATGCACATGCATGTGAAAAATGTAAACCCCTTTTTCATGTTTAATGAATGTCCGAACATTTTATTCATTAGTAACAAATAAAACTCAATGCAATTATGAGCAGCAAGCTGTGATTTGGATGCGTTGGCTAGTGCACACAGCTTAAGTGCAGTGTTCCACAGGTATTAAGCTACCCATTTTACTTCACCAAACAAAAAAAGTCTTACACCCGAGAGTAAATGGTACAGCCTCATGATGATTGTGCAGAAAGAAAAACTAGAGGCTTCATTATGTAGTCAATATGAAACCCTCTTTTCCTTGGGTAGCTATTTTTGTTTAACATCTCCCATTCTCTTTTTTTCTGTAAAAAGACACACTGAAACACAAAAGGAGAAGGTACATTACCCTTAGCTTTCCTTTATTAAAATACTATTTTAAAAGAACTAGAAATTATACGGGCTTCTGTACATAACAAAAGTACAAAATATGATTGAGAAAAAGCAATAAGTTGCCATGTCTGGTATAGCTGTATTGAAATTTTGTCTCACTTCCTGCAAGCTTGTAAAAAAAAAAAATAAAGTGCCACACATTCTGGGCAAGTTCACAGGTGTACAAAAGGATGTTTGAGGGTGTCAATAACAATTTAAGTAATCTTTGTATTTATAGATTTCTCAAGTGCATCGAGAAGATGATATACCTAGAAAAAAATTAATAAAAACCAATGTCAGAAAGAAGAAACAACTTAGAATTCAAGGAAAAGTATATAATCAGATCAATGGAATGGAGTTAAAAACAGAAGTCAGAGCAGAAGTGGACACTATGTGTGGTCTGAACACAGTCATTTAATTCTAATGAGTCAGCAAATAGCCTTTAAAAAATTGAAAATAAAAGATGAAAGTGTCACAAATGTGTTTGTCCTGTCAAGCTATATTTTATATTTTTAATTTATTTGAAATATAACAATTAGTCTTTTGGCTATATACGTCAATGGTTTAGTTACAATAATTGGATTAATTTATCATATGGTTACATAGAGTAAGGTTCTGGGTTAGTCTTCTGTAATTAAGTACAGGGAAATAAAGGAAAAGTGTATATACAGCCTATATAGGACCATAAAAAATGGTAGACTGTAAGGGAACACTGGTTATTTCATAGGTTTATATTTTTTAGCAACATCAAAGCGTATGATCTCACTCCTGTCTTTACATCAGCAGAGGATAAGAACAACTGTCTTAGGCCTGAGGTGTACTTAAAGGAATATAGTATTGAATTAACTTTTCTATACCCAAGAGAGCTCAGAGAACAACTTTGTTTCTTACCACCCACTATTATGGGTTACCTGCTTTGTACTCTAAAAACTATCTGCATACACAACAACAAAAAAAATCATGACATGCATCTCAGTGATTCACACGGCAACATCAAGGTTTTGTAGTGGTAATAAAGGAAAATCCATCACACATTATATTTTTAATTCAACACACTGGCACTGAATAGCATTTCAAAACCTTGAGTGTGTTTATTCCTCTTGATCTAATGCCAAGAAAGCAAGATATTCTATTTTTTATATCAGAGTATATGGAAAGAAAAACTAATTTATACAATTTTCTACAATCTGAGATTAATCAGAAAAAGAACAGTCTAAAACAACTCCCAAAGTCTTCATTAAACTTCTTTTAAAGTCATACGGAGACACTAGAAATATATGAAGGATTTTTCCCTTACATTCAGCACAGTGTAAGTCCTTAGCAACTACCTAGTGAAACTGAAAAAGATTTTTTCTGAGGAAGATCTAATTTAAATTAATTTCAGACCCTGTGATGAAAGCATGTGAAGTGCATATAACATCTTAATGTTAAATTCTGGCCAGCAGGTGCTTAACATAAATTAACAGTTATATAAATTCTTAAAAAATAAAACAGATATTGAGATCTCCACCTTAATTTATTTCAAGATCATTCTTTTTTTAAAAGATCTGTTTGTGTTCATGCATTTCTACATTTCAGAGAACAATATACCTGAAACTGATTTTGAAAGCTTACAATCTAGTCTCCATGAAATAGATGTGAATATTGTAGACGACACTGAAGGAGGTTGGACATCATATAACAGGACAAGAGGTAATGGTTTTAAACTAAAAGAGTGTAGATTCAGACTAGATATAAGGAAGAAATTTTTTACAATGAGGGTGGTGAAATACCGGAACAGGTTGCCCAGAGATGCTGTAGGTACCCTATCCCTGGAAACATTCAAGGTCAGGCTGGACAGGGCTTTGAGCAACCTGATCTAGTTGAAGATGTCCCTGCTCATTGCAGGGGAGTTGGACTAGATGACCTTTAAAGGTCTCTTCCAACCCAAACCATTCTATGATTCTATGATAATTTAACAACTGATATACTGGATAGAATACCAGTGTGAAATTAAAGTGAAGATCCAATG
>JANXJC010000078.1:26012607-26046192 GCA_027564655.1 Leptodon cayanensis
GAACACCACCCTCGTCTAGCAACTCTACCTCCTAATTTCTATCACTCCCTAAAAATTTGTGACCAATTAATTTTATACCCTCTCACCCAAACACTGTGCATGCAGATATCTCTACCACAGTGTAACTTGTCCTTAGCCTGTATGTTTGATCTTTTAGCTTGAGGGGATATAGGGTGATCTCCTGAACAAACAGTATAAATTGGCTTACTACAATGGAAAGGGGAGCAATTAGGGATCAGTGGAAACATCAGTAACCAACATGTTTTGTGTTGAAGTTGAGAGCCTTCATTTGCACTTTGGAAGTTTTTCTTATTTGTTTTTACCTCAGGCTGTATCTACACAAGCTTTCCTCTCTCTTCTCCCATCCCCCCGTCCAATTTCCCACGGTTACTGAGTAACACCTCAGTGTAACTCGCATAGAAGTGGTAAAGTCTATGCTCTGACTTATCATAGGCACGTAGACTAGAAGAGACCTCAGGAGGTCTATCTTGCAACCTCTACTCTCAAAGCGGTCATTTCTGAGCTTAGATCATATTACTCAGGGCTTCATTCAGCTGGGACTTGAAATCCTCCAAGTACAAAGAGAAGCAGCAGAGCATGTCTGCCCAACTTGTGCCACTGCTTAATCATAATTATAATGATTTCCACCGACCCCTCCATATACCTTTGGAACTTCCTTTACTTCAGTTTACCCTTGTTTTGTCCCATCCTCCTACCAGGCACAGCTGTGAGGAGCCGGGCTTTGTACCCTTTTCAGGACATCTGCTGCTCAATAGGTAATGATATTCTCAAGACTAGTCTAGAGACATATGGCTCCTCAATAACCAAGTCCTTTCAGGTTTGTACATAGGCACACAAGAATGGTATTGCAATGCAGCTGACAGGAAATTTGAGAACACATGAACACTTCTGAAGAAAAGGACAGCCATTAAGAAAGTTTGTTTTACTACCTGTCTAGAAATGAAAACAAGTTCAATAGTCTGAGCAATATTCATTTTTTCTTTTCATTTTAAGAATAAGAATAATATTGGGAAGGGATTAACTTAAGAAAGTCTAGCCTCTCTCTGAAAAGGTTGTTTGTGTAGCTGCGCAGAGATAACAATCTAACTGTATACGGTTACACTGAGTTTTACACTGACTGTGCTGGCGTAACAGTTATTACAATCAGCAGGACTTTTAAGTTCAAAGCTGTAGGTGAATTTTATCTCTTTAGTCAAGTATAGAATTATGTTTGAGAACCTTCTCCCCTTCTCTGTTTTTTTTGAGCAGGTTTGAGACACCATGTAAAAAAGAGAACATGAAAGTATACAGAATCATAGCTGTTAGGCAAGAAGAATGCCTGTTAGAATATCTGTCCATTTCTCTGTCAGGACAGGGTATTTTTCCATTTTACTAATGTTTCATCCAGTGTCATTTTAAAGGTCAGATTTTAATTAGACTCACCCTTACCTGTGCATGTAATTCCTTGTCTGCATTTTCAACAGTTACTACTACAAATGCATTTAAAACCCGGACCTTTTTGAGTAAAACTGACAAGTTAAGCATGTAAATTAAATTTGTTCAAACAGTTTAGATTTGCATGGGGCATATGCTTGTGTGGAAGCAGAGTTCACCTGTCCCACTTCCACTATCCAACTGCACAAGGATTTTCTGAAGTTTCTACTCTTTCCTTGGATAGAAGTAACACAAACCCCTAAATTCTCATAATACCCCTACGTTGCCATATAGCTTTCTTCTTTTTTTTTGCTTTAATAATTTTACTGAATAGTTATTCTTCCTGTTCTTCTTTTTTGTCCTTCAAATATTTGTAAACTATTACCAAGTATTTTAAGCTAGTTGGTTTCTCTGCCAGAAGGGGGATGGTAAAAATAATGGAAAGAAAATAATAGGCCTACTTTGAATGTAGTTGGAGATTCCACCTACCCAGAGCTGACTGGTCTTTCAGGATAAATTAATCTCTTAATTTTATACCTCCTTTAAGTTTTTCCAAATGCAATTTTTCTATAATTAATCAGCAGGAATTTGTTGATGTTATGTTCAAACTTGTGTAAAGGATGTTAATAGGCCTGTTCCTTCTGGTACTCTACCACTCAATCCTGAGTGAGTCACTGTGGTAATAACACAAAGGTACTCAGGACTTTATCCCGTTAGTAAATTTCTGTTAATTGTTAATGTATGGCAGCTGATATTTCAGTAATCCGTTAAATAGCTAACCAGGTTTACCAAGTGGACTAAATGCTACTGCAGATGAATGATAGGCTGTGTATCCACAAGTACTGAGCAATCATTAGACTTCATCCAGACATGAGTCCCCCAGTACAGGACAGAGATTGTAATTTGTAAACTGCTGTTACTCATTGCAGTCAAATGCCGATGATAGGAAAGGCAACTCATTCAATTTAATTTGTAACTAAAGTATGATTTTATTATACTGTATCTACTCTCAATACCCCAGGCAAAGTAAACCATTCCTCTTTACCAAAATGTCATTTTATTATGCCAGTCACAATGAGTACACTGTTGCTTGGCATGTGATCCACTTCCATCACAAATAAGCTGCAGTGGTCATAAGTAGTCACGTGCTTCTTTCTACTACACATCTAGATGATTTTTCATATAATATGGGAGATACAGCCCTGACTTTTTGTTTGCTGTGTAGTCCATTGTAAATTTCCTTTATTGTAACAAAGAAATTAGTGGAATTATTATAGTCTGAAAAACATGCAAATAAATATTTTTAACTTCTTTTTTTTGTGTGTTTTAAAAGCTACCTAAACAAAAATACAATCGTAAATGTGAAATTCAAGATTTTCATATTATAAATTCTAAAGGCAGATTAAATCACTGAGTACTTTACAGACACAGCAGATAATACCTCACAGTACTGATATCACTATAGTACCCTTAAAACCATAGTATTTAAAGATTTCTATTAAAGACATGCTTGTGTTTATTATGATAATGTTAAATCTATTTTCATCATAATTTAGTTTACATTTCTGACTGGTTTAATTTCTTTAGCTTTAAAAGGTTGTAGAGTATATCTTTTACAAGATCAGCCCTAATAACAACAACACTCTCTTCTTTTTAATGCTCTAAAATAATTTAAAATAACAAAACTTCTCAAAGGATTTAATCTTGAAATACATCAAGATACTTAAAAGATTAATCACTTTTAGTAATAGTAATTTTCAATTAGAAACTAACTTTGATTTTTTTTGCCCTTCTTGCCATTGGCATTTGGGGAACTCTGGTCTGTAAACTACAATTTTTAAGGATTAAAATAGTTCATAAAAATGCATGGATTTTATAATCACAACAGTTAGGGGATTTAAATCCATAAAAAATTTTAATCATTTTTTCCTTCTGAAATGGAGAATTAGGGTACAAGACTGTATTATGGTCACAGAAGAAATCTATTCACGGATGGTTGAGAATGGTCTAAGAGCTATAGCAATGCTGTCTTGAGATTCAACTCAATGTCTTTCTTCTATCTTGTATTTTAGTTACTCTCAGCATCAGTTATTTCTGACTGAGAAACTTGAAAACAGTGAGGAAAACCTGAAAACACAAATGGACTCTATAAGAAGATGTTAATATAGAAATAACTAAACTTGCTGAAAATTGTGTATATTCTCATCCAAAAAGTGAAGGAAAGTTTTCTGCAAGTTTACTTCATCTGTATTTTGCGTAGTGTTTAAGAATACTTAAGGTGACACTGCTGACAAAAATGTAGTCTAGTCCTTCTCTTAATCCTAGCTATGTGCTCTTAGTGCCTATCTCCCACTCACCCAGCAATCTTCAGAGTATAGCCCTAGTTCAACTACAACCATCAGAACCAAACCAAAAGAGAGGGTCAGGATGTGTGGCAAGGGGTAGAAAAGGAGGCTAGAACCAGCCTTTTCAGCAGTACTCCAAAGATAGATAAGCTGCTTCTGCTTAAGGGAGTGTAGGGTATATTTTTCCCTTCAGTTACTTCTAGTAAATTACTCCCAGTAGTGGCCAGCACAGTCCAAGAGCATCAGGATGCTTGGTGTTACACTGATTAGCATGCTGCTGAGCCTTCCTGTGATGCATTGCCCTGCCAGGAGCCTCTACACATGCCTGGATTTTTGTTTGGTTTGTTCTCACTACTCATTTTTGGTTCTTGTCAGAAGTTATGAGAACTATGGGATTTTGGATCAAAATAAATCTTCCATAGTAATGTTTTGTTACAAAAGAGTCTACCAATATTAATGTGAAATGGGCCAGAAAGTGTCAGGATTACTGAATCTTTTGACTCTCTGACCTCTTCTGCAATGTGGAGCGTTAGCCTCATAGATCACTATAACCATTTTGAGAAACAAGTTGACCCTTTCTTATCAAGCTTATGCAGCCTTTTTCAGGACACTGAATAGGAGAAAACTCTGACTATATGCAGAATGAAAGTGAATGTGATCCCTGATCATATATTTCTATTATGGGTGTGGGTGTGGGGAGGGTGGACACATGAGATTAGAAGCACACAGAAAGGCAAAAGAAAAGTCATGCAAAGTAGGGAACTAAAAATGGTTTCCCTAGCTGCACAATGTGGAGAGAAAGGACAGATTCTGGAATGAAAAGAAAATGACCATATAGTACAGTTAGTAGAATTCTGAGAGCTTTAGGACACAGATTTAGACATTCTTTTTAAGATAAAAGGCCTGGATTTAACCCTCCTCCAAGTGACCCAATTGTTCAAAGAAATTCTGATTATTGTTATTTTTTTTAACCATTGTAAGGGGCCTATGCTGAGTAAATTCTTAATTTTGTTACCTCAGTTAAAGGTGTTAAAGCTAGATGAGTTCACCTGTGTTTCTTGGTGTTACTAAATTTATAGAAGAGTATTTTTGCTTTGTCATTTTTGATTTGCTACTGTTTCTGAAGGGTCCCGAAGGTGATTGTTTGTTTGTTGGTTTTGGCAAAATAGTTTATTTATATTTGGTCTTCGTGTCCTTTTTTCAAATGTGAATATAGATTGGTAAGTTATCTTGATTCCCTTTCTTGTATCATAAATACTCATTTAAACCTTTTGGCCTTTAGTGTGACAGATGTCAATTTGAAATGTAAAAGGAAGGGTGTATTTGGAGAAAAGAACAAATGAGTTGTGTCCAAAGTGTAATCTCTGTACTATCCAAGTAAATACGCAGCTCTTCCTCTGTTTTTAAAATCCCATTTCCCAAACCTGGTATTTTCAGCTCCCTTAAAACTTCAGAATTAGACATTTCATATAGTATTTCCGAAATTACACAGACACTCCTTACCACCTGAAGATAATGGGGCAGCTGAGAAATTGTTGAGCCAAAGAAAGCTGCAAATGGGCTATGCATGCCTAGGTGTTATTATTTGTGCACCTTTGTTTTTCTGAGGTGCATAAAGGATCAGACTGATAATTCCACAAGAGGCATATATGGAAGAAGGAAAATATTATCTCCTCCAAAGGTGAATATGAGTGAAGCCCAACACCAAAGGACCATTAGATGAGAAATGAGTATGGGGAGAAAGAATGTGATAGAGTGACTAATAACTGTGAGCTTTTCAAGGCTGTACTTATGTTGGGAAAAATTATCCTGAGGCTCAGGCTAAAAACAAGAAAAAGGACTGTGGTCTAACAGGGAAGATGTGCTGTGCTGTTTCACAACGCTGTGCTCTGCTTGACAGGACTGTGCCAGTATGTCTGATCCAGAATGCCATCTTCAGATTATAATCATATATGGATTGTTAAAATATAACTGTGTATAAACTGTGTATGAAACAGTGGAGACTTCAAATATCCATACAACCTGAGCTGGGTGATTTGCTTCATAAATACTCATGTTGGCTCAAAGCTGTGAACTTAATGAAAATGTGATACAGAAAATTTATTGTAGTGCTTTGTCCCTGTATCTGTTGCAGCTGAAAACATTTTTCTTGTTCAGCTTATCTTATTTTTAATCCACAGAGTGCTTCCACAAAATTAAGGACATTACGTAGAACATAACAGACACACAGAAGCTGTCTGTCATCAGAAAGAAAGAGACAGAGTAATAAACTTGAAGATGCTGGGGTCTAAAGCTCGGAGCATTCCAGTCAGATGTTGTATGTTTGCATATTTCCAAATATTACCTGTATTGAAAATTTTTAACATTCAAGCACAACCATCATGAGAGAACAAATAACAGCAAAGGGAGAGGAAATGCCTCCTTGCAAACAACACCTATTAAAAGAGGCACTCTCTTCCAATCAATCTGAGGGACTCTTGGGCCTCTGTCACTGCTAACTTTGTTAGACAAAGTCAAGCAAATTAGTATTTCCCTCTGTTTTGGAATCAGTTTTATCTATCTTGGATTTCTGATTTAGTATCTGTAAAGTGAGAGAGAACAAAAATGGGAAATGAGTCATATTTTGTCAAGCTGTCAGCTACCCAAGTACTATACTCACAGTGCATACATGCTCATTACAGAATTATTAACATTCGGAAGATCAGTTCTCCACAGTAATTCTATCATTAGACACACCAAAAGACAAATTACGTGTTTATGGTTTCTGTAGCCACCTCTAGTTTTTAATTCCAGAACCAAAAAAGAACAGTATCTGTGCTGTATCTTCAGTCTTGCAACTACAAAGAGATACAGAAGGGTCAGCAGCCCTGATAGAATGCAGTAAGAGAGGACGGGTGGAGAAAGGGGTTGCCTAGTATCATGACAAAGGCACTGCACTGACAGAAAAAGCTGGAGCACATACAAATTAGGACAATAGTGGGACTATAACAGAGATTGTGGAAGGAGAAACTTAGGCTGCCTTGCAAGAGAACAAGAATTGCTGAAGCACTGAAATAGCCTTCTTGAAACTGAAATATGAAATAATGCTCAGCATCGGTTACATTCAAACTTGTTCAGCATGCACAAATTAAGTCCTGAAGTTGCACAATGTGTTTGAATGTAACAAAATATTTCATTAGACTTAAAAATTAAATAAACTTTATTTTGCAATTTGAATTTTTGAAATTATTTTTTTCAACATCAGTGATCCTAAGAATTTGAGACTGTTTATCATTTATTTTCATTCCTGCTAAACACCATAACTTCCTGGGCTCTCATCTAGTATACTTATGTTTGCATATTTTTCTCTGGAAGCTTCTTGCATCACAGGACCACAGTTCTCTCCTCACATATTCCTGCAACCAACACTGAACACAGCAAGGGTGCAGTTATAGCCTGTTCTGTATCTCACTCCCAGTGGACACCTCTGATGTTAGTGACACATACTGACATTGGGAATAGAATTAATGGAAAAGACATTATTAACTGTAACTATCCCTCACTGTGAAGCAACTGGTAGCTTTTCTCACTAAGCTCGAAATACTCCTGATGTCTTCCCCCAATTCTGACAGTTGTCCAAATCTCTACTTAATTTCCTTCCACCAGACGCTCTCATAATGTTTGGCCTCTTTTCAAGCTAAGCCCAGCTGTACTTCAGTAGCTTCTAGATGAACAAAACCCACAACGCCACCTCTGCATATGCAGAGTCCCTTATCTTGTTATTACCTAACTTCTTTTAACAAAATCTGTACTATAGATGTCCAAACCTTGTCATCTTCTTAACTTAAACAGCAGCACAAGCCCAGTTAACCTCTTTTACCCTGTTATTTTCCAGGCATCATTCAGACACTTTCCCACCCACAATGCTGTCATATTATTCTGTATGTGGCACTGCTAATGATAGAGAAGATTGATAATAATCTGAAATGTTCAAAGATCATTTTATGCTTTGACACTAATAAATTAAATGCTTACCCAGGATTTACCTGTAGTTACACTGCTCACTGCTTTTCCTTTTGGTACAACTCAACCAGCTAGCATATATTAAACTATGCTGGTTTTGTCTACACTAAACTTTAAGGACATCTTAGAGTATGCTAGAAAATGTTTTTAACAGCTCCACTTTAAATCCTCCTCAGTGATTATATCACAGTAAGACCACTGACAGCAGGATATGAGATTATGTTGGGAGATAAGTATTCAGCTAGCACTTCAATAAAGCAGTTGTGTTAGTAGAACCTCATCTGGACCTATGTCTGAGAAACTCCAGCTGATTTTAATATGCTTTATGGAGCCAAAGTTTAATGTTTGAATACTGACTTGGCAGTTAGTTAAAATGGAAGACTATACCACCAATGGACTCCTACACTGAAAATGTTTCTGAAAGTTATGCCAGATAGACAAAGCTGGTGGTGAATAAGTTTGAAAGATCTGAGAAAGACAGATGGTCAGCAACTCTAATGGCTATACTAATCTATATATCAGACATGCTCCAGGTATGCGGGGGCGGGCAAAGAAATTATCTAGTGTCCCTGAGGTTATTTAAGCCGAAGGTTAAACAGAAATGGAGGTGTTTCATTGAGCTGAAAGGGATAAGGCCCACCAATTTCTTTAACTAACAGGTCATGCAAATGCAATGTAGTTACTTTGACATCTGAGTATTACAAGCTCAGTCAAACACACCACGCAGTCCAAGAGCACTGTCAGCCCTTTAACACTACTTCTGAAAAGACGTGACCATTTCCAGCTGAGACATCTGGTAGTAGTTTCCTCTGGATGCCCGTTGCAAAGCTGAGACACACTCCTTTGGAATGTGCAACAAAGCATTTTTTTGCTTTTTTATCTGACTTCAGTAAGCTCTAATGGGGCAAATGAGTGAATGAGACAAACTGGAAGCATTTAAGGCACATTGTGAAACAACACAATTGTTTTCTTTCAACAGAAGAATATGTATTTGGAGAAAATCTTGGTTCTCTGAGTCAATAGTTGCAAAGTTGACATAAGTTGTAATGAAAATGTAAATCACAAAATGAACCAATTAAAGTTAAAAACTTTATAATTATTGTTGTTGCTAATTCTATTTTTTGGCAGACAACATGAAAAAAATAGTAACTAGTACACAGACACATTAAATAATGAGTACGGATCAGCTACAACTGAAATAAGTACACATAGTATCAGTACAACAAGCTTCAAAAAGAGATGGAAAGTGCCAGCTATTAACTGAGCATAGTCAGGCACAAGTAAAGTCAGTAAGAACAGTAGGAATGCACAGGGTTCCAGACAAATAATGAAAATACACAATAAAACCATCCTGGAATAGCTTGCAGCACACTGTTGGCAAACAAGTAGCCACAGAAGGGAACCAGCCAGCCTCCTAAACTAGGTTATTCTGCACAATGTGAGAGAGAGATGAGACCTGAAATGAAGTGGGAAGACAAAGAAGCAAAAGTAATAAACATGGCAGAAAATAAGAGCTATGCAGATATGAGAATGGCACAGAATGAAAGCAATTCAGCAGAGGGTAAAATGTATACCATGTGTGAAAATTCTGAGCACTTCTGCATATGCCAGCTAAACAATCACAAACCTTCAAAGCGTGCATATAGACAACCACAGAAACTGACACTGAGCAGACCACTGAATTGTTTTTGGGCTTCTGTACAAACCACAGAAATGGAGGCAGATGAAACGAACATCGCATTACCTATGGAGAAGCTTAAAAGACCATGAGAATCGATATTAAAAGAGCATTAGTAGTCTGTTTCACATCAGAATCAGCAGAGAGAAAACACTAGACAAGGAAATGCTCTGAAAGCATATGGGATCCACCAAACTGGCAAAATACAGAAGCTCCCCCTTCAGGCAGCCAGAACAGGCACATACTGACTCAAAAAGAACTCAGTCAAATTTTTAAAAATACTTTTGTAAAATTGACTGAGCATCATAGACCTTAAATAGCTACTCAGACAGATGAAAGTCATGCCAATAGAATCAACATAGACCTAACAGAAAAGATCACTATGAGGAAAATAAAATTACAGGTGTGTTTAAAAAAATAGGTGTTTTCTAAGTTATTGTACAAAAGATGAAAAATCACTGAAGGATCAAGGGAAGGGATGAAACATACTTTTGCAGTATGGTAAAGAAACAGCCATAGAATCCAGTCATGTGAAGGACAACGCTGAGAACAAAACAGATTCCCTCCTTTATATTTTGTCTCTCATATCTTATTTACTGCCATTTCTCTTCTACTGGCAATAGATCTAGCTGAGGAATTGAGTGTTATTGGCAAAACTAAAAAAGTATTTTGAAAGGCCAGGAGTCTTCCACAAACCTTCATCCCCAGGTGAGGTTGTGGCATTATTACTCATGATCAGCTGAGTTGGAAATACAGACCAGGGTTGATTCACATCTTAACAGCCCCACACAAACAACTACTATGACTCTGAACATCTAAGTGTAGACAGTCAGTCTTGCAAGCTTGCATGTTCAAATTGGGCACTTTAAGTCATTTGTGGGAGGAAAACAGTCTTGTTATCAAAAGGCAAGAAGGTAGGTACCATCCTGTTCTCTCTGCAGCCACTAACAGATCACAATGATGATCTACAGGTCTGTCATTTTTTTTGCTACCATGTACCTATCTCTGAACATTCTTAGACATGCGGTTTGTGCAGCTGTCATAAATGACCTGGCGTGGTCTTTTAATTTTGTTATTATTACTATTATTTATTATTTTATTTTTATTTAATTCTACCTTTTTAACCTGTGTGACTTTCTCATACATGATGGCAGTAGGCCAGGAATGAAAGGCTAACTTTCTCTGTGGTCATATGCCATTAGTGATCACTGAATGCAGGAACACACTGTAACCAAACAGTGACACAACCTAATCTCATAGTGACAAATGTGAGACAATTTGTACGGGTGGAATTTCAGGAGGAATGCCCCTTTGGAACTAGTTCCTCAGCTACAGACCAGAACCATGAAACAAATAGACCTGAATAAATAAATAAAAATAGTTATTTGGACTTTCACAAACCACAGCTGACACTGGCCTATCACTAGCCAGGGGAGTCAGAACATACCTGCAAGAGTTGTAACCTTAAAAAAGGTATCCCCCTTGCACTTCATTGTCCAGCATTTATTGTGATACTCGGTGACAGTAGGGTTCCCCAACTTATGCTATAAGTAGAAACACTATTTCTACCACAAGGCCTTGAAATTCATAAATAGGAAGAAATTCTATTTGCAGGACATGATGTACCACCATGGGAGATATTCCTGCTCATGCAGTGAGATCTGCTTACTACAAACACAATCAACAACTCTACCTTGGCTTACCCAATAAAGACCTGGAATTTTGCTTTTTGCAGTATCTTGCCCTGAAAGGTTCTATGTATTCAGGGGAGTTACTTGTTCTGAAAAAAATTTAAAGTTTTTTATAGCTGAACAAAAGTGAATAAAACAAATAAAAGGATATTCCCAAGACAACACGCCCTTGAATTTCTTCACTGAACATTGGGATGTGGCAAGTGAGATAGCTCTAAGCCTGAGTACCAGGGAATGAGATAATACTCCATGGAACTGCTGATTGCAGGTATCAGCTGTGAGGTGAGAACTTTAAACAGAGTGCTTTTTACTCATAGAAAAATCTATTAAACTTGCAGCTGGAGGGAAATCTTCATCAGTGCCTGATTTCTTTGGACAAACTCACATATGAAATATCTATTTTCCAGATCTTCAAGAGAATGTATATTTGAAACTCAGGCTAAAGTATCATCATATTAGATATCCACAAGATTTCAAATCTATTTACTATTGACAAGTAATTTAAAGTCAGATTAGATGCATGTTTTTCATTCCTGCTTGTCCTTGTATCAGCTGGGATAGAGTTAATTTTCTTTCTAGTAGCTGGTATAGTGTTATGTTTGGCGTTCAGTATGAGAAGAATGTTGATGATACACTGATGTTTTCAGTTGTTGCCAAGTAATGTTTAGACTAAGTCCAGGATTTTTCAGCTTCTGATGCCAAGCCAGCAAGAAGGCTGGAGGGGCACACAAATTTGGGAGGGGGCACAGCCAGGGCAGCTGACCCAAACTGGCTAATGGGGTATTCCATACCATGTGACATCATGTCTAGTATATAAACTGGGTGGAGATGGCCTGCGCAGAGGATCGCTGCTCAGGAACTAACTGGGCATCAGTTGGCAAGTGGTGTGCAATTGCATTGTGCATCACTTGTTTTGTATATTCTAATTCTTTTATTATTATTATTATTGTCATTTTATCATTGTTATTATTATTTTTATTAGTTTCTTCTTTTCTGTTCTGTTAAACTGTTCTTATCTCAACCCATGGATTTGTTTTTTTCTGATTCTCTCCCCCATCCCACTGGGTGGGGGGAGCGAGTGTGCAGCTGTTTGGTGCTTAGTTACCAGCCGGGGTTAAACCATGACACTGCTGAAGTCTGTGAAGGCAATATTTAACCCCAGGCCTGTGCCCACGGCTTCTTTCATCCAGAAATTTGAAAGATTTTCTCCTAATATTTCCACTCCTATTAACAGGATGAATTAGGGGCTGGGAAAGGTGCACTAGGATGCTTTTCCTTCAAAACTGAGGGAAGAGGAAGGGGACTAAGTCTCTGAACCCTAATGGACAAGCAGAATAGGTTACTTGTAGGATTAAATCAGTCCGGGATGACAAAGCAGGAAAGCAGAATGACAGGTGATTAAAAAATTATCAGTCCTCTCAGACTTCAGTGAAGTTCAGGGTCAGTTCTGGATGAGGGATTAGGTGAGCAGTTATATGTGAAAGAACTCACTTAAAAAAACAAAAACAAAAACAACAACCCACAGCTTTGTTATCCTTGTGATTATTCTATAGCTTATTACAGAAGGGATCCTGGAGATTGCATGCACAGGCTGGAATCTGTCTTGTTGACCAGCAGTGAATTCCATTACACCAGGAGGCCTCAGCTGCCACAAAGTGTGCGTTAAAATATCAACATTAGGTATTCTGCAGGAGGGAGAAAGAGGGAGAAAAAGGCAGAATCGAATACATCACTCTTCAGAAAAAAAAAAAAAAATCTCCTCAGCTCCTCTGTCTTATGATTTGACGTCCATAGTGGACCTGGAATATCAAAGAAGGTCATTTGCCAGTGACACAGAAGAGAGTGCCTAAAGCATATTTCAGCACAGGAGAGAATCTGGCCCAGCATTTAGTTGCTGGTGTACCATATCCACATGGCTGTCCAGTCAAGAAAATGCTTGTGTGAACTGCTGCAACAATTGGCACACAGTCAGCAACACACACAATGTGTGATGCCAACAATAAGCAGCTTTCATGGGTGTTGTGGTTTAACCTCAGCTGGCAACTAAGCCCCACACAGCCGCTTACTCACTTCTCTCACAGATGGGGGAGAGAATCAGAAGGGTAAAAGTGAGAAAACTCATGGGTTGAGATAGTTTAATAGGTAAAGCAAAAGCTGTGCACATGCAAGCAAAGCAAAACAAGGAATTCATTCACCACTTCCCATCAGCAGACAGGTGTTCAGCCATCTCCAGGAAAGCAGGGCTCCATCATGCGTAACGGTTACTTGGGAAGACAAACATCATTACTCCAAACGTCCCTCTTTTCCTTCTTGTTTCCCCATCTTTATATGCTGAGCATGACGTCATATGGTATGGGATATCCCTTTGGTCAGTCTGGGTCAGCTGTCCCAGCTGTGTCCTCTCCCAACTTCTCGTGCACCCCCAACCTATTCGCTGGTGAGGTGGTGCGAGAAGCAAAAAAGCCTTGACTCTGTGTAAGCATTGCTCAGCAATGACGAAAACATCTCTGTATTACCAACACTGTTTTCAGCACAAACCCAAAACATAGCCCCATACCAGCCGCTATGAAGAAAGTTAAGTCTATCCCAGCCAAAACCAGCACAATGGGCCATGCTCAAAACTTTCTATTGAATGTAACTAGAGAAACACCTATGTTAAACAGGATCTAGCTCATCCAGGGTGAAAATCTACTATTCAAAATGCACCGAAAAATTCATTCAAGCTTGAGAGACTGGAAAGGGGCATTGTTGCCTCTATTGGATGCAAGCAGTACTTTCAAGGTCAGAAGTGTTCTCTCTCATCTGAATTTGAATGGAAGAACTTCTTATCAAAACATTAATCTATGACTGCAAAATCATTTGCTTTGGCTAAAAAAGGAACACTTGCTCTTTTTTTTTTTTTTACCCCTGAACTACTTTGCCTGCTTTGTGTCTTATGACATACCTTACTGTGATCAGACATGACCAAGAGGATTTAAAAGAAACTAGCCGTAATCTCCTCTACTCTTCAGACTCCTAGCTGGACTCCTGGCACCCTAAAAGAGGAAGGCATGGTGCAGGACCATGCAGAACCTCCAGTGTGATCCAGTATAGTAAGAGGACTCAAACCCTTTGCCTCTTTCCTCCCCATTGATATTAGGCACGTTAGTGCTCTGTAGTGTGCAGCACTTTCAACATTCTTGCGTCATGTGAAAAAATATGCCAGCATCACAAAATTTTAACTTTTCTTCAGGAGCTTTGGATTCTTTGAAAATTCTCTCCCTCTGGTGATGGAATCAGGCATTGTTATTGTCTACCATATCAGAAATAGGAAAAATTGTCTGAACATAACTTTTAAGTATCATCAGCCACATGTTCTTCTTATCTTCTGAGTAGTTTCATAAGCATAAACTTAGCACAATAACAATTATTATCCAATAACAATACAAAAATAATATACTGCTGTTCTTATGAAAAAGCTGGGTGGCCTGCTTCCCATTCCAGGAACAGTAACCTCTCTGTCCTTTCACTGGAGGAAGGGTTTACAGTTCCACCCACACCCATTGTTTTCTGTGGTCCACAAACAAGACAAGAGATTGTTTTGGATATGCCTCTTGTATGTATTGGTGACTGGTGCTACAACACCAAAAATACAAACTGCTTTCCATGCAAGCTTCCCATGCCAATGCATTCGCACATTCCCTTCCTACCTCTTGATCCCTGATTACATTAACATGCCATATTATATTAGAAAAACTATAGAACTGCTCTTCACAGCACATTATAGCCACATCTTTATTACCATTATCATTTTTCTTCCCCAAGATGCAGCTAAAATAACGAGTGCCTTCTGCTTACATGTAGAAATAGGCAACCCAACTAAGAAACTTGCCAGACAGAATTTCTTTTCATTGTATTTGGCAGGACATCACTCAGCAGCTCAACTTTGATCAAGTTCTGCCACTGTCAGTGGCTGACAAAGACAGTTTTATCACTAGTCTCTATAAATAGGAAGGGAATGCTCCTAATCTAGCTAGCATCAAGCATGGCTGGCTTGATAAGGACTTTCAACCTGTGCCTGGGTTCCCTCCTACAGTTCAGGTCTGGTCAGAATCTGCGTTTTCTTTTAGAAAACAATTTCTATCTCTCCTAATTACAAAATGAAGGTTTTATGGGAGACAAGAGCACTTTCAGTATGTCAGAGGACCACGAACCTGTGAAGATCCTGAAAAAACAAAGTTGTTAGGTAATGATCCTGTCTATGGTCTGATCCACCAAATTCCAGTGCTCCATACGTCCCCTCTTTCTTCTCATCACAATCCCACAGGGTGTCACAGTGGACCTGGAAGGAAATACAAACAGGAGATAGACTTTGCAGCTGGAGTAATTTCAGGTGCCATAGCTCTTTAGCAGAGAAAAGAGGTGTTTGTGACTTGGAAAAAAAAAATAAAGGTCTCCTGATTTCCTTGCTAAACTGGGAGAAGGAACCATCAGCTCTGCCAATCTAGAGAATAATTTTATTCCCAGCCTCACCTAGTGCTGTCCCGTGCCTTCATTTGACAGCAGTTAGAGACCACAGTGCAGGAGGAAGATTACAGAATTTTCTTGGACAATATAAGGAAGTAATGGCTCTTAGCAAACCTAATCCTGGCCATAAATAATCTATGCCACACTTTCCCCATAGGTAAAATATACTTCAGTAAAGTAATTAATGAGTATTTATAACATATTACTCATTAAAAAAGCTGTTCTGAATCTCCTTTATAGTGTTTTGAGTGTGTGTATTCCTACATATATACACACAGTATAAACATAAATGTGTTATACATACCTTCTTTGTCTTAAATTACAGAACTAGGCATTTAATTAAGCCAGCCTCTCATTAACCTTCCTCTGAATACTTCTGAATACTTACCAACTTCTCTATGATTTATTTCTAATTTTCCAAATTCCTAATACCTTAATTTAAAAAATTACCATTAAAATCCATAAATCAATAAATTAAATTAAAATTTAGCCATAAATCCAAATGGGTTTTGTGTTTTGCAAGAAAGGGTACCAGAGAGTCCAGAGCTCTTTGAAAGTCTCGTGAAACTCATAATTTCACCTAAAATTTAGGACTTCATCTTCAGCTCCTATTAGTTATTGAGCTTCTTAATAAAATCCTTAGTTTTCAACTACAAGGACTTTTTTTTTTTTTTTTTTTTTTAACCAGTAGAACGTTATGCTAAGCTGTTTTTTACTTAGGGTGGCAATTTCTGGTGTGTGTTAACCCATGGTAACATCTGGCCTCTTGGCAGGTTCTGTAGACAGCTGGCAGCTTAGGACTAACATGTCTGTCAGTTGGTAAGGCGGCTGCTGAAGGGCTGTGCCTGTATCATTTCCCCAGATGTCTTCCTTTTTTAAAATTCTGATCAACTCTGTGAAGTCTGTACATCTGTCTGTAAACAGATTACCAGTACTTTTAGGAAATAAGAATGATAGGGGGATTTTTCTGTAATTGATTTTTCAGTACTTTTTCTGATAACTGTCCTAATTAAAGCTATCCTTGTGCTGTATTTTATTTCAGTTAAGATAGGTTTTGCTTTATGATGCATCAGTTTCATTTGCTTTGTTTTCATTTTTGAGGTTATGTGCTTTTTCTGAAGTGTTTAAGGGTAACACAGAAGCAGATGCATTTGAAGACAATAGAAGTTGTAAGATGTTGGACAACCCAGCTCCTTTAAAAGTGGAATGAAAGAAAAAAAAAAAAAAGAAAAAAAACCAAACAATTTGGAGTCCTGCATGGGCATTTCAGATTGTTTGTTTTCCAGAGACAGAGTATCATTACTCATCCATGTATTTGATGTTGAGTTGTATGTCAATGACTGGCATATTTTGCTGTCTGTTAAAAAACTTAATGCTGTCATTAAAGAATTGTGTTCCAATTTCCTCAAGGGAGCAACTTTTTCTGCAGAGAGGGATCTTAAGTCCACCTCACTCTTGAAACATTTTTTTTTTAGTGTGGAATGACCCCATTAACTTACAATATAGTTTTCAACCCCACACATTTAGACCATTGGATCAGTTGGTGAAAAATAATGTGAACTTCCTTTATACACACTATGTGGAAATCACCACAGGAACAGATCGCTGAACCAAAGAAAAGTAAACAGTGGTGGACACTTGCCTTTTCATGTATCTGTACCTGAGGTCAGTCAGCAGCTTTGCCAGTTGATATTATGTAGCCAGACAGCATGAGGTGTAAACCAGCTGAGATCCAAGGGTAGCGAATTTTAGAGAGTGTGTTGGATTTAGTTCATTTGTCTTAATGCTCATTGGAAAAGGAATGGTGAAAAGACACCAAATAAGCACAAGCATCTCAATATTAGGTGCCAAGAAAATTATTCCTTGCTTGCTTTATCCAGAAAGCATTCTTTTCAGTCAAGCCTATCTTATTTCTACTCAACCATTTAAATAAAATACAAAACATGCACAACAAGAATCCTCTTTTCCATTGTCCAAAGCAAAAATTGTTGCTTGACACCAATATGGATCTCTTAAGCCAGTTCATAGGGGCTGCCAGGTTGATGGAGCACTGAAATTTGAGAAGGAAAAATGTACTGTACTATCTCCATTTCTTGAATTCTTTGAAACCTTCAAAGAGGGAGGGGAAATTGCTACCCAAAAGAACTGCCTAGGGTGTTGACAAATCATATTGGTAAAGCTAATTAGTCTAATAATGCTATACTTTGCTAAGGAAAAAGAAAAATCGCTCTCGAACTGGCATTAAGTGAACTGGTTGCCTGGGAGAAATACTATGGCTTGCTCTCCTATTTAGAAATAGAATCGAACAGCTCTGAGTTGGATACTGAAATTCCCAAACTGTTAATCACACTTGCAAAGGTAGACTTCCATCTACATCTTCTTTGCTGACATATACTCAGAAACATTTAGTTTCAAGAGTGACACTCCTGCTTTGAAATGTGAACAGCTACAAATTTTTGTCTNNNTTTCTGATTTTGGGGGGGCGGGTGTGGGGGTGTTTTCTTTTTTTCCTTGATGGTGGATTTAATGACAGTTGGTGAGGAAAACATTCAGCTGTGCCTTGATCCACATAAACATTTTGGCCCTATTTACAAGTAGAAGATAGCTTCTCAGTGATAGGACTGTGACAGTACTTGCATTCATAAAGATAACTTACACAGTAAGTGTCCTATTCAGATCACAGAATAAGTATTAATTGTTTGACAGTTTTAAAAGAGTTCTCAGAACTAGTCTTCCTAAATGAAGACATCATAAACATCAGAGTTATTTAAGCTATGGCTTTGACCTTTCTATCCTTTTTAACTGGATCCAGTAATTGTTGTACTATTGATTTGAGGAAAACAATCCCCCTCAAAAGCCAGGATGGTTGTGAACTCATTAACTTTTTTACTTTTTTCTACAAAGTATAAATTAGCCATTGATTTGGGGCAGTTCTTGCTTTTTTCACTCATAGTTATCTTAGTAAATCTGACGCTAAGGTTTTATTATACTAGAACCATGAAAACACATCCCTCCCAAATTCCATACAAGTACCAGTCACTAATAAATCAATGCTTTTGTTTGAAGACTTTTGTTAGAAATGTAAAACATCGCAGTGTTTTACAAAGCAGTAACCTAACTAGTCAACTAGTGTTTGCTTTGGGTTCAGCACATATAATTCATGCCACTGACGCTCAGTCATTTCTTCAGACTGAAGTAATATCTTGCCCAGAAGTTAAATCCAAAATTTCACATTGTTGGGTGTTGTAGCTGTTGTTCAACAGGGACTGTTGATAATTGTAGCTGAGGGTAATCAAAAGTGAACATAAAAAATTAAGGAGCTGAATGTGAATCTGACAGTAACACAGAAAAAATTATGATTAATTTCACCATACAACATTATCTGAATTTTGTGATCCTAAAAGTCAGGTTAAACATTAATGTTAAAAAGAAAATTTTTCCAGTCCCCAGACTTCTTCGATTAGCACCTAAAGTTCTCAGTGTTTGGACATTCTTTCCTCTACCTGCAATCCAGAAATATAAAACAAAAAATAAGAGGAGGAATAATAAAACATTTCTTTTAACTTAAAGGCAAACATTTGTCTGCCTTTGATTCACATTTTGGATAAAGATTGATTGATACAATTTTAGCTAAACCCCTTCACTACATCCTTCTCATATTAGCTGTTCATGAAATTAAAAATGACATTCAGAATAATTGTAAAAAAAACCACAGAATGCATTGTTTAACTACTAAGATGTTGAAGTTTAAATAACACTTAATTAAAAAAAAACAAAAACAAAAACAAAAAAAACAAAACAAAACATAAATTAAGCCATAAATATATATAAATTAGTTCAAATTTCTGTCTGATTCAACTGTTATTCAACCAGATATTTCTTTTATTGTAACCTCTTTTGAGTTTATAAATCCTAAGATCTGTTATACTTTTCACTTGAAATACCCATCCAGATCATGATTCTGATAAATTATTGATAGTAGATATTTAGGAAAAAAAAATTAAGATTACATGCATGATGTAAATTTCCTTTGACGCATCCTTCTGTGAATCATTGGATTAAGGAAGCCTTGATATAGAGTCACTGTGTTTGATAGGTACCAGTGAACCCATATTTCACAAATTGACCTAGTCCCTGTTTTATCCCTCTTATTTCTTTGGCCTTCTCATTTGTACAAGTGCAACAAGGTAGCAATGTTTCCTATATTCAGTTACTCATTCCATAAAAAAGTTTGTCACTTATGTACCCAATGATATATTTTTAATATTTTTTGAAACAGGAAAAGAATATTTCCCATTCATCTCGACTAAAAAATTACTAATTTAGTAGAACTGTAGATATATCTCCTTTCTTTTATATGTCTTCTCAGAGCTTTGTCTCTTATACTAAAGTGGTCTTTGGACACATACAAAGATATAATGTTATGATAATACAAAGGAACAATATTTATGCTACCATTGTTCACCAAATATATCAGTTCTGAAAAACAAGTTGTATTAAAGAATATTTTAGATGTAGTTTTAACTATCTAAGCAAATAAATCAAATCACATTTCAAATGAAAATTAATGATACATGAATATTAATACGCTGGTGTTTTATCAGATAAGATTGCAATTTGTTGATCTTTCCATGTTGTCAAGTTTATCTAAAATGTCTACTGCTCAAGGGCAGTATCATTTAAAAATATGTTAGAAATAAGGAAGGTCAGAGGTCCTACTGGTAGTAAAAAAATATACATATTTAAAAGCTATGGGTGCAATATAATGCTGGAAAAAAAACATTTTCACTAAAAACTTTGCTGCTAAAAATAGTTTCCTCTAAGTCAAGAGGTTTCATACAAATATGTCAAATTAATTTATATTAGCAGAATCCTTATTGTA
The DNA here is from genome assembly GCA_027564655.1 of Leptodon cayanensis. Lineage (NCBI taxonomy): Eukaryota > Metazoa > Chordata > Aves > Accipitriformes > Accipitridae > Leptodon > Leptodon cayanensis. Next base: position 26,033,146 of record JANXJC010000078.1, read on the forward strand.
TTATATCAATAAATAAATCAGTAACATTAGTATTATATATATAAATCATATTGAGAGATAATATCAAAACATGAATGAAATAGTCAAAGAAAAACATTACATTGAAAGACTTCAGTGTTACCTAAGTTAATAATTTCTGAGTCTAAACTGGAAACTCATTGGCATTTTTGAGAAAGAAAGTTGAAACCCATAGAATAAGTAACTTTGTGAGAGGCAGAAGAACTTAATTCTGACTGCTTCCTTAAAATTTGTAAATTAGGACACTGGGTATCAGTGATGGATGAATATTTCTCAGTAGGAATGAGCCACAGTTGATATGCAATCCCTTTTCTTTAAGATCACCTTGTTTGTCAGAACAGAAGAATTTACAAACAAAGGCAAATTGTATTAAACAATATTGAAATCTCATCGAGAGAGAGAGAAAGGAAGAGTGAGAGCAAGAACAAGCCTTTCCCATTTCCAGATGGAATTGTCAGTCCAAAAATCTTTAGTACACAATGATAACAAGAAATCACCACTTAGCTTCTTTGTTAAGAAGCAGCTTTAATAATCTTTCTCTACACGTAATTCATAAATAAGAAAAATGAATACATCTTTAAATATGTAATATTTACCAGTTGTTAAAAATAGCAAAATGAAACGGGAAAAAAATGCAAGATGAGTATGGGTATTACAAACAAAACTGTAATTTTCTCTTGATACAGTGTATTAATATCAGGTCCCATTCTATTGTTAACAGCTGTTTAGAAAAATACCTATGTAAAAGCCTATAATCAGCCATTAGACTCCACTACATTACAGTTATTGCAAAATGAGTTCCAACAACATATACTTCCGCTTAAACTAGTCTCTCCATGTACTATAAACTGAAATATTTACATTCATCACATACCCAGCTTAGCATTTCAGATCTTTTTTTAATAAAAGCTGTAGTTCCCTAAGCTATCATTTCATACCAAATGGTTAAACATTGTAAATTGAAAAGTACATGCTAATAAGTGGTTCATATTGAGTGGAGAACGGGGAGGGGGAAAGAGATGTTATATTCAGGTACAACCACATTTTCTATGTCATAACCATCTGCAAAATAGCATTTATCTAAGCACATTGTACAATGAGCTCTAACATTTACTGGGCAAAGCTTTGGCATCACAACAGGATTTACTGTGTCTCTATCAAGGACAACACACTTACAGAGCAAGCAACAGTAACCCAGGGATTCCAGCTACAAGAGGAAATACAGGTTGCTATGTAACAATTCATGCAGGTTTTGCAGCAGCAGATGGACATTTTGAATGGAATTGAAGCCCGTTTGGCTCTTGTTCCTTGCATTTCCAGAAGTTTGAGTTTTAAAGCAAACCAGCCACAAAATATTCTGGGCTTGTAGAACATGAGCGTGAACATCTCTGATCTTTCTCTCTCCTCTTTGGGATACTGCAGTCATTCACATTCCTACTTACCCAAAGGTCAAAGCCCAAATGCATTCCATATACAGGAGATTTAACTCTCATGTCTTCTTTCTGTCATTAATTTGAATTTACTAAGGTAGAGTCGCGTTGTGAGATGTGCACAAGTGGACCCCTATGGTTTGTACAGACCATTTTGAAATCTGTGGGTCATGCTGTGACTTTTATAGCCCATTTCACTGCCTCCATGGATGAGTAAATTAGTTAGCTTCCTGATCACTAGTGTAGATCTTCTACATGACAGTGTGGGAGGAAAGCATGATCAAAAATGGGAAAATGCAGGAAAACTGACAACAAAACAGAGATGCAGGCACAGTAGCTGAAGCCATCAGCTTGTAACCTGCATTTAAATAACTAGGTAGATGTCAATTTGACAATGACACTTCAAAAAGTTTTGTGTTCAATTTCTTGACTATGTACATGTAAGCTTCTATGGCATGCAACATCAGCTAAAGGTACTTTCCTTGGTCTGGTTTGACAAATGCAGGAGAGCTATTTTTTAGATTCAAGAATCATATGGCTTTAGAAAAAAAAAAGTCATTTGCAAAGAGTATAAGCACAAGTAAGAAGAGAAAGGGGACACATAGCACTCCCCTTCTTTGATGTCATATTGTGGCATACTACCTTCTCTATGAACACAGCTGAGGTGCTGGTATTATGGAACGGGCTCCAAATATATATAGCCATACACACAGCACTAGATCTGTTTTGCCTGTATAGCAGAGGTTTGCAATTTCTGTTATGGGAGGCTGGGCAAAGGACAACGATTTGGCTGATATTACTAATGTTACTACCTTACTAACAGTATTACTGCTTTTTCTTGTAATAGCGCACCATTTAAAAAACTCTGTTCAGAAACAGATACCTTCACAAACATCTCCCTTGTGACACTGGACTAAGCCATGCTAGCAGCAGTCATAACACGCTATGCGATATCATTTCTTTCCAAATGCTTTAATTTCATAAAGCTGGCAGACCCAGTGCTCACAGGCTTTTTAAGATTCCCTTTCTGTCTCTCATATTGTTTGTTGTTATTACCTTTCATCTTGTGTGCTCGCCTCATCACTATCTGAAACGAATCTGAATCTTGATTTTTATAACCCCTTTTTACTACTCTGACAGCCAAAAGATACTTTCTTACTGGCTTAAACTGCAACTGGGGGAATGCAGGAGAGTCCTCAGATGGAGTAAACCTGACCCCAACAGGATAATGGCCATGTTAAAAGGTCACTGCTAACTGAAACACTGATTGGGAAATTACCATAGCAGTCGAAGAGCAATTGAGAGCCACACTGAGGTTATTCTAAGCTATATCAGGGAATATGATAGTCCTTGATTGTCCATTGTATTGGGAAATTTAATGACTCTTGTTGGTTTTCTTGTTCTGCTGCATTCACAGAATTGTGCAGGCTTGAGCCCATCTGACAAAGCAGACAAGATTAACCTGAGAGGATAACTTTAAGTCACATTTCAGAAAGACAAGAACATATTTTGCTATCACTGTGAACTTCCCAGGAGCCATATAGAAACAGGTAGCATACTGAGCCAGTGTTCTGCCATCTCCGAGTCAGGACTAGCTAGCTTAAGCCTAACACTGAGTTTGTAATGTTCATGTAGAGTATAACTGTTACTCACTTTTTTCTGTGTCATAGAGAATCAGGTGAGAGAAGGTTCTAGAAACTTTGGGAATACAATTTTAAGCAGGATGAGAACAAGGTGACTCTAAACTGGATCATTTTAGCTCAGAACACTAACCACTCCCCCAAATCCCAATTCTCAACTCCATTTAATTGCTGTACAAATCCTCAAGTACTAAAATTCATAGATATTTCTCTAAAAATTTGCCTTAGGAGACCAGAATTTGCTTCAGAGTATTCATACTACTGCCTTGATCCACTTACAGTGAATTTTCTTTCTTTTGCCTAAATGCAGAAGAGATTTAATGCAAGTCATATTCTACAATCTCATTCTATTGAGGTTTATATTTGACCAGGTGTTCTTTGATCAAAACTGACACCAATACTAAGGACAAGGATGTCTGCAAAGTACAGGTAAATGAACTAAGGTCAAACACAGATGTAAAGATAAATATCAATGCCCATTTTTATATACCCAATGGTTAGTCTACACTGAGAAATCAAAGGTGCCTGGAGGGAACTCACATCCACACACTTGCTGATTGATTAGGATACACAGTAGCCATTTGGCCAAAAATATGAGTCACTATCTCAGAGAGAGGGACCAAAACAGATTATACCTACATAGTGTAGGCTTCCTACTTTCTTTGATGGGTGGACAGGGAGCAGTGGGTTCTAACTAAACTTTGCAAAAATCTTCATCCATTTTACATTAGCTTCTAGCTTGGTAGAAATGCACTGATAGTCTTGAAAGTAATAACTAGAACCAAGACAAGCAAGAGCCCTGGTTGGCATCCTGGCCCTTAGCAGATTACTGTATTACTGATCTCAACAAACACTACATTATTGAGTCTTGTTCCACTGTGTTTCCTTTCTTCCTGGTTAAATGAATGCAATATTTCTAATATCACAGCCTTGACAAAGTAGCATGTCTATTCTGTTATTCAGTGGCCACAGCACTAATCTCATAGATGGGAGCAGGGGATTTGAGCACTTCTAACCAGGGAAAATACAGATTTTTGCCTTAGTCTATCTAACCAAAATGAATAAAATTTAATTGTTCTGCTGTTAAAGTTCCTGTTCAGTATGAGTGATTTCTTCGGGTGTGTTTGAAATCTGAGGAAAAAATGTGCCAAATGCACAAAGGTTTTCATTTCAATCTTTACCAAATTAACTAGACTCCAGAGAGAGTGGAGATAATTTAGAACTCTTCTTTCCCTATCGCTTCTTTTTAACTGCGTCCAAACATTTTCTTGTTCAATGTATTGGGGGAGGGAGGGGGTGTGTATTTATTTTATTTTGGATATATACTAATTCTTTCATACCTTGCTATACACAATGGAATATCATATATAATTGTTCATACATAGAATGATGAAATGCGTCCTACTTTTCATATTGACATGCCCACAGATTGGTTTTTAATAGCCTTTGTACAATTATTAAATTATTAAAATTATTATGTACGCTTTAATATACAAGGAACAAAGAATTTCATAGTTCACTCAGTATACTCACTTCAGAAGAACTGATCTGAAAGTGATTATAAAGGATCAGTCTCTTAAAGATGAGTTATTGGAAGAAACACTATTACAAATTATGAGTATTTCTGAAAATATATAAAAATTCTAGCACCTGAAAAGGCTTGTGCTACTAATTCTAACTAATCCTGTTAAATTTTTAATTTGTTTCATTATGTTAGCTGATAAAATAGTCCTTAAGAGGTTTTATTCAATGGACAAGCACAGTATTAGTACCTCGTCATGTGCATTAGGGTAATTCTGATAATACCAGCTAAGTTACTTCTAAGTTGTAGCAGCATGAATAATGGTAAAACAGGCTTTTATATGCAATTTATCAAAACTAAAAGACAAACAAAATAACTCTTCACTAATGCAGTTATTAAGAAGTGTGTGCATGAAGAGGAATTCCAAACAAAATTGTAATCAGTGTATTAACAATTCATTGAAAGAACAAAAGACCACTAAGAAATTCTTCTGAATGCCAACATATTCTACAAAAATGCCCAGTGGCATCTCAATTGGCTAAAATTATATAAAGCTACATAATTTCATTTCTGGACTCCTGTATCTCATGCTTTAACCCCAGCCGGCTACTAAGCCCCTCACAGCTACTCGCTTACTCCCCTGAGTGGGATGGGGGAGAGAATCAGAAGAGTAAAAGCAAGAAAACTCATGGGTTGAGATAAAGACAGTTTAATAGGTAAAGCAAAAGCTGCACACATGCAAGCAAAGCAACACAAGGAATTCACTCACCACTTCCCATCAGCGGTCAGGTGTTCAGCCATCTCCAGGAAAGCAGGGATTCATCATTCATATCGGTTACTTGGGAAGACAAATGCCATAACTCTGTATGTGTCCGTCCTCCCCCCTGCTTTCTTCTTGTTTCCCCAGCTTTATATGCTGAGCATGACGTCATATGGTATGGGATATCCCTTTGGTCAGCTGAGGTCAGCTGTCCCAGCTGTGTCCCCTTCTAACTTCTTGTGCACCCCCAGCCTACTCGCTGGTGTGGTAGTGTGAGAAGCAAAAAAGACCTTGACTCTGTGTAAGCACTGCTCAGCAATGACGAAAACATCTCTGTATTATCAACACTGTTTTCAGCACAAACCCAAAACACAGCCCCATACTAGCTACTATGAAGAAAATTAATTCTATCCCAGTCAAAACCAGCACATTTGCCTCTCCTTATTCCCTACCATTTACACCATGCCTAGGTCCCACACTATCCAATACATCCTCATTAACCACCACCACCCTTCCTATCCTTTGATATAACATACAGATATCATTCCCCTAGTCTATGGACCACCCCTGTAAAATGTCTGTAAAATGTACACAGATGTCCACTGAGTTCATTTAGTCCATGACTTTGGGCTCCATCTATTATGGTGGTCATTCAGGACAGGAGAGGTGCTGTGTTGCATGGTATTATTGGGCACCAAAACCAGCTCAGGTCAGGTCGCTGCTGCACTTGGCATTACTTCTTGTAAGACTTGTTCTCCATTGGTTCAGGTGGTTCCTGCTACAGTAATTCCTGTAGCATGCAACTCAAATCATGGGTTACAACAGTTTAAAGGTATATCTATTACAGCTTCCACTCCTGGACCATTTGTGCGAGGTTATAGGGCTTAACATTGCAATGAACTCCTCCCCTTGCTCCTAGCCTGGCTAGCAACAAGGGTTTCCTGCTATAGCAGTTCTCATAACATGCATGTCAGATCCCAGGTTACAATAGTTTAAAGGTATTTCCATTACAATCTCCACCCCTGGTCCCTTTGGACCAGACCATCAGGTTTAACATTGTAATTAACTCTTTCCTTTGCCCCTCCTCCAGCTTAGACTTGTCCACAGACTGTAGTCCCTTAGGGGTGTACCTGCTCCAAGTGGAGCCTTATCTATGAGCCACAGTGTCTTCAGGGATATACCTGCTGTGGCTTAGATTTATCCACAGCCACAGTCTCTTTGAGGTGCACCTGTTCCAGTGTGGCCTAATCCATGCGCCACAATGTCTTCAGAGATATATCTATTTGAGTGTGGCCTTTCCTACAGCCACAGTCCCTTCAGGAGTAAACCTGCTCCAAAATAGCTTTACCCGTGGCTGCAGACCCTCCAGGGGTGTACCCACTCTGTTGTGGGCTTACCCATGGCCACATGCTTTGAGGTGCTCCAGCATGACCTCATGCATAGCCACTCATGCTTCGGGGTATACCTGCTGTAGCATGGACTTAACCACAGCCACAGATGCTTCAAGGTGTACCTTCTCCAACATGGACTTATCCTTGGGTCACAATCCATTCAGAGGTATACCTGCTGCAGCACTGACATAACCATAACCACAGCCACAGGTGCTTCAAAATGTACCTAGTCTGGAGTGGGCTTATCCACAGCCACAGATGTTTCAGGGTATCCTGCTTCCATGTGGACTCATCCACAGGTCACAGTCCCTTCTGCTCAAGTTCATACCAGAGTTCCAGCCTGTCCAGTACAGCAGCACAGAAACAGCAGCAATGCCCTGGCCACCTGCCACCCCAGGTGCATCACCATTGCTGTTATCAAAATGTTCCCAGGCACTGCAGAGTAAGATGATGAGTAGTACAGTAAGCAGCAAAAGCAAAAAGCAGCCACTAATAAGCACTAGACTCTAATATACAGTAAGGCAAGCAAGTCCCACGGCAAGCACAAGAGCCTGCCAATTAATAGCTAAACAGCAATAATGGCTATAAATTCAATCTAGCACATACCCATCAAACCTGTCATTATCTCAAACCCTTTAAGCCCCATGCTGGGCACCAAAAAGGAACAGCTTTTTCCAGACAGGTGTCACATCCTTCTAAATTTTGGGGATTTGAATGATCTGTTCTATACCTAAATCAATTCTATACAGATAGCTTTGAACCAAATTATTCTTCAGTACTTTGTTACTGAATAATCACTGTTACTTAAACCAAGAAAAGATATCTTCTTGCTCGAAACTAAAAGAACAATCAACAGAGGTTTTCATACATGATTTTTTATAGAGAGAGATGCCTAATCCCTAGTATTTCACTTTTCAAACCATGTCAGATCTAACTACAGCAACAGCTTTTTCAAGGACTTCTTACATAGGACCACTGATTTTGGAAATGAATGGTAATAACAAATTTGTGCAAAACCTCACAAACAAGTGACGTATGCAAAAATCTGGAAACCAATCTTCTTAATAATCGCTACAAAATAATAGATTACTGTGGAGAAATCTTTCCTAGGTACCATCTATCTATCTAGAAGGAATAAGCTGGTTTTATAAAGTCATATTTACAATTATTAACACAAGGTAATGCTTAATACATCAATCCAAAAAGCTGAAAGCTCCAGCTGTGGTCTTTTCAATAGATGCCAAAAAGCTATTCAACAGTATCAAAAGACATAATCTGTTTCATTTATTTGAAAGAATTGGACTCAATCCTAACTTTATTCACAGAGTAGAGATTTCGTATTGGATAAAAACTTCTTTCTTACTATGTAGTGCTATTTACATTTACAGCAGCATTTAAATGAACAGTAATACCAACTGTTATGATTGCCCCTAATTTTCTTGTGTACTTGATGTACTTGTTTCTTGATGTACTTTGCCACCATTAATTTTTAATCTACTACAACCACACAGGCATGTGCAGGGTGCTGTCAAATTTTAACAGTTTGATAAAATCCAGATAGATACTGTTTGGGGAAGAGATTTGAACTATGTGCTTGGAAGAAAATATATTTTGTCAAATCTTCCTTGACATCCCAGGCAGCCTTGATAAGCAGTGTATTGTATAGGAGAAACTCTTGTTCACAATTCCATCTAATCCCAATGGGAAGCCACCTACATAAAGAAGTTGCATTCTCTTTAAATTCTTAACCTTGTTAATCAAAATCCAATGACATACTTATGTTGAATTTAATATGAGGCATTCAGTTCAGTAATTAAAAGAAAATAATGAAAATATTAATTTGGCACCAAACTGGTAAAAATTTGTGATCACATACAAAGGTTCACTAACAGGTCAGCAACGTAAGTAGTGTTCTCCTCTACCCTTCCAGTTGCAGGGAATCATGAGGGAAGAAATAGGAAGAACCAGCAGATCAATACCTGGCTCTGTGACTGGTGCCACTGGCAGAATTTGGGTTTTTTTTGATCATATGTTGGTCTACATGACACCAGGCCTGCTGGCAACGGATGACATATACCTGTCTCAAAGAGGGGAAAGGATCTTTGTGCAGGAGTTAGCCGGGGTCATTGAAGGAGCTTTAAAGTATATCTGAAGGGGTAAAGGGATAAAACCAGGTTCACTAGAGATAAGCCTGGGGGTGGCACACCAGTGTTTGAGGGATGGTGTTCTAGTGAGGTCCTTCAGTCTGCTCTACAAGGTGCTGAGTACACTGGAGCACATTTGAAATGTCTTTATAATAATGCGCATAGCACGAGGAATAAATAGGAGGATCTAGAGGCTTTGGCCCAGTCCCACAGCTATGACACCATTGGCATAAGCAAAACCTGGTGTGATGAGTCCTGTGACTGATGTGCCGTGATGGAAGGTTATAGGCCTTTCAGGAAGGATAGACAGGGCAGGGAAGATGGCAGGGTGGCACTGTACGTAAGGGAGGGGTTGGATTGTATGGCTCTTGCAGTTGGCGATTACATGATTGGGAGCCTCTGGGTAAGGATGAAGGGGAAGCAAATAAAGCAGATATCATTGTGGGAGTCTGCTATCAACCACCCAGACAGGACGATGACATCAATGAAATATTCTACAAGGAATATCTCTAGATCAACTGCCCTTGTCATTATGGGTGATTTTAATCTCCCAAACATAACTGGGAATATCATACAGCTGACACAAACAGGTCCAGGAAATTTCTGAAGCATGTTGAAGGTAACTTCTTGGTGCAGGTACTAAGGGAGCTGACTAGGAAAGGTGCCCACCTAGGTTTGTTGTTTTTAAACAGAGAGGGACTCGTGGGCAAAGTGGTGTTTGGTGGCTGTCTTGGTCACAGTGACCATGAAGTAGTTGAGTTTCAAATCATTGGTGATAGGGGAAAACCACCAGCAAAACTTCGACCCTGGATATGTGTAGAGCAGACCAGGCTGCTGAAGGACCTAGTTCATAAGGTCCCCTGGGAATCTGCTTTTGAAGGTATTGAGATCCATGAATGCTGGTCACTTTTTAAGAGCCATCTTTTAAGAGTGCAGGGGAAGGCAATTCCAAAGTGTCAGAAGTTAAGCAAGCAGGGCAGAAGACCAGTTTGGCTGAGCAGGGATCTTCTAGAACTTACGTGGAAAAGGAAAGTGTAAGGATATTGGAAGCGAGTATAGGCAACATGGGAGGACTACAGAGATGTTGTTTATGCTGTAGGGACAAAATTCATGTGGCCAAAGCTTGATTAGATTTCAAGCTGGCCAGCACTGTGAAGGACAGCAAAAAGGGCTTTTTTAAACATGTTAATAGCAAAAGGAAAATCAGGGATAAGATTGCTTGATGAGGTCGGTCACATCACAAATAGGGACATAGACAAAACGGAGATATTTAATGCCTTCTTTGCCTCTGTCATCAACACTGACAATAGGCCTTGGGACCCCCGGAGCCCTGTGTTGGTAGACCGTGACTGGGGGGCAATAAACTCCAAGCCAACCCTGAACTTGTTCGAAACTTGCTGCTCCAGATGGCTGTGCATAAATCTATGGGGACCAACAGGATTCATCCCAGGGTACTGAAAGAGCTGGAAAACATCACTGTGGGACCTCTCTCCATTATTTTTAAATGGTCTTGGGAGTCTGGAGAGATCCCAGTTGACTGGAAGCTGGCAAATGCTGTCCCAATTTTCAAAAAGGGTAAGAAGGAAGATCCTGGTGATTGCAGGCCTGTCAGTCTCAATTCAGTGCCTGGTAAAATTATGGAGAAGTTTATTTTGGGAGTTATTGAAAAACACTTGAGAGACAATGCAGTCATTGGTCATAGCCAGTACAGGTTCACAAGGGGAAAGTCCTGCTTAACAAACTTAGTGTCCTTTTCTGACAAAGTCACCCATCTAGTTGACCGAGGGAAACCAGTGGATGTGGTGGTTTTGGATTTTAGCAAAGCTTTTAATACCGTCTCTTACAGTATCCTTCTGGATAAACTGTACAGCACATAGCTAGACAAGTCAATAATATGTTGGACGAGCAATTGGCTGACAGGTTGGGCTCAAAGGGTTATAGTAAAAAGGGTAGAAAGCAGAACCCTGGGAACTACTGACCTGTCAGCCTCATCTCTGTGCCTGGGAAGATCATGAAACAGATAACTCCTGGAAGCTATGCTAAGGCACATGGGGGAGAAGGAGGTGATTTGAGGCAGCTAGCATGGCTTCACCAAGGGCAAGTCTTGCCTGACGAGCCTAGTGGCCTTCTATGATGGAGTGACTACATCAGTGCACAAGGGAAGAGCTACAGATGTCATCTATCTGGACTTCTGTAAGGCCTTTGACATCATCACCCACAACATCCTTCTCTCTAAATTGGATATTGGATACAGATTTGATAGGTGGACTACTCAGTGGATAAGGAATTGGCAGAATGGTGTCATCCAGAGACTAGTGGTCAACGGCTCAGTGTCTGGATGGACATCAGTGACAAGTGGTGTATTGGGACCAGTACTGTTTAATATCTTCATCAGTGACATAGACAGTGGGATCGAGTGCATCCTCAGAAAGTTTGCAGATGATGCCAACCTGAGTGGTGCAGTTGACAAGCCTGAGGGACAGGATGCCATCCAGAGGGACCTGAACAAGTTCAAGAATTGGGCCCAGGCTCAACAAGGTCAAGTGCAAGGTACTGCACGTGGGTCAGGGTAACGCCCAGTAACAATACAGGCTGGGGGATGAAGGGATTGAGAGCAGCTCTGCAGAGAAGGACTTGGGGTACTGGTGGATGAAAAGCTGGACATGAGCCAGCAATGTGCACTCACAGTTCAGAAAGCCAACCGTAACCTCGGCTGCATCAGAAGCATGGTCAGCAGGTCAAGGGAGGTGATTCTATCCCTTGACTCTGCTCTGGTGAGACCCCACCTGGAGTACTCTGTCCACCTCTGGAGCCCTCAGTACAGGAAATACCTGAACCTGTTGGAGTGGGTCCAGAGGAGGTCCACAAAAATGATCAGAGGACTGGAAGAGTTCTCCTATGAAGAAAGGCTGAGAGAGATGGGGTTGTTCAGCCTGGAGAAGAGAAGGCTCAGGAGAAACCTTACTGCAGCCTTTCAATACTTAAAGGAGGCTTGTAAGAAAGATGGGGACAGACTCTTTAGTAGGCCCTGTTGTGATAGGACAAGGGGTAATGGTAAACTAAAAGAGAGTAGATTTAGACTGACATAAGGAAGAAATTCTTTATGATGAGGGTGGTGAAACACTGGAACAGGTTGCCCAGGGAGGTGGTAGATGCCCCACGACTGGAAATGTCCAAGTTCAGGTTGGATGGGGCTCTGAGCATTCTGATCTAGTGGAAGATGTCACTGTTCATTGCAGGGAGGTTGGACTAGTTGACTTTTAAAGGTCCCTTCCAACCCAAACTATTCTATGATTCTATGACTGTAATTCTAAGATGTTGAAAGACCTTGAGGGCAAGACTTATGGGGAGTGGCTGAGGTCCCTTGGTTTGTTCAGCTTGGAGGAGAGAAGGCTGAGGGTGACCTCACCACAGTCTACAACTTCCTCAAGGTGGGCAGTGGAGGGGAGGTGCTGATCTCTCTCTTTTGACCAGTGATAGGACACGAGAAAATGGAATGAAGCTGTGTCAGGGGCAGTTCAGATTGAACATTAGGAGAAGGTTCTTCACTGAGAGGGTGGTCGGTCACTGGAAAAAGCTGGGCAAGTGGTCACAGCACCACACCTGTCAGAGTCCAAGGACTGTCTGGATGATGCTCTTAGTCATATGGTTTAGTTTTAGGTAGTCCTGCAAGGAGCAGGGAGTTGGACTTGATTATCCTTACGGGTCCCTTCCAACTTGAGATGTTCTATGATCCTGTGATACCATGTACATAAAAAAGTCCAAATAGAGAGATGTTTGCAGCACGATACTCATAACATTTACGTTTATGTGAGTTATACTGTCAATGCCATGAGAACACTGCTGAAGTGCCATCTTATAATAGTAAAGTATAGTTCATTAACTGATGATAGGTGTCCTGGTTTTGGCTGGGATAGAGTTAATTGTCTTCCTAGTAGCTGGTATAGTCCTATGTTTTGGGTTCAGTATGAGAAGAATGTTGATAACACACTGATGTTTTCAGTTGTTGCCAGGTAATGTTTGGACTAAGTCAAGGATTTTTCAGCTTCTGATGCCCAACCAGCGAGAAGGCTGGAGGGGCACAAGAAGTTGGGAGGGGGCACAGCCAGGGCAGCTGACCCAAACTGGCCAACGGGGTATTC
>JANXJC010000078.1:26065037-26095846 GCA_027564655.1 Leptodon cayanensis
CCCTCTTCCCTGCGGGGGTGGGGGGAAGAGAGGCTGCAAACTGTAAGGTTTGAGCATTCGGTAGGAAAGCCGAATAGAAACCATTACACATGGTATTTAAAAATCCATGTCATGAAATGCCATGTCACACCACACCCCTTTCAGCTGCAAGAGAGAGGCAGAATACGCAGGGGGGGATGTCACTTCAACCTACAACTTCATAATGATAGTGTTGAGCTGTGCACCAATTATTGGTGGCTTCCAATAAAAAAATTAATTTGTAATCAGGTGCCTAAAATAATTACAAATCGTGGCAAGAGAATCAGATTTCAGCCTGGGAAACAAGAAATTAATGGGATTTTAGGACAACTAGGTTTTTTAGGTTTTCTGAGACAAGTAGATTTTGTTCTATAGTACTTCAGAGAGTTTATTAAAACACTGTGAGAATAGCAGTGGTTATTACTGAGGGATTGTAGAAGATGAGTTGCTAGCTAGAGAAAGTGGAATATAATACTGTCTTTAATGAGGGGACTAGAGTAAGCTGTACATCAGCATAACTTTTTACAGAAGAATGTTACTAGGGCAGTGAGGTGGGTTGACCTCAGCTGGTACCCACCAAACCACCCTATCACTCCCCCTCCTCAACTGGACAGGGGAGAGAAAATATGATAAAAACCTCATGGGTCAAGATAAGGACAGGGAGATCACTCAGCAATTACCATCACAGGCAAAACAGACTCAACTTGGGGAAATTGATTTAATTTATTGCCAATCGAATCAGAGTTGGATAATGAGAAATAAAAACAAATATAAAACCAACTTCCCTGCACACCTCCCTTCTTCCTGGGCTGAACTTCACTCTCAACTTCTTGTCCTCCTCCCCCTGAGCAGTGCAGGGGCACAGAAAATGGGGGTTGTGATCAGTTCATAGCACTTTGTCTGCGTCTCTCGTTCCTCCTCATGCTCTTCCCCTGCTCCAGCATGGATCCATCCCATGGAGTACAGTCCTCCATGAACTTCTCCAGTGTGGGTCCTTGCCACAGACCACAGTTCTTCACGAACTGCTCCGGTGTGGGTCCTTTCCACAGGGTGCAGTCCTTCAGGGACAGACTGCTCCAGTGTAGGTCCCCCACAGGGTCACAGCTCCTGCCAGGAACTTGCTCTAGCACAGGCTCTCCATGGGGTCACGGAATCCTTCAGGGCACATCCATCTCTCCGATGCAGGGTACTCCCTGGGCTACAGGTGGATATCTGCTCCACCGTGGACCTCCATGGGCTGCAGGGGGACAGCCTGCCTCACCATGGTCTTCACCACGGGCTGCAGGGGAATCTCTGCTCCAGCACCTGGCCTTCCTTCTTCACTGACCTTGGTGACTGCATAGTAGTTTCTCTTACATATTCTCACTCCTCTCTTGCAGCTGCTGTTGCACAGCAGTTTTCACCCCTTCTTAAATTTGTTATCATGAAGGCACTACCAATGTCACTGGTTGGCTCAGTTTTGGCCAGTGGTAGGTCCATCTTGGAGCCATCTGGCACGGGGTCTGTTTGACATGGAGGAAGCTTCTGACATCTTCTCACAGAAGCCATCCCTGTAGACCCCTGGTACAAAAACCTTGCCATGTAAACTGAACACAGGCAGGTAGCTAAGAATCTAGACACAGGAATGAGTTCGTCAAGAATTTGAAATTTTCAAGAAAAAGTAGTGTTATTCCCATCTTATATCCTACTCTAGTAAAGTAAAAGGTCTTTTAGATAGAGGCAGTTAGGATATGTATTACACCTTTACTTTAATAGTTTTGTTTAATGAAGAACCATCTAGATGAACTTGCTCTAAAGTAGGCACAAGATTTAAATACCTACATACTTTCACAGGAAAGATGATTATTACATCTATTTGGAAGAGTCTAAGTACTTTGGAAGAGAGAGTTAAAATTAAGAACTGTTTTTATAAATCTGAGAATTTCTCAAAGAAAATATATTGGGTGATGATACGTGCTTATTTTATACTGATAAATACATAGAAAGCAGCATCAAAATAGGCTGGAGAGTAACTGACTGTAACAGTTTTTCAAAAAGCTGCCTGGAAGATGTAATAGAGTAAATCATCAATGTAGGCCATGTTAAAGGGGAAAATAAATAAATAAATAAATAAATAAATAAATAAATAAATAAACACCAGCCACAATAGTTTGTGTGTACTAAGGGAAAACATGTCTGCAACATGAATAACACAATCTTCTTCTGTTCAGTGTATGTTGGTTAAGGAAAAGCATCTTGCTTAAAAGGCTCTGCTCTTCAAAAAAGACATGTGTTAGTGAAGACAATTCAGTGAAGAGAAACAAGAATGATCAGAGGTTCACTAAAAATTACACAAGGAAAAAAAAAATAGATTTGGTCTTCAAGACAGTAGTGAAGATCAAATTGTAGTTGAGTAACTTCAGATTTCCTTAACCAGACACTAACAAAAAATTATCTTTTCAGATCTTCAATGCAAACTGGTCTGATGCTAAGATATGCCTAACTTCCATTCACTGCTGCTCACAAAGTGTCAAGACCTTTAATAGAATCTAGTTTTGAATAAAGAAAATCTGTTTGAAGAATGAAGTAATTTTAAGTAGAAAAGAAATTGCTTTGAAGAATTAACTATGACATTTCTTTCACTTTCCAGGGCAAGCAAATCATCCCCACAACATCTAAGTCACCCAAAAATTCTTATCTGAATCTTCTTTAAGCACAATTAAATGAGAAGACTCATTTTCATTTAACTTCCAGTGTATTCCTCTGCTTTCAGTTTGCTGGGAAGCTTTAATCTTTCCCCTATGGAGAGGATCTTGATACCCCCAGATTAGATGACTGTATGTCAGTGCCTCTGAATCTGTGTGTCAAGGTCATGCACAAATTCCAGCTGATACAAATGGTATCTACTACCTTCTCTATATTCTAGAGATCATAAACACATCAGGCTCTATTCCCTTTAATTAAGACCATCTTTCTTTGTCAATACAAGGCCTACTTTTTAAAGTAATTAATAGATGAGTCTGGCTACTTTTAAGACTGACTTCTGACTTTCAACAGCTGCTTTTTTTTTCTGCTACAATGCAGGTTGCTGAGCAAGAATGAAACATTTAACAGATGAGAGTGGAAAATTTTCTGGAGAGAAATTACACATAGGATGAGAAAAAAAAAAAACTTCAAGAGATTGTCAGGAAAGTTCAGCTAAGTCTTTTACAGGTAATGGCATGCATGTCTTCTATTTTGTTTTCTCCCCAAATTCGCTACCATAGCCAAGGATACCATTAGCAATAGAGGGAAAAGAGGGTCAGGTGTGACTCTGGAGAGACTTTGTTACTTATATGAAATTCTTATGTAATGGACATTCAGCTGGGCAGTAGACAGATAGCTATATAGACCCCACTGATTCTTGAGCATTGCAGCAAATGGAAGCACAGGAACTCTAATGAACTGGAGTATAATCTCCACACATTTGCTGTGCAGTAATTAATACTCCATTTAGTAGCATGATCCACTGTGCAAAGTACATGTGTACCAGAGATAAAGAACAGGGACTTTGGTAAATTGAATTTATGCACAGTAAAAGAAAGGAAGGAAGCAATAACTTGTGTATTTATATAACTCATATTCCATGAATGTCATATCAAATGTAAAGAAAAAAATAACTAACCCTCACCATTTCTTTTAGCTGCTGACATGCCTTGTTCAAAAATAATGCTCTTAGTTGTGTGATTGCAGCCATTCACCCTACTTCCTACACCCATTCCTGCAGAGCAGGAACAGCAAACTAGACCTGCCGTGTATATTGTATTTTTTCTGCAGTATTTCCTATAAACTCTGTAAACAAAGTTTTCCTCAGAAATAAAATGTGTCCTCAGTATTGTGAAGAAACTGAGTAAAGTTGGAGTTGCTCCACTGTAACTGAGAGCAGAATTTAGTCTGTTGTCTTTCCAGTCCCTAAAAATAATATTCCAAGGGGGATCAAATTTACGATGATAGGATGGCAGTCATGACAGTCTGGCTGCTTTTCAGTTTGTTTGTTGTTCTGAGTCATTGCTCTGTAGACTCCTCAAGTCCAGAGGGAGAAAAAGAATATGCTTTAATGGTTTCTTTCTCTCTGCACCCCAGCATTTTAAGAGAAAGCCTAAAACTAATTTGAAAAAGTTTTCAAACTAACTGGAACATCTGGTCATTACATATAACCATTGCATGTGTAAGCATGTTTGATGAAATGAACAAGGAAACCCATTTATTTCTGTATTTTGTAAATATTTCTTGAAAAACATGAATATAAGAAATTGTTTATTGAGAGAAATTTTAGGAACTGGACGTTGCGACTGTGTCAGTGAAGAATATCTGAGACTAAAGAAGCAGTATTCTGTTTCCACAGTTCACTCAGCATATAGCAGTTACTTTCATTAGGAAAAGGTTCATAGTGAATTTTGCTTAACAGTGCAAGCACAAATCTCAATGGGACAACATTCCAGTTTCTGGAGATACGTTAGAGTAATTGGCCTGTTTTTCTTATGACCTTCTCGTTTCAGGATAGATCTGGTAGGGGATCTTTTCTGCCAGTATACTACTGACTGAGGTTAGATTAGGGGTCTGTGTAAGAAGAGGTTTTGGGAGCAGTTTGATCAGAAGAGAACCAAAAATGAGCAACTTTTGTAGGAAAGGCCTATGTGGTCCCTTCCTGATGCTGAAATATAAGGAGAAGTGTAAATCACTTCCTTCTGATTCATAATTTCTGTAGTCAATCCATAGGCATATAACATAGGTTACACTGCTGAAGACATACATTTGGGGATATAACATGTGGCCCACTGGTGGTATGATACAAATGCACATTTTTGCCCATAAAGACTAAATGTCTCCAGTGTGGCTGCATCTCTGCCACATTCTGATTCCTCCAAATTTCCTACTGTATTTGTATGTTGTCCCCTAGTTCTCCCATGTAAGAAACTATGGGGGACCAGCACACACACTGAAGCATTTCAACCACAGTACTCCCTTGTTATGGTTTTGCTCCATGTCAGGCAATGCTGTGGACTGCTTTTGAGGACAGTATGGGTCAGATGCCGTTCCCAGTATACAGTGTAGATGACAGCACACTGGTTTGGATGGAGGAAGGAGCTTAATGAGCTTGTGACTGTAATATGTGATGCTATTAGAGTGTGTAGGGGGCAGGTCAAACTATCCCCATAACCCTTCCTCAGTTTAATCCCAGAGTTAATTTCTTAGTTTCATCCAGATACAGCCCTGGGCAAACCAACATACAGGTCATGTTAATAAACAGGAGACCTCAAAACAAAATGGGGAGCTACTGGGCAGTGTAGATGCATCCCAGAAGAGTATCTGTGGTTAGAACAGTGTTCACTGCCCTCACTGGGCACACTCAGACATGTAGTAAATGGAGTGCTGAAAGATCAGTCAAATGAATATATGGAAGACCAGACTGATACAGTAATACCATATTTTAAGGACCTTAGCACCAAAGTTTTTGTCAATTATGTATATTCAGCGTATGGCTCTCTAGAACCATTAGGAAATGAGAGTTAGGCCAGAATGGACATCTAACTGGGATGGAGGCAGTAGCCTTTGTCCACAATAGAGACCACTCTGAGCTTATGAATATAGCCCTATAGATTATTTCCCTCAAGATATTCAGTTTTCAGTCCTTTCTTTTAAATTATGATTGCTAAATTGGAAGCTGTTTCCTGCCACACCTCTTCCTTCATTTTAATCTAACTACATGAGATCCAAATCAAAAAAATTTGTACAATTTTCGCCTTTATTGAAGGGAGTTTAAATCTTCCTTTAAGATAAAACTCCCTAACTACACTGCTATAAGCTATAAATAGGGTCCATACTCTAGCCTCTTCTGTTGGATGCACGTCCCTGTGAAGAAAATCCAGACTGATCATGACAAGAGAAAGTCTCCCTGTAGCCTAGTGATAAACCACTTGTAAAAAAAAAAAGAATATTGACTCTTCTCTGTACTTTCAGACTTTTTCTATATTTTACTCAATGACCATTTAACTTAAAATATGTTATGGTGAACAAAACCACTGTGGTGGATCTACATGAACTCTGCTCAGAGAATTCTGATAGAGGACAGTCTCATTTCTAGGTTGTGGCCTAGCTTACATGTGATGAAATACTGATGTTTACTCTAGCCAGGACAGTAGCAGATTTACAGATGAATGGAAATGCAGTTTTACG
Organism: Leptodon cayanensis; assembly: GCA_027564655.1. Taxonomy (NCBI): domain Eukaryota; kingdom Metazoa; phylum Chordata; class Aves; order Accipitriformes; family Accipitridae; genus Leptodon; species Leptodon cayanensis. The sequence goes on from JANXJC010000078.1 coordinate 26,071,251, forward strand.
TACCTGAAGAACCACATCATGACCGAAGTACAGCACCTGTGGAGTTAACACAATTTCAGGCTTAGGTTCATGTGGCTCTTTATGATCTGCAGGTCCTTTATGGGTAAATCTCTATTCATTGGATAATCACATTACTTGTAGCAGATGCGTTACTGTGATATAAGAAATTATGCTATATGAGAAAGTCCTAACTTGGTGTTTACTTTTCTCATAGATACTCTAATATTTTATGTAATATATAATTCTTATCTACATTATCACATCACTTAATAGTACTACTTTATTGTAAAGAAGTTGTTTCTGTTTATATATCTCACAGCTGGAGAAATTCAATTTAAGAACACATCTAAATTCTGGAGAAAAAAAAATGAAAATGTGTGCAATATACAGACATTTAAATTCTCTATTGAATTTTCTCAATGAATTGACTATATCGTCACATACAGAAAAACAATAAAAGAAGGTGAAAGAATGAAGTAAATTATCCGGACAAGAGAGATTCTACCTAGACAGAAAATTGGAATTCAAACCATGCTTTTCTCCAAACTCATAAGAAACAGTTAAAGACAGCAATTTGTTTTCCTATTTGGAACAATGACATATCTGTACATACTACCAAAAGCAGAAAGAAGAATATTTTCTGATGCCTCTGTTAAGCTGACAGCACAGTGTCTATTCTCTGTTTCATTTCTGCAGGTGGCTGTATTCCAGGTAGGTGTTGCACACACGTTATTTCAATCCAAAACTGTATAAAGCTCAATTATGATTTATTACCAAAAAAAATGCTGTTATGCTTAATACACAAAATTTTGGAATATAATGGAAAGTCCAATAAGTACATAATATAAATCACATTTGGGAAACGAAAACTGGTTGGCTGACAATGACATAATAAACAGTAGAAATGTTTGTCAAGAGAAATACTAAGCATGTTTACATTAGCCCTTTTTAATTATATTGTTAGCCTAACGGGTTTCATTTTATAGCAGCTAACTAAAGTCTGTTGGAAAAAGTACTGGAAGCTTTCATAATACAGATTTCCAGCTGAATGATCTCTTGATAATTAATGGTTTCCAATCAGAGGACATATTTAAATTCTATGTTTTCTATTACTTACTTTTTAGAGACTTTTCAGATGTTTATATCCTTTTTTATTTTAACTTTTTTTCTTATTTATTTTCTCTTTTTTATTATCTCATTTCTCTTTCTTCAAGAATTGATGTGGTATGTATTAGCTAGACCTGTCAGTAAAATTTGAGGACTATCCCCTAATTTTGTGTATTTCTGCTGTAATAGAGTGATCTATTTTCCTTTAAGAAGCAAGGCGGGGAGTGTTTCAATTGAAGCATCATGCCAGCAATAAATGCATGGATTATTTAACTGTTCTTACTGTTATTCTGACAATGTGTGGGTAATATGAAATTCACATCTCCTGTACAAAGCCTAGTTTTCTAATTATGCATGGGTGCTTTATACAATGCAGCAGCTAAGATCAAATCTGCGGTGATGACAGACTCTTAGAACTCTCATATACACCCCAAATCACAGCTGACAGGTTTCAAACTCTGAGGATTGGGCTGTAAATGAAGGGATTGTTTTCATTCTTCAATACCAGAAATATATAGGACTTGAGGGGATATCTTAGCACCAATGATAAAAATGTTATTCATGCATTTCCAGAATTGCTAAGCTTCCACGTAACTCAGTAATGAAAACAGGATACATTCAATACAGACATACAGACTTGCAAAGCTGAAGGATGAAGGAACGTTTTTGTTTATTTTTACAACAGCCTTGTATCTGTTGTAGAAAAGAAAGCACATATTGTTCTTCACTAGCTTTTTTCTTTTTTTTTTTTTTTTTTTAAATCAAGCTACTTCGAATTGTTGAAGAGGTGCTTCATTAGTAGCCCCCATTCTGGTCTTTCAGGAAAAAGGTTTTCAACTCACCTATCTTCAGGTTAAGTTATTTGAACTTTATGCAAATTGTAAAAAATTACTCAGAGATGTCCTTGTTCATTGTATCAGTGGTATAATAGGAGTTTACGATATGTCAATGAGACAGAAAACAGTTGGCATTTTCTATGAATAATTCTGTCCTTCACAGTACTGATTACTCCTGTGCTTCCTTGCTTACTGTCCTTGTTCAGCTACTGCACTTGTCACCTCTGTACTGGGTTCATTTTGAGCAACTGCTACATCATCTCTGGTGTACCAGAAGTGTATTGTATGACATCTCTCAGGCATGCAAAAACATTTGCAGAAAATCTAAAAAAGATACAAGAGAAAATGTTTCACAAGAATGTTCTTTTACTTCGCTCTTAATTTTTCATAAGAAAAACTTTTCTAAGTATGTCAATGACACTGCTGTTAGCGGAAGTTGCAGGGTATGATTTGCTTAGCAACACTGAAAATCAAATTACTCATGTATATACAAAAATGGGAGTCCAGATGTCAAATTTGAATCTGATGGAGTTATGAATAGATTGTCACCTGTATCTGTAGAGGAATCCAGGCCAGCCTTCAACAACACCCACCCAAAACCCAAATAAACGTCTTACTTGTGTTTCCATAATACTAACCAAATCACCTGTTTCTTGGTTTAATCATGCAACAAAGAAAAGGGGGTTGTTCATTTGTTTGCAGTGTTGTGTAAAATGCGGGGCTTTTCCTTCCAGGAATCCAACATAAGTCTGAGAAATGTTGTCAGCAAATGACAGTTAAATGTGATAGTTTTTCCCTTATTAGTGGCTTTGTGGGATTCAGGCTACTTTACACCAACTTCAGACACCTCAGAAGAGCCCCCTTTGCAGAAGCTGAATGCTAAACAGAGATAGAAAATGAAACTTCTTTGTTTGAGTCAAGTCACCCAAAACTCAGATTCCCTAACCACTTTAGAAAATGTAGGCGTGCTTTGTTTCCATCAGCCTTACCTCAGTGTTTCTTTTCTGTCTGTGTTATTGTTACCATAGAGACTGGAGGAGCAACAGCACATAGGGTTGTAATATACAGAAATCACCACTTTCTTGCCAGGTGAACTTCTGTAATTTCTTATCCTTTCTTTACTCCTACAGCTGCAGCCCTTCAAGCTCCTGCTTCATTCTTCCATCTGTTTTACACATGTGTTTTCAGTAGGAGGAACACATTCTCACAGCAGTTTCTCTTCCTCTTTGTGCTGCATTCACCCTCAGCTGTTTCAGCCCAAATCACAATTTTCAGTGGGAACATCCTGAGCCACTTGGCTAAGCAATGACAACAAGGAAAGACAAAAGTGAGAAGGAGGGAGAAGAGGAAGGAAGGAAAAAAGAGAAAGAGAGACTAAAAGAGCAAAAGAAGGAGAAAAGGAGAGAAAGAGAGAAAGGTCTTGGAATTTTAAGGACATTTTCACAGCATGAAAATCTCCAATTCAGACAAACAAAAATATAATCTCCTCACATGCTAGTTAAATTGGTTTGCTTATGGAAAAGTTTCACTTTCTCACTGAGTTGTTGATGCAGATTTTAGTTGTCATTTAGTTATTCAAATTCAGAAGTTTGGTTTGGCTTCCAAGACAAATGTTTATTAACTACCCAGACTATCTGTTTTTCAAGTAGAGAAGATGGCTTTCTCCAGACAATTGCGTTTGCAGTAAATAAATAAATAAAATTAGAATATTGTGTTTCTCTTGGCAAGAATATGTGTTATAAATTCAAAAATACATCAACATGGTTTTGCAGAAGAGAAGCTGGATTGTGTAATAACTACTTGCAAAAAAACCCAAACCATAAGTAGATTTAATAGTAAAATAAATCCACAAAAATACTGAAAGGGTAGGTTTGTAATTATATCTATGTTCCTCTTTCAAATCACCTGTATATAGAAATATTTTTATTTTAATTGTCTTCTTTCTTGTAGTGTGACTCAGATGTAACAACGCACTATTCCTCTGCTTCCATTGTTTCCATTTACATGACTCTAAAATAGCAACAAAACAGAATAATTACCATACTTCAGTATTCCGTGTCCCTGAAAGTTTTTCTCATCACATTTTTCTGCAGGCCATGTGTTCTCACCTAGCCTCTTTCACTGAAGACTGATACAACTGTTTCACCTTCCTGATTTGTTGATGTGTTGGGAGATTTCAACTTTCAGGTCTAACACCTTTCTTTTGTTTCATTCTGCAGAGAAATTTTTATCTAAGATTCTGCTCTTTGATCCTACTGATATGTTGATATCAATACTTATGAATAGGGTATTTGAGCTGTTCATATCGAAGATTAGCACCAATAACCAACCACCTTGCCATTAGTGAAGGTTTTAGCACGGAGTCTGTTAAGGTTCTATGTCCTGTGTCAAAATTCAGTTCTGCAACCAGTTTTGGATGAGCAAGTGAATATGATAAATTCCTAATGTTAGTATAGGATGTGCTTTCAACAATACCTGCGTATATGCCCATGTGAACTTCAGTATGTGTTTTTTCAGCATCACATCTGTGTTTATAGTTCACAGAATGTCTTATGCATGCCAGTGATTTTCACATGAACAATTCATCTGTGCAAAGTGCACAGGCTTCAAACAACAATACCCATGATAACAAGCAATATATTTTGTATTCACAAAACTCATGATATTGACAGCTGCATGTGATTCTCCAGATTGCTATTTCACTTGAGCCTCCTTTCTTCTTACACACCATTAAAATAGAAACAATTTATTGCCTTCTATTAACCCCCTACTACTTCTTCTGTCCTACCTTCCTCCTCTCACCCAATCAATCCTGCTCATATCCCTGAGTGCACATACAGTTTCCACATCCTAATGATTTTTCCCATTTTCTCAAGTTGCTTCTCTATCACCCCATCTCACCTCCTGATCCATTCAGCTCCCCCAACTTTGTCAACAAACTTCTTTGTTCTTTTCACCCACAACCATCTTGGTCAAACTGATTCAGGTCTGATAGAACTAAAAAAGGGACAGATTGAACTAAAATAACAGTAATGACAAAACTGGTTTTCTGTCCTTTTTGAATTTTATTGAGTGTAAAAGATAATGTATGGTTCCAGCTTCCTGCTGTGGTTTAAAAGCAATAAACTAGTGAAGTAACTACCTTGTTAATGCATTCACATTCTGGACCAAATACCCAAATATCCCTACATAGCTGAAATGTTAATTTAATCCCTTCCACTAAGATAAAGTCATACAGTAAAAGAAAAGGTGGTTTACATAAGTCATCTGCTTTACATTATATGGTCTAGTCAGCCTGATCTTAGTTGAACACTTTGGTTTATAGGATAAACAGATAAGACAAAAAGCATTTCTGAGCAGAATGGGATATTTAGTCTCAGAAGAGGTATCATATTTTTTAGTACGCCCCTACATACTGGACTGTGCTGTTGAAACTAGCACAAAGCCTTATTTACTATACTTCAGTACAACAATAATGGATAGAGTTATATAGCATATGTCTTGAGGATAAATTGCTTCAATTATTTTATTCTAAGGAACAATGAGGATCACACTGATGATGTTCAAGCAATAAGAACAACAGCATTATTTCACTCTTTAATCAGTATCAGCTATGATTCAGAAGTCTTTGTAGAGTAGAGTTTATGTAGAGTTTACCTATTCAATAGGTAGAGTTTATGTAGAGTTTACCTATTCAATTCAGGGATTTAATTTCTGCCATTACACACCAGATTACTATTTGCCTTCTTCACGAAATACATAGCCTCAAAAGCTGAAACACATAACACATCTAAATAGATAGCTGCATGTATGAGCACCTTTTATCAATGCTAGCTTAAGGAAGGCCAATGAAGACATATTATACTAGGTCTTTATTCCTCAACAAGTGAAATATCAGAATCAAAGTTTCTACTTTATATAGATGTCAAAAGAAAGCTTGCAAACAAAACAAGCATAAAACACAAGAGAAGTATCTGGCAGAGTTTACACAGACACAAAAGTAAGTGTGAGCAACACATTGAAACAAAGTGTTCCTGTCAGTACCCTAGGAACTCACAAAAACCTGTGAATATCACAGTGTCTTAGGGAAAGCAAACCTACCCATCTAACCAGGGGAATACATTCCTACTAGTGAAATATGTATTCAGACGGATAAGAAGGCTCTTTGAGAATTTCAACTTCCTCAACAGGGAAGAGGGACTTGATGGAATCTCATCTTGGAAAATCTTCTCCATCTGTGGTTGGAGAGCACCAAAACTTGTTACTATCATGAGATGGATCATAAATTGCAATTACAGTAGTGCATGTGTGTACAGGTGTAGTGTGACTAGAGCCTTGGATTGCCTTCATCTGGTCTAACTTCTAGGTTTACCTTTGTTATGCCTCAAGATCAAGAGATCTGAATTCTTCAGAATGTGTGTTGGCACAAAAAAAGCCCAGGTCAACAGAAGCAGTGGAGACCAGCAAATAAAGCTGAATATTTGAAATGGAAGCCAAACGTAAACAAGAAAGCTGAAAAATAAAGTGTGAGTTTGGTACAACGTTAGGCACAAATCTTGATCATTCTCATGAAAAAAAACTTGGAAAGCTATATTTATTATTCAACATAGCAATAAATAATGCCAGTTGTTTTGCTTACATAATGCTTTCTCAATTACAGTTAGAGGCCGAGATACTCCTAAAGCTTTCAGATCAAAGACCCACTTCATTGTCAATATGTTAGCTTAGCTACAAAAGATATATGGAAACAATAGCTTAAGGTGTTTCAGGAAGAGGTATGACCACAGGACAGAAAATAGTTCGACAGCTCCAACCTCTCTCTGTGATGAAGACTGGCAAAAAAAAATGCATTCATGACTTGTTTTATCTAATGTGTGCATTTATAGAAGCAGCAAAGGACAAAGTGAGGATATTATTAGACTGAAAAAAGAGAAAAGTATCATAACAAAGTTAAGAGAGAACAGAGCAGTAATGAATATGGGAAAGAATGAAACATACGTGCTTAAATCTACTTTTGTTGCGCAAAGGGCCCAGATGAAGAAGATGAGGCAGAGAAGACTTATGTCTGATTGTCTGCTCTGTCGACAGAGTCCAGCAGTGCAAGGCTTTGCATTCAGTTCTGCAAACTTGGTCAGTGGAAGCCCTTGTGATTAAGCATCTTTAGTCTGAGTCTGGTGTTAAAAAAATAAAAAAAATAGCCTGCCTTTTATCTCTGATTTGGCTGCTTTGTTCTGCAGTTAGGCAGGAGCAGGAGATAATAGTAACAGACAAATAAATTCATTTGTAAGAGTTTGTCTCTGGTAGTCCTAGCAAGGGAAATATGTACTTTGTCCTGTTGAGATGGCTTCTTGTAAAAGACATACTTGTTTTAGAAGAATGATATTTAAGGTTCGAATGTTCAGTGTTTTCCAGGCTGAGAAAGATTGGGATTTTTTTTTCTCCTACCTGTTATACTAACAAAAAAGACTTGCTGCTGCTTTGCTAGCTTAGAATTTAAGCAAACTTTTAAAATGTCTTAAGAAGGTACTAATGATCCCAATTTACAATCCCTGAAAAAAATGATAATAATATAGTTCTAATGTAGATTATACATTTAGTAGAAATTGCAAGAGGTATATACATCATGAGGTTAATTTTGCACCTGGAGAATCAGGACACTGAAGCAGGTGCCTCTGAAGTTGCTGTAAATCCAGCACTTTCTCTTTTACATGCCATTTTGCAACTGCACACTTCACACATCCATATTCTGTGCCAGCGGCTTTTTGTCCTGCGTAGGCATAGCTCACCTCACAGAGAAATACACAAGAAATAATTAGGAAGTGGATGATCTGAACTACCAGCAATTTTAAGTAGAATTCATATGATTTCTAAATGATGTCTGACTGTAGTAAAGTAGATATAAGAAAGTTTACAGTATAAAAATGCCTAGGGCCTGAATGCTATTTATTTGATGAAATATTTTTAAACAACTAAAAAAACAAGAAATCCGTTCTTAACTAATGTTGACCTTATATAAAACCTATTTCTAATAAACAGGCAGAGTTTGATTTTGCATTTCAAGCATGGAAAAATAGTTTACCTCAGAAATTAGAACACATAAAGGGCAAGAACAGATTGAACTGTTAATTTTTTTTTTTATTTTTTTTTTTAGCATTTTGCAGTATTGACAGTATTCAGGACTTGTTGATTCATTCTTATGTGTCCAACAGCCAGAAATGTAATTTTTGTATCTAATCATGTGATGGGTTATTTCACCCACATAAAGCAAATGAACCACATATTTGACTTTAAAATTAATTCATTACCATATGAACTAATGTTAGGTTTACATTTTGGTCATAATATTCAGCAAGAGAAAAAAATATTGACATTTGGCACCTAATCTGTTGGGAACTTAATGGGAAACATTGCTCAAGTGGTAGGTTATTTTGATTTAATTCTAAAAGAAATTAGTGGCCTTAATTTGCTTTTCTAAATTCAAGCAACTGTTCAAGAAGGTAAATCAGAATCGGACTCAGCTGCCTTCAACCATGTTGCTTATGAATAACTCTGAACACATGAACAGCATCAGTTCTCTTAATACAACTGTTTATATAATAAAATACTATTGAATCTGTATTAAGCAATGGCATTTCTCATTGAGAGAGATATTTAAAGCACAGATCAGCATCTATCTCCCACTGTTTCTGAGACAAAACCACTATGCTTCTTACATACTTGCAATCATTTGTGCATGCTAGTAATTGGTATTATAACCAAAATTATCATAATGTTCATAAACTCTGAAATCTAGGAAACTGAAATTTATGGTCTAAATATTATATCCTGTGAGACTAAAGCTGTCTCAAGCCAGCAAAGTTGTGAAATCTTCAGTGAGTAAGACCCTTATTTAAACTGTCTTGAGATCTGGACTCACAGTAGGGTTGCCTCAGATTTTAAGGACAGTATTTTATTTTCAAATTTGGTATATGAAGAGAGAACAGGATTTGCTCAAAAGCGAGTGGATCAAAGCTGAGGAAATGGCTGAGAAACAGTGAGTGACTGGAGCAAGAAGGTGCTGGAAACAAGAAGTAATTATTGGAGTTTGAAGACAAGCATAATCCTGGTAAAATTTTAGTATTGATTAAGAAAGAATGATGCCCTCAAGATTTCATGACACCTCTCTATTAGTATAAGTCACCACTCAGTGAATTATTGCTTCAGAAAATGCAAACCATCTGGAACAATTTACCAGGCATGTCTCCCTTCTCTGCTGAATCTCTGTCCCTGAACCAGTTCATAGCCTCAGATCATACTCAGCTGAACCAGCTCAATGGAGTAGCTGCTTAAGAAGCTTAGAAGAGATGGTGAGATGTAAAGCTGACCACAAAGTAGACACATTTATTTACTTATTATTAGGAAATAAGCAAGAAAATCCTCAGGAGAAAAAAATCAGTGTATTACTAGTGAATATGCCAAAATTCATCATCTGAGGATCCAGCTGAGACAGAGGACATTCATGTATTGCTCTGTTTGAATGCATTGCTTGAACCATAAGAATTGACTGTCTGGTTTGCTTAGCCTCATTTGCAGCCTTTTACAAGATCCCATAGACTACTTACATTCTTAGTGTTTTAAGAAATTAAGAATTTTTTTTAAGAAATTACTGCCGCCAAGCTGTGAGTTGCTGCCTTCTCAGTGGAGGTATTATAATCAACAGTGTGAGCTGCCTACAGTCAAACAAATGGTTGCAATTGATTTGCTCCACTGCTGTTAGTTTTTGTTCCCTCCACTGGAAGTGACTGCTACTTCTCATGTGATTTAAATTGACCTGTGTCATGCTGAAGCAGACCAGTTGTGCTCACACTGTCAATGCTGCACACCAGGACAGGTGTGGAGAGTAAGTTGTGAGCAGTTCTAGAAAGGAACCAAATGTACTGAGTAGTAGCTTCCTAAGTATTTTCAAGTATATCACAAAAAAACTATCAGGCACTGACCTCTCACCCGGGGATGAACCTCAACACTTTTGAAGTCATCAAGAGTTTTGCTGCTGAGTGCAGCAAAGATTTATCTAGACATGTTATTTTGCAGCACTTCAGTTACTAAACTGACAAGGTCTCTTCAGAGAAGTGTAATCCAGCCACGTGCAAATTTTACTCAAAGCTATTAAGCGAGAGAAGGAAGTAAAATTCTAAGTCATCAAGTTGTAATTTAAAGTTGGAATCCACTGTAATTGTACATTAATACCTGTAGATTAAAAATATGAATGAAAACTGATGTATTAGTCTGGGTTAGCTATTGAAAAAACAGAATTATTTCACACAGTCTGCTGGAATGAAATAAACCTCATAATTTTATGCATATATAAGAATTTGGTTTCCTTCTTCCTATCTTCTTGCTCTTCCTTTTCTTCACTCCCTAATACTTTGTAGTAGTTTCAGGTGTTATAAGATAATGTAACATTTCATTTTACATTCAAACAGAAAGCACAGAGTGTAATATCATGGAAAAAAGAATAACCATTTAGCATATTTTTTCTTGCTCTTTTTGAAAAATTCACAGAACAGTTAGCAAATATTATTGAAAGCAACTTAAATTCTAAATCCCCATTTCATTCAAGGAAAGCTGAGTAGATCCCTAACTATTCATGTGTCTATGAACTGTAAGAACAGTTTTCTTCAGGAAAGTTTTTTTCACTTCATAACTGACTTTGTGGTACATGTTTACAATGATACCACATGCAGTCTGATATCATATTTATGCACCAGGAGTAAGCTTGAGCTCTCACATAAATTAAATTCTTTTTTGGCTATAACTAGAAGTGCATTAGTGTCCCCAGTAGAAGTCTTCCTATCCTTCATCTGGATAGAAAGTTACATTTTTTCTCTTAGCTTCATTACTCTAAACAGGGAGATCAACTGATATGAGGATAGAGAACTTCCGAAATGCTCAGAAGACTTTATTACATAAAGTAAGCGTATCTTTAAATGATTCAGAGTTTCAATAAGGAAAACACACCACACAGACATGATTTTAATGAAGAAAGACATTTCAAGTCATTGTGATTCATATTTTCTTTCTGTTATTCCAGTAGGAACAACTGCTTGATTGTTTTGGCTTTGACCCCTTGGCTTTCAGAACTGAAGTTTACCCAGTCAGTGCCTTTGGCGTTAGCATTGAATTTTCTCAGAGCTCACAACAACAGCAACTAGGGGATGTGAGTGATTAACTGATCACCCTTTAAGTAAGCAAATGTGACCAAAGTCACTTAATGGAATAGATAATTTGTGGATGTTTGTGATGCAACTCTAATAGCACAAGCATTAGTCTTGGGAGAGAAAGCAGGGCACGCTATTCAATGCACAGTTGTTGAGAAACAATGACTAGCAGGGAGAAAGGAAGAGGACATATTTTCAGCCACAGCTGCATTCCCATCCCTTACTCTACCTCGTTGTTCCTGTGTCTGCCATAATCCAAAGTTCATACCAATGGCGTAGTCCAAATTCCGCACTTAGTGACACCAGTGCTCCTGGCTTAGCTCCACTTGGCTTCCACCATGCTGACTGAAGCTGTGTAACTAAGAGGAGAATATGGCTCAGCAGCTGGTTAGATCAGATTCTGACTTCCCACTGCTGCCAGCTGAACAAAGGTGAAAAACAAAGGGAAAAAAAAGCTCAAGTATCATTGCTATCAATGTTATTTTTCCATTGTAGAATGGTACCAACAGAAGCTGCCTCGGTGCTTCAGTTGCCTTTTTCAAATTAGCAAAGTTATTGTGGGTTTTTGTGGTATTAGAGAGGGGGCATTTCTCACTATATCAGTTTTTTTCTGATGTTACCCCTTCTTATTTTTCTCCATTGTTGCTGCTTTTGAGTCAGTCATTCAGAGACCCTCAAGTCTCCTATCTTCTGCTAAACTAAATGGGTAGAAACAACATTTTCTCCTCCAGTGGACAGGAAAAGTAGACAGCAAAAAGAGCAAGTTAGGACCCTGGAGTAGCAGAGGGCATTAAATGGTCCTGTGCTGCTGGAGACAGTGAAACAAAACTGAAATGAGTATTTGACAAAAGTGTGTTAACTGAGTGGGAAGAAGTGAAAATGTGGGGAGGATCAGAAGGGAGGAAAGAGGGTTACTCATTATGTCTGTAACTTTATAGTCTTTGCATTTTATTTGTGTACACATGCCATTAAAAACTTCTGTTTTGAAAGTTGAATAAAAGTTTGCATACAAATAATGATTAAAGGATGAACCAAGGATGCTGGTGTGAAAATAAGAAAAATAACTTGTAATCCAATTAGCTATTTTTTAAATAGATGAAGAAAATTTACAACTGTTGACTGCTCACAGGCCACAAAATCTGGTTACATACACATACAGTGGTAAAAATGCAGCAGAGTCATGAAACCTGAGAATCAATTCATCAATTCAGCAAATACAATGAATCATGAATGAAACATAGAAAATGAAGACTGCTTTTTTTTTTCCTTTTTTTGCTATCAACTTCATTCTAGTATAGCAATAGTTCACTTACTCAGTTCAGCTATAGCAGAACTTAAATTTCTTTCAAAAAGAACACTTTTGTAACAAAAAAAATATTAATTTAGTTCCTGATAAAAAATAATCCAGCTGCGCTAAAGTGTATGACTGAGGATTTTACAGTACCTGGCTAGTCTGTGGTTCTAGTGCTATGAATGCTTTCCATCAGCAAAACATTAATCTGAGAAAAAGAGGAAAGGAAAGCATGCAGGGTTTATTTGGTTTTGTTTTTTTTTCCTCCATCGTCTAGATTTATGGCTTGTATATAAGTACTGTAGTGCAGGGACAATGGCTTAGTGCTACTTGCTGTGAACTGCCTACCTCCCACTTCTCTCAAGTGAAAACTTCTAGCTGCTTTGAAGGAAAATCATTACCTAAATCTCTATCACACTGTTTTTTTTTTTTTTCTTCTGAGTTCTTTAGGTATCTCAACATCTCATCAGTGACTGAAACTCTAATACATTTTTGGCAAATTTAATGTTCTGCTATCTTGTTATTCTTACCCAATGGTTTAACAGTTTTATCTACTACTTAGATGCAAGCAGAAGATTGTCTTATTTTGGGATACATCTGGCAAATTAGCTGCTCCATGGATAGCTAAGCCTTTATTGTCTGTCACTGACTCTGCTTTATTTGATTTTGGATATCTATGTGGGGTTGTAATTACTTGTCAGAGGCATCAATTGACTCCTTGAAACTACACCTGAACTTGCTCTATTTGTTTTTAAGCCCTTACCTGGCTTTTCCTGGTACCTACTGTAATTGAGCTGTGATTGACAGTCATTGTAGTTTATGTTTTCCTTGCACACAGAAAAGCTTTAGAAAGTGTGGCCAAGATTTGCTTGATTTTCAGATCATCTACTATTGTCCATAAAAATTATTCCTAGAGTTTGTCTGTTCTTCTCTGAGAAGAGTAAGCTTGGTACACCAAGCACTGACAGCTGGAACCTACCAAAAGACAATACTTTACTTACTGTTGTTATTTTCTGTGTACTAAGTTGGGCTAACAATGTGAAATAACTATTTGTTCCCATCAGCAGTGACGTGCAATGTTTGATTTTTCATCTTATAGCTTAGCCTAAGTGGAGATTTTTGTTCCTTTTCTTTCTTTGTTTTTCTTTTGTTTCCAAGAATTTCTGCTGCTGTTTCTTGTGCAAGAATATTGTCACTGAACATGAAGAAAAGCTTTTTATGCAGACAGCTCCCTAAAATCAGTAAAATAAATGGAGTTAATGGATGCTGATTTTGCCAGAATTATAGTTCTTAAAATACTTTCATAACTAGGAAAAATATTCTCTTTTTGAGCCTTTTTGTGATTAATAAAATATATCTTTATTATTAAGAGTTCTATCTATTCCTATAGTGCATGCTTAGCAACATGCTCAGGGTTTGTGCTCTGATTGCAGTGTTTCTGCAGAATATTCCATTACAGCTGTTGTCCTGCCACAGTAAAGATCATTTGAGGGACTCACCTGAAGTTCCAATATTATCCAGGAGGAAAGAATCTGTAAACCATTCTCAGATAAAGCTCCATGCTTACTGTGAGAGGGAAGAACTAGGTGACCAGGCTAGAAAGAAATGTGGATTTCTGGCTCCCATGCTAAAATCCAGAGCTTTGTATTATGACCCCATCACTTCTGGGGAGGCTTATGCATTTTATAATAGACAAGCAGTAGCAAAAATGGAGGAATGTGTTTTCCTTTAAAGCCTAGCTGGAACTGATTGTTGGGAATTTGCTCCTGGTAAGAAGATCAAAGATTTAGTTCCCAGCCAGGACACTAATTCCTCCCACCCAAATGAATGTCCAAATCTCCTACCTCTTTTGAGGGGGAACCTCAAGGCCTATTCTATGTTTTCATTCATATTCATAGATAGATATATGTGGATATAGCTGGTACAGATAATAGAGGTTTTGGTTTGGGTTGGGTTTTTTGTTTTTGTTTTTGTTTTTTGCGAATGAGCTACTTCAATTGTTTAGAGGAAGCTGCTTTTATGCCATCATAGTCTATAGGCTGACAGTGTAGCTTTCGGCTCTGAATCTCAAATCTCTGCCTAAACTTAATACTGAACCAGACCTCTTTCTTGCCTTCTTGTGAATCTTGAATGTACTGCTTAACCCTGCAATTTAAAAAAAAGGACATAAACTGAGATCTGAAAATTAGTTTATAATGCCATTAACCAAAGATAATGCTGTTGTTGCACTTCACTAAATAGCAAGTAATATTAAGGCAATTATCATTTGAACAGGTGTTTCCAAGGATAATTGTTAGTGTGCCTTCTGCTATTTCAAATGTACAACTGCATTTTAATCCAAATAAAAATCCTATCTGCTAATATATTTGTAAATAATGTTTATAATTTTTTCCATGTATCTTTGCAAATATACTCAAATCTTTCAATCAAAAGCCCTAGGATTTCATGCGATACTTTGTGTTCATACATGAGAGAGACGGCAATCTAAAACTGTTCTGAGAATTACAGTTTCCTACACTTTCCAAGCATACAATATATTATAGCTTTTCTCCATAATTTTAATTTGAGGACTGTGATGTACAATTTCCTTTTTTGAGGCCCTTGGTTAGGAAATGCACTGTGCAGCACCTCTTAGGCAATCAAGGTTTTACTGCATACCCTAGTGCCTCGGCAACTTTAATAATGTTCAGTGATGCAGTGCAGCTACTATTCAGTAAATAGAAAGGAGCTGCCCAGTCTAATAAATGGGCAGGGGTTTTTTTTCTGTTTTTGTTTTTGCACTTAGGGCTGAAACAGAGTGAATGGGAATGATTATTTTAATTATATCTAGCCTAGTAAGATGACAGCTAAAGAACTTGAAAAAACTGTTGATATAGAAAATATCTTTAGGGAACTATTTCCATCTTTGATGTATGTGTCTTGAGAATTTCAGAGAAGAAAAAAAATCTAAAGCATTTTGTTGAAATAAAAGTGTTATACTGAACCCTTAAACCACTATTGTAAACTGCATTGACAATAACAGTCTAGATTTATTTCTCCATATAAATAAACTATTTGTAATTTTTAGTTTGCTTCCCATCCACACTATATTCAATCCTATTATACGCATCCTTCTTTCTGACACACCACTCAATACTCTTGACCTCCTAAAACATGCATACATGAGTATTGCCATCTATTCTCTAAGCAGTTATAGATATTTTTACCATAAGAATCTGTTTGTAACTTTCTTCCTCTGACTAGGTGAAATAGATACAAAGGTTAACTTGTTATAGAGTAAATGAATGCAGTTAACAACTTATAAAAATACCTTACATCACCAAATATGTTTATTGCAAATCTATTTCTTATCAGAAATATAAAGAAATTATGTCTTAGGTATAACACGACTAGGTTTTAATTTTTTTGAAGTAAATCTAAAGTTACTACAGATCAATCAATTATATTGTTATTGTGAATTCCACCTCATGTAAAGAAATGCTAGTTATATAGATTATGTATCTGTGCTGTATTTTCTCTATTTGAAAAGTAAAATTATGCCCAAAAGGTCAATGACAAACTATATAATTTTTATTAGTTACTGGAAAAATCATAACAAAATTAACTAAGTAATCTATAAAGAGATGCTTTCAAACAATTGCACAATTAAATGTATGTGGGAAATGTAAGACAAATAATAGTATTTTTCTTAAATGTGCTCTTGTCAGTCTGCAAATTTGGAAAAAGCACTAGATCAATTCAATGAAAGGCCTTGCTCCATACCCTGTTGTAAATTCACTTTGTGACTGTTGAGATTGGTAAAGCGATGTTAGTGAAAAATGAGTTCTCTATTGGAATTGTGCATTATTGCTGAATAGAAAGATATAAAAAAGAACTTACCCAAACAAAATTCTTAATCTAACTTTTCTTCCTAATGACAGAACAGACAATTGATATTCTGTAAAGTTTCTATAAGACAGGGAAAACAAAATCAAGACTGCTGGCTCATGCAACATCCTTCTTTCAACCTTATGTAGAATTGAAAAGACAATTCATAGCAGATCAAGGTCAGCGGGTCCTATGCTATGTATGCAGTCTTTGAAATTTAAAGTAATTGTCACACAGTGAATGTTGCTCTGGTAAATAAATATTGAATAAAAACTTTTCTAAATGGTAAAATATTCATGGGGTGACTGCAGTATCTTTTTTTATAGCTGAATTAATTAAAGCAGGAGAGGAAGAACACATATATAATACCTAATGTGTAATTCACTATCATATACAGAAAATTGCAAGATGAAAAATGGATTTGTGAGGGTTAGTACTTCATGCCTGTATTAACCCATATAAGTACTAGCTCAATACACAGTGGTTTAGGCATTTCTTATTCTTATTCCATTGGAACAAATAGATATTTCCTTTCATGGCTGCATTTTTTATTGTGATCACAATGTAAAAGCATTATGTTTACTTCATTTTTATCCATATCTTCAGAGCAAAAACAATTTTTTTTTTTGTTCAGAGTAATAATATTATTCTATCAGCACTCAGTGGGCAGACATATTTTTCAACATTCCTCTTTTAATTAACTTCTCTTGCAAACAAAGGCTACCAGATGAACACAATTTGTCCACAGCATGTATTTTCAGCTAGGAGGCAGATAATTATTGCTCACTGCAGAAACAATGTTATTCTACTTGCTCATGTAAAACAAACTTTAAATGTCATTTTACAGCAATAAAGATTACACAGCACAGTGCCATCTTAAGATATAGCAATTACATAGAGGAACTTTTCATTAACCTAAAGGTCAGAGGTAAGAGATGATCACCAATTCTTGCTAATACAAACGTAAATTGGTTTAAGCTAAATGTAATGATCTAACGCTCATGAAAACGGGGACTGTAAAAACCTAACAGCTATTGTACATTTCCAAGCAGAATCATGCAATTTGTAAACACAATGAGAAAAACGTCACTTCCAGCTCCTGTTTTCTCTTGCTATTGGGTATTTCTTTTTGTATATTCCAGGAAGAATCATAACACACAAAGTAGCTGCTCCCTGTTACAGCCTAAAATTACCTTTTTTAATAAACTAGTGGCAGCTTTGTAACATTAAAATGTATTGTCTCAATTAAAAGAAACAACCGCAAAGTAATCTTTAAACATTAAGAGAAAATTGCATTCTCAAACACAAGTGTTGCAATAGTTCTAAACATACTTACTTCATAACACTTAGCAGTTCATAGAATGCGGCAGAAAAAGTAAAGAAAGACAGCAGTTTAGCCACTTTAAACTACAAGCTAAAATACACTGTGCTTGAATTTCTGAACATCCCTTTTCAGTGCAATGGAGACAATTAGATTTCATAAATCACAAGCTGATTTATCTCTTTTTCTCTTTTTTTTTTCTTCCATTAATACATAGATTTCATAGAGTCCCTGCTTATTTCCAATCAACGGTTTGACTGATGGGCCTACATTCATTGACAAACAGCTCAGATGTGAATAGACATACTGTAAAACAAATATTGACCTACAGCAAAGGCAAAAGTATTTATACTACATTGGACAAAATTGTGTACAAGTTTCCTTTTAATACACCAGACATCAAAGCATCAGACAAAGTCTTTTGGCTATTTGTGTATGCTCTGTAACTACTCAAAAGCTAAATACAGGGAAGGAAGTTTCTAAGTAATATTTGTCTCTTAATACAGCTAGACAGAAAGTAGCCATGCTATGTGGCATTCTCTTTTCTGCATAATTTAAGCAGTGCTATAACAGTCTTTACAATCGGAAGAGATGAGAAAAGGGGAAATTAGAGCTTAGAGCAAAACTGTTTTCTCAGGTGATTTTATCCCATTCCAAAAACTATGCCAGCAAGATAAGCACTGAGAGAAAGAAAACTGAGCTTTGGAAAAACCTATTCTGCCAACTCTTTGCTAGTCTGGAATTCCATGAGCTCTAACCTTTTTCCAGCTTAAGGCATGTGCTAGTGTAGCAAAGTTAATAGGTAGTTTCCTTACGAATCCTAAGAAAAGCAATTGCTAGCAATATATTTCTCGAGCAACTGTGGAATATGTCCACTCCGAAGCACGTTGGGCTTTAAGGCCCAGTACTTAAAAGGGCATTAAACAGCATGCTAGGAAGACAATTACTACCTATATTTGATAGAAGGCTGATACCATTTTAATTCCATTTGCATCCTGGAGATTACTTGCACTGTCATCCTTTAACAAATGGAAATATGATGGCCGTAACTCTGAAAGGCTTGCTTCAAAAGGCAGCATAAGACTTTTGAGCAAAATAGTCATACATAAAATGTTTGCAAGGTTTCTCTTGTTTCTAAGAATTATGATCTCTGTCAAGAAGAAATAGTACAACTGAGCATAAGTTGCATCTTTTCTATAAAGCCTATGCATGGCCCAGAAAATGATTTTGGTGATAAATTAGAGAATGAATTAAGGAGACCAATCTACCTAACAAATCCATCCAAAATGCACACATCACTGTTCCTCTCTGTGGTACAGTATCCATGTCACAGCAGATGATACAAGAGAGGCAGGAAAGCAAAGCTCATCTCTGACTTTACCTGGATTTTTTCTACCTTCATATGTAGTAACAAAATATACCCTTATCCCATAGCAAACTATTTCACTATGAATAGATCAGTATCCTTTAATTAGACCTGAGCTGACTTACAGCTAGTAAATCAAATACGACTGGGATCATCCCCAGGGAACTAGGCCACCAGGCATGCAATGGCTTGCATGTGTATCAACAAACTGCTCTTCCTGCATGAGGTGGCAGCCCACAGGCAATTCCTTGTTTCCAACTACAGGCATAGCCTTTGTATGCTTTGTGTCACCTTCATAGCCACTGAGTGTGATAAATTACTTCATAACATGGATAATAACGATAAACATTTGCTTTTCAAAGTTTTCTGTGTTGTATTCCCAATTAAAATACAGTACAATATGACTTGGTTACCTAGTTCCAGGTAAGTAAATAACTCTCACTTGGATTCAGTCATATGATAAAATGATTTTTTGTGTTGGACAGAAGTTTTAATTCTGATGCAACGTACAAGGCCTTTCAAAACTCATAAGTAAGTTTGAAAAGGGGGAACCTGATTGTCCTTCTGTTTGCTTAGCCTTGGCGAGAGACGTTTCTAAAAGCAGAAGTTTCCCTTAATTTTCTATACGTTATTTTCAGGGCTTCCCAGGGGGCCCTTTTTCTCATGGAACTCACTCATTTATTTGAGAATAACTCCTAAGGTTGAAGAAAATAGTACTTTAAAATAAACACAGCAAAAATATAATCTTCAAACTCACAGAAGTTATTCTGTTGATATATAGGGGGATATCTATGCTTCAGAAGTGCTTTTTCCATTTCTTTTTCCCTGTTTGTGTAGGTATCAGTTGTTTGCAGTTACGTGTATGAAAAAAAATGAGCAAAATGTATTAGTAAATGAAAAGCCATAGTATTAAATAAAGTTGTCAGGTTTATGAGCTGCAGGGGAGGTTGATTAACTAATATTTCCAAGTCATGCTGCCCAAGACTGTATGGATACATATGGATGACAGTTCTCACAAGATTTTACATCAGGACATAAGATCTTGCACAGGCCTTTGTGCCCCATTCCTCTGTAGAAAAAAAAGGTCCTTTTTTCCTTTTTGACCATAATCAGCAAACAAGCTCCTTTTCCCATGCTTCTGCTAGTCCTGTGTACATTACAGTAATTTATGAAACCATGCTGTAGACATAGCTCACTATCTCTGTAACTCTTAGTACAGTTCTCTACTGTACAGCTGAGGTTCTCATACTCTGAAGTCAAGTCATTCATGTCACAAATGGGGACATTATTTTAGGATAGGATCTACTATCTCATTTTTTATATACTTTGAAGTAAGCATCCAAAGTATGATTACTTCCTTGGAGATACAAGAAAGGAGTGTGAATTAAGCCGTAGGTGATGAGGAATGTATGCATTTAGAGAACATGCTCAGAGGTGGAGAGGTTTATTTTTCTTACTGGATATAACGCTGTTATGTATATGTTAAAAAGTCAGTAGAAAAACATTTTCTAATTAGCACCATCCCAGTATCTGTATACTTGAAGACTTTGTTCACTATTTACCCTGATTTATCCTGGAGCCAAACACTGTCCTTTTCCTGTGCAGGCTTTGATGATGATAAAGCAGCAAGAAAATGTGTCAACTTCTGTTCTTTCATAGGTCCTTGCGGTTTAAGCCCAGCCAGCAGGAAAGCACCACATGGCTGCTCACTCACTCCTCCCTGATGGTGGGATGGGGAGGAGAAAATATACCAAAAAGGTCATGGGTTAAGCCAAGGTGAGGGAGGAGGGATCACTCACCATTTATTGCCACAGGCAAAAACCAGACTAAACTAGGGGAAAAAAACAAAATCAATTTGTTACCAAGGAGGTTACAAGAGCAGGATAATGACAATTAAAACCAAATCTTAAAACACCTTCCCCCCACCCCTCACTCCTTCCCAGAATAACTCCACTCCCAATTTTCTTCACCTCCTCCCCTCCAGCAGCACAGGGGGACAGGGAATGGGGGTTGCGATCAGTTCATCACACACTGTCTCTGCCGCTCCTTCCTCCTCAGGGGCAGGACTCATCACACTTCTCCCCTGCTCCACCATGGGGTCCCTCCCACAGGAGACAGTCCTCCATGAACTTCTCCAGGGTGGGTCCTTCCCACGAGCTGCAGTTCTTCACAAACTGCTCCAGCGTGGGTCCCTTCCACAGACTGCAGTCCTTCAATCACAGACTGCTGCAGTGTGGGGTCTCCCATGGAGTCACGGCCATCTTCAGGGGCATCCACCTGCTCCAGCGTGGGGGCCTCCATGGGCTGCAGGTGGGCATCTGCTCCCCCGCTCCCCTCCATGGGCTGGGGGGGACAGCCTGCCATCTCACCACAGGCTGCAGGGGCATCCCCTCCTCCGGCGCACCTCCTTCCCTCCTTCTTCACTGACCTTGGTGTCTGCACAGGGGTTTCTCACACATTCTAATCTCCTCCCCTGTTGCAGGTTTTTTTCCCCTCTTAAATCTGTTCTCCCAGAGGCACTACCACCGTCGCTGATGGGTTTGGCCTGGACCAGAGGCGGGTCCAACTTGGAGCCGGGGAAGCTTCTAGCAGCTTCTCACAGGAGCCACTCCTCCAGCCCTTCCCCCGCTACCAAAACCCCACCACACAAACCCAAAGCTGTCCTGTAATTTAGTGGATGTAAAAAATATTCAGGAAAAAGCCATAAGCAATGAACAAAGAGGTCTGAATTAAAACCCAGAAATTTTATCAAGTATGAAGAGGAAGAAGAATAGTATTCAAAATGAGTATGAAACAATGGCTGTACATGCACAACTATGGGAGGATATTTTAGATTGCAAAGCTGTCACAGGTTTGAAGACGCACCAGGCTTTCCTCTCCAAAGTGATGAATGCAAACTTAAATGGACATCTGAAACACATTTAGGAATATTCAAACCTCTGAGCAGGTTACATCTTTGGAAATTTGGGGTTTTTTTAAAGAACTGGAGAAGATCCAAGAAAATTATTCAAGTAACCAACAAATTCATAAAAATTGTTTGAATAAAACACAATGAAAAACCTTTCAATCTCTTAGTAAAGACCATGAATAAAAGATTTAAGGACCTCAACCTGTTGACAATGCACAAGCTTTCCCAGAGATGTGACATCCACAAGTCCAGAACTCACAGAGGAAAACAGCAGAGGCTCTAAATCTACTGCAGTGAAAAAGAAGTTTTCTTCTAATTCTGGTAGCTCCGACTCTAAATGTCTGCCTTAAAGGCCTGTGCTAACATAACAAGTCACAAGTGTACATTTGCATTTTTTCTTGGATGTTTCCGATACCGTCTAAAATTAAACATTCAGTGATATGGATCTTGTGTTACTTGTAATTCAGGTTCACTTTCCCTCAAAAATAGTTGTAAATCTTAAAGATTTTTTGTCTTTTTTTTATTTCCAGAGGAAAAGAAAGAAACCCATTGTGCTTTGTTTTGACAAAGGCAAGATGATATATATCATTTAATGCTCTTCTCTAGCAGTTATCATGAATTAACGGAATTATATGTAGAATAATAATCCCCTCAGAAAGTATGGCTTAATTGAATGGAAGATTTCTCCCTAAATTTAGAGCTTAGTAGGAACTGATCATTTGTTAGAGTAGCTCCTGTGGATTAGGAGTGGAAACAATTCATGGGTAACAGTTATTGTTTTATGTTAGATTATTTTGACTTCTGTAATGTAAAGTGTATTATCCATAAAAATCTACCTCTACAACATTAATTGATACCAATGCACTAAATGGTGCATAAAAGAAGAAAGGTAAATATGAAAAAAAATCAGAATCAGAACTGCAAAGAAGCTTTAGTATATGACTAAATGTCACAAAATCTGCCCTCAAGTACATGTATACATACCTTTTGCTTAAATTATGGTGATGGATTTTCTAATGGAGAGAACAATTCATACACTTTCAGTATGTGTGGCTTTTCTTTCAGATGGAAGAAACCAGCAAATAAAAAGGGATAAATAGTAGTTCCAGAAAAAGGGAAAAGTGTGGTGGTGTTTCCTGTTGGCTCACAGAAATAACCCAAAAGACAGGTAGATAAAAGAGCATTAAAATTATGTAGTTCTGCCATACTTATCATCAGCAGCCTGTCAAGTGCTGTGTAGCTCGGTGTCATTACCATCACATTAGGGGAAATACTCAACATGCTCAGGGAATCAGAGGTACAACTAATTGGCTTGGTGTCCATATCATCTGTGTGGTGAACATGGACCTAAGTCTATCTCTCTAGAGTGCCAGAGGTGGTGTACAGAGGACATGAATTAACCAGCTCACCTACATTTGCAGCACTATGTACTACATGTCATCAACAGTCACAATGAAGTTCCCGGAAGAATGCTGGGGTTTATCTCATGCAATGAATAACAAGGTTTTGTGTTTGTTTGTTTTAAAATGTTGTATAACTATCAGAATTGCTCAAAGATATAGTAGAATAAGAATGGTGTTTATCAGAAAATTAGTTTATTCAGTACCTACTCTTGCTGTTAAACCTGAGAAGTAACTTCTACTGTTTGCAAGCCTGTTTGTGTAGTGATTGTGTAACTATAAAAATTAATTAGGCTATAACAATTGCAATGTTTTCTAGTCAAACTGTTATTATAAAATCTGCATCAGACAAAAGGAGAAGAAATAATATTTCTTCAATATAGAAACACGGAAAACAGAATTGTCTAAAGCAAGCATAAAACATGACAAGGTAACACCATCCAGTGGTCAGCCCCTGCAGCTCTTACACATTGCATTCTTAAGGAATTACATATAAGACTTCACTTTTGTTGATAGCTTTTCATTCCTGTAGTCAAAAAGATGTGACAACAGGATTAAAAATTATTTTTCTTTTTCCTTTTTTATAAAGCAGGCATATTTTTAGTTGCAGGACAGTCTGACATCATTATAGCAAAACATGAAAGGAAATAGGCAGACAGAGAGACAGATTAGACAGATGCTTGTAATTACTACAGTGATCTGTGTTTCACCAGTATATGACTAATGCTATTTTAGCATACCTTTCTCTCTTCCTTGAAATGGATTAAGTTCATCTTTTTCAAAGTGAACAGCATCCTGCAATAAAATCCAATTTGAGTTAAAGCTGTCAGCTTAAGTAGTCCTTCTCATGAAACAGTTGTTGGGAGCCAGGATGTTCGGGGTGACTATTTTTTTCCAAGTAGTTGAATAATGGAACTGATCAAATAGCAGGCATTTATAAGAAAGTTAAGGGCACCATTCCTGCTCTAACTAATATTTTTTTAATTCTCTTGACACGAAATATGTGTAGCATCTGTCCTGAGAAACTTCTTTCATAAAAGTCCAACATATTGTAGATGTACAGACTTAGATATGTGCCCCTGGTACTACCAAATAGTCTAAATGTACTAAATAGTAACTCTCTGCTCTCACAAATATTAGCAAAAATTTGTCTTTCCCATTTGTCACATGGTTTATTTACAGTCATCAAGTGCTATATTATCTGACAATAGAAACATTGGTGCAGTATAAGATTTTGTAAGTGGTTTTTATTTTCCTTTAACAATAAAAAAATAACCTACAGTGCATTTAAAATATATCAGCT
>JANXJC010000078.1:26095946-26113721 GCA_027564655.1 Leptodon cayanensis
AAATATATCAGCTGCTGTTTAGGACTTCTAAGCTTTAGTGTAAATATTTTCCAACAAATGTTCTTCAAGCCCTCTTAGAATATATTAGCATGGTTTTGCACTTTGTAGGGTCATCAGAAGGTGGGTTTGTAATATTGACACCTTGAAGTTCAGACCTATAGTGTCTGGGCACAAGTAGAAACGGATTTCATTTTACTACATGATAGGCTACCAACAGAATTGTCTCTTTTCAATTTGTCACACATTTTCTTTTTCTATATCTCAGTGAACGTGAGTTTCAATTCTTTAACGCAATGCCATAGACTACTAGTCTGGAAAAAAAAAAAAAGGATAAAAAAAAAAAAAAATGGTTAAAATCAGAGGACTATGGTAATAGCCACATCTTCTACTAAGGGTTCCATATGCTTATGCTCAATAAGATGTCCTAGTTCATCTGGCCAAACTTCCATTTTAACCTCCTGCTCCTGGTACAGGTGTTGGGTTTTTTTTATTTTTTTCTTTCTGTATTATGGAGAGAGAAGAAAAGAAACACCCCTTCTGTTTACTCTTTTTCAGTTTCTGATGGTCAGAAGTCCTCTGAAAGAAGATACCCCTGCTTAATTACTTGATACAACAGCTGACTAATTATATAAAATTTTCTTCTTTAGCATATAAGAAATACATTTAATTTTTTTCCATTTACCCTTATTTTTCTGTTTGCTAGTGTAATTTAATCATATTTGACAGCTGTGCGGTTCACAGATATTGTCACAGGCTGTTAACAAACAATATTTAAAGCAATACCAGTCCACCAGACAAAAAAAACCCAAACAGCATTCAAATTCTGACTCTCAGACACAACACACTCAAACATACTTATTCAACAAAGCGTTAAGTTTGTCTTCATAACTTGCTCTGCCTTCCTCAAGATGAGAGATGACTAGTGTTCTTTTTACTTACTCAGCATGTATGTGCAGTTTACATTAAGGAAAAAAAATTAAAAATATAACAACTTATCAATTGCATAAGTAATTTTGGAGGAGTAAGAGTTTCTAGGTTTTAGATGAATTAATGGGAGGCAACAAATTTTACAACATGTATGCCTCTACTTGTCAGTTATCTACTCTGATGGACTTCTAATCAAGATTTCTTTTCTATTGTATTATTTATTTTCATGTCTTTATGGTGTCTATTAGCAGAGATGCAAAAATTGCAGGAAACCACATTCACTAAATTAATTATACTTACTCATCCCTGTCATCTTTAAAGATAGTATTTCAAGTTTAGTCATCATAAATGTATACTCCCCCACACTTTTATATTTCATCCAGTCTTTCATTTTCTCCTAGGGGTATGTCCCATTCACGGGGAAACTCATCTATAGAAAATGTACCAGGACTAACACCAACCTTTAAGTAATCAGTTTGTTGATTGTATACTCCCAAAGCTATGATTATGTTTTATGTGTTCTTCACAACAAATATTGGTTTTATATTTGTGATCTTATCTTTCGGTGAATACTCAGAAAAACAGTGTTATCTAGTTTCCTCAATACCATAGTAAATACAGCTAGAAAACATTGTTCCTTACAGACTTCCTTATTTTAAAATTTACTGTGGGTTTTTTTTTTTTTAATTTTAAGGTTGTTTCAGGGGTCATCAATTTATGTTCCCTAATCAGGCCTATACATATCTTGTAGCTTTCTTTCATCCAGTATTATTTTTAAAGTGCTTTATATTCTGTGTCCTTACATTGTACGTGCCACACAAGCCTTTCCCTTGATTTTTATTCTTTTTAGTCACCTGGTTCAGCAGTATTCTCTTACTAATTTAATTCCCCCTAAAAAGCACATTTGCTGTGCTTTATATATGGTGCACATATACCATATATGTGTTTTATTTTGTAAGTCATCATATCTTTTCTGTTACTGTTCCTGGTTTCACTGTTCTGCATGGCCATTTTTCAGTAAGTCCTTCAATTTCTAGAATTTTAACATTTTAATACCAGTCACCAGATCACATCTTTTTTCTGCTTTTAACTCTTGCATTAACTTTGAAAATTACTAACATATTCTTGCTGTTGTTTCGATTTTCTCATTATTTTTACTTTACCATGAATGAATTCTCCTGAACAGTCATGAATTGCTATTCATTCTCAGAGACTCCAGGAGTTAGGGGGACATTTGAAAGAGGAACATTGTATAATCTCAGGTTTTAAGCAAACATTTTCTTTCTTGGTAGGACATATTCCAAATAACTGAGCTGTCATTAAGACCTGCACATTAACTGTCACAGAAACAGCTACGATTTTTTTTTTTTTTTTGTAGCACGCTCTGGGGAATTACATTTTATTTGGTCTTTCTTAAATATTTATCCTTTAAACTCTGAGTACACTGTTATAAGTACACAGTACTGTTGAAAGCAGAGGAATGGTCTTAAGAATGTTTTGAAGTTTAATTAATGTTTCCTCCTTGAATATTTGAAGGATATAAACACGAAAGAAAGAGAAGAGTCAATTAGTGTATTGCCTAGGGTAGGTAAAGGAGTAATGAGATGGAATTAGGAAAGGAATGTTTAAGTTAAATAACAAGAAAATCTGACACTGAGAACCACTAGCCTATGAAATTGTTTTTTAAGGAAAAAGGTTAAGGAATTATTTCTGGAGACACTTAAAAATATGTGGGCACAGCATGAAGACATGCTGTAGAGTAGAGGCAATGTCTTATTGGAAGAAAAAAAAGACAAGATAAACATTTTCCATCTTCATTTTTACCTGTGCTTTTTCAGTTTCATTATTGAGTGCCAAGATGGTTTTGAGGAAAGCAACCTTTCTTCAAGCTGAAATGACATGAAGGAGTCATTCATGGGTTTCTAGTAATCAGATACTGCCATTAAATCACTAAGCTTTATAATATTTAACAGTCTTTAACTCATCTAGTCAGTCATTACATGACTGGTAAAGACCAAATATGTCATTAATACTTAAATAGCTCTCAGTGTTTTAAATTTCATACTGCAGAATTCAAAATGTCACTCATCCATAATTCAAAAGATGTTTAAGAACAGCAGTTAATGGCTTGCAGTAGCCCTCTAATCCATGAGCTGCAGTCTGACATAGGATTAAAGACCAATGTAATTCAAATGAGATTATGAGTAATGTAACAATTGTATCTGAAAACATGAGAGGACTAAAAGCCTTTCAGCTTGATTCCAAGGGAAAAAACCTGTTTACATGAGTATGTAATGATTTTGTAAGATACTATGGGTCACAGTTAATAGGACAACAAGAGGATAAATTTGTCCTTGAGGGTGGAATATAGATTTGCATTTAGTGGCTGTCCGACAGAGCTTAATTCTATTTAGTGAGCTTTGACAAATTCTTCCGAAAAAAAAAAAAGGTTTGTATTCCAAGTCTAACCTATAAACCTTACTGTAGTTATATATCCTTCTCTACATGGGTCCTGCACTATTATATTGACAATGCAAATTGGTCTCATTCGATGATTAAAGGATACTTAGGATATTCGGTTCTCACTACTCATTTTGCGACTTTGCTAAGCTACAAGGTGTGTTGAACAAAAGAAAAAAGATGTAGTCTCAAGAATCAATGCTTGTAAGAAACCACAATTATCAGAGAATATGTCTAAAAGAAAAGTAATGTAGTTATTTGTGACTTAAAGAGTATTAGTCAACTGCATCAGATCAGTGGAATACTGTGAATCAGTGAATTAAGTATTATATTATGTGTAGAGGCAAAGAACACTTTGCTCAGTGTTTTACTGTTATAACAGGTGTTTTTTAAAAAAAAAAATAGCTACGCTTTTAAAATAATTACCTACAATCCAGAACTCACAGAAAAAAAAGAAAAAAAAAGAAAAAGAAAAAAGAGTTGCTCACTTCATAAACATGTTAAAAGCATCACTTAAGATGACAAAACACAGGAAACTGGACTCAAAACCAAAAATGTTGTGGGTTTTTTTTTAATCCCAAGGTTTGTTTGCATTATAGAACATATGGAATGAGGCATTTATAAAAAAAAAGAAAAAAGACATTTCTTATTATTTTTATTATTAATTTCGTTACAATCCTCTTTTCATTTTTATTGTGAATACACAGTAATTCCCTTAAAATCAGTAGTTTTATCATGTTATAAGATTGGTTCAACTATTATGTTGTCAGGTCACATTGAATTCATATATGTATGTGGACAAGACCTGGCAGCCTCAAGCATGGATAAATTAATCCTTTGGAATGAGTGCTTCCTTTGGATGACACACTGTGCCATCTGAGACTGTCTGCAGAGCTGCCCAGAAATCAGTCATTTTGCACAAGGTTGCTGGAGGAATGTAGCCATTTGCATAAAAGCAACGTCCATAAGGTCATATGGACACTTCCATTTGCTGACTGAAGTTTATTCGTTAAGGACTTCTCTCAGCTCAGAAAACATTTTTTAGAAGTCTCTTCCTCCTTTATTTTATTCATATACTTTAATAATAGTGTATTCTAGCTACTGAAAACGGTACCTCCAAAGACACATTCATCTACAAAATGCTGCTGAAATTAGAGATTGTGGGATTTTAAATTAATTTTACTCTTATTAGAGATGTTAAGGTTAAAATTAATATGTGTTTTCTATGCCAAAAATTAATTCACCAATCATGAAATGCATATTATTTATCTCTGATTGCTACCTCAGTCTATGACTTTGTCCAATTCAGTTATCACATCTCTCTACTCATTTCTAGCAAGCTGATACTATAATGCTATGCTAGTAATACTAATGCTGCATTTGGAGGAAGACAAAGAAAAAAAACCACCAACCGTATTGGGTCTGGCTGAGGTGAAATTAACTTTCCCCATAGCAGCTCTCATAGTGTTGTGCTTTGTATTGGTAGCTAGAAAGGTGTTGATAATATACTAGTGTTTTGGCTATTACTGTAGTGCTCACAAAGCATCAAGACCATCTCTCCGACATTCCCCCCCTTACCCCCAAAGACCAGTAGGCTTGGGGTGGGCAAGATCTTGGGAGGGGACATAGCCAGCACAGCTGACCCAAACTGGCCAAACGGATATTCTATACCTTATGATGTCTGCTCAGCCATAAAAGCTAAGAGAAAGGAGAAGGAAAGGAGGGAATTCATTATTACAGCATTTGTCTTGCGGAGCAACTGCTAGATGTACTGCAGCCCTACATCCTGGGAGGTAGCTGGACATCACCTGCTGGTGGGAAGTAGAGAATAAATCTTTTGTTTTCCTTTGCTTCTGTGCATACCCTTTGCTTTTGCTTTATTAAACTGCCTTTATCTTGACACATGAGTTTTTCCATGTGTTCCCCTTATTTTCTCTCCCTTCCTGTCCTGCTGAGGAGGGAAGTGATAGAGCAGCTTGGTGGACACCTGGCATCCAGCCAAGGTCAAACTGCTACCATCCTTTTTGGCACTCAACATGGTGCACGAGACAACAGCAGTTTTGTATTAAGTGTGTTATAGCTATAGTAGTTATTAAGTGGCAAGCTTCTCTGTGGGTCACAGTTTGTTGGCTGCACTGTTTATCTCTTTATTTTGCTGAGCTTGGGAACATGCTAGTACAAACAATGACTATGTGCTTTGCCCCGGCATTGATGGCCTTGCTGTGCTGGGGGGGCTATCTTGTGGAGAGGATGAGGGAATACATCTCCCTCCTTACTGGGGAGTGATGTGGGTGGTTTTATTATGCAGGTTCCCAAGATCCTTGTTCACTTTTACAAGAGCTGTTGAATACTACTAATTAATACTGTTAGCATATTGTGGGTTTTGTGGAATCTGGTGTCCTCAACTTTTGAGTGAAGACAACTTTTGGGTGAGGCAATACTGAAACGTGCCCTGAGGCGGCTGGTCCCTGGGTGGCAGCACGTGTGGAAGGATTTGGGCAGGTGCCTAGGGCGGTTACCACCTCCCATAGCCTGGGACTTTACACCTGAACAGGTAAGTATCCATGGCAAACTGACACGCCACCTGATAGAAGGGTGCCTTGCCTGCCCCAGTGAAAACCAGCAGCTTCTCTCACTGTACTAGGGCTTGACCCGTGCTTACCAAGCTACAGTTCAGTTCTAGCGGAGGACTGTTGTTAAGGCAGGGACCTAAACCACCTCTGAGAATACCTTGACTGAGACTGGGCTGCAAACTACATCTAAGAACATGATAGTAGAGATAGGAACCCAAACTACATCTGAGGACAACGTGGTTGAGATAGCAACCCAAACAACACCACCAATCGAAAAAACTCAGTCTTAATCTTTTGGTTTTCAGTAGCATAAGTTATCAAAGTATAAGGAATAGTTATGTTTTTGGAAATTCAGAAATGCCTCATTACCTAAACCATTATATCAGACATGTAAATTAGTCATATGTCTAAAACATACACAAAAAGATTAATAATTAGTATTACCTGTATTATATTACCACTAACTTTCAGATTACTCTCAGTGACAGCAGTGATGGATAGTATGAATTTCTAAATATTGCCAGAGGCTTGTTGCAGAAGTTGATAATGTTGCAACAGGACCATCAGGTATGCTTTCCCTACTAATGTTTATAGATTGGTTGAACATTGGTAATTCCTGGGACAAAAGTGCAAAAAGCCTTGACAGAAATTCTGAATGCTTTGAGTATTCTGGTCTGCTCTGTGTATGTGTGCCTTTAGCATTGCTCACTGAAGTAAAAAACGTGGTTGGTCCAAGGAGCATGGAGGACAGACCTGTGTGACATTTTTTCTTTGAAGTCATTAAATTGATAACTGTCCTCCTCTCCTGTGAAACAGTCAGTGTCCTTGTCACAACGCACACATGTGTCTCAGATATTTTTTGGAACATTTCCACTGTGCTTAGAAAGTGTAATAAATACTGAGTAATAAGTAACACTTTTAATATTCTCTCTCATTTACAGGTTGTTTTTTCCCCGAAGCTCTTAACTTTCTAGAAAGGAGGCAAGAGTTTCTACTGTAGTAAACAAACCACCAGCTGTACCCTTGTTATGTCTTGATTCATGGCAACACATTCATCCTTTTCCTGTTTGCTAGGAATCTTCTTTTTTGTATTTGACTTGAGCTGTCCTCTGAGAGCCACTTTTGCAATATTCTGAAAGTTTCATTTGTCGTTTCTCAGATACTGTGCTGCTGAGGCTAATACTGTCTCTGGAAGACCTTGAAATGTTAATTCTAGCTTTGGTTGCATCAACAAATTCTTGCTTGCTGAGACCTCTTGTTTCCTGAGCTGACAGAAGGCCGTTTGCATAATATACAGGTTGCTGAAAATTCAGCAACCACAATGTCATGTTATTGTAAATCTAGTCATTAGTTGGGCTCCCATTTTCAAAGTCAGAAAGTTGGCTACAGTTGCATTGCTCTTAACTCAGTGTGCATGGTTCCTGAGTTACTCCCTAAATGTTAAAAGGTCACATCACCAAACTGCATAGCCCCATTTATGAAAAGAACTGAGGGTAAGATGCAAGGTAAGCAGCCACAAAAATAACGCAACAAAATGTGTGAGTTGAAACAACACTGAAAAGGCATTGTGAGGTTTCTTAGAGTACAATTAGTAATACCTTTGTTTGCTGATGCTACAATGTGACAAAAGCAATACATGACTTATAAAGTATTAAGACCTATTCTGTTTGC
Organism: Leptodon cayanensis; assembly: GCA_027564655.1. Lineage (NCBI taxonomy): Eukaryota > Metazoa > Chordata > Aves > Accipitriformes > Accipitridae > Leptodon > Leptodon cayanensis. The sequence goes on from JANXJC010000078.1 coordinate 26,103,578, forward strand.
CATTTTATCCCAAATATAAGTTAACAAAGAACAGAAATTTTCTATAGAATTATGTCTCACTGTTTATGATGACCACCAGCATGAGAAATGCTTTTATATACTTTGGAAAACAGAATCAACATTTGTACATGAAAAAGGTAGATAAATATTAAACAGGTCATTAGGTGACCCCATGCTTGAAAAAATGTTTTTTCCTTTTTGGTTCTGTCTGAATGTGTGAAGGAAGACCTAAAGCGATAAACTGTCAGGGCCACTGACATGCAAAAAAAGTGAGTTTTTTTAGCCCCCTATTTTTCATTTTGAGTTTGGGAATCTTTCTAATGCTGAAAATAATAATTCCAGTCATTAAGCTTAAACATGTATTTTAAAAGTTTTACTTCCATTTTGAGTACACTTTATTTTTTGCAATAATGAAGATGAAAATCTGGTATGGGTTTTATCTATTCGTTTATTTCTAAATGAGTCATTTCATTCTGAAAATACTTAAAAGCTCTCAATTTCCTTTATTAAAAAAATGGCTCAGGTGAGACGTTGCCATGTAAAGTTTCCTTTCAACAAGCTGAATTCTTCTAATAAAACCACAAAGTGAATCCTGACCAGCTCTGCTAATCATCATCCTAATTAATGCATTGCTTATGGAAATAAAGCTAGTGGCAGAGTGAGGCTGCCTAGCAGAAATGTCAGTGTCGGTTTTTATTCTATTTCTGAAAATTCCAGGTAGACTGGATGGTTCACCCTCTGCAGATTTTTCAGGATGCTGGAACATGGACAGGTTAGCACAAGAGTGATGGATCCATGGGCACCTCAAAGGTTCTAGCATAGGTGTTGTTTTGCACCAGGAGGTGCTGTTTCATTACGATCTTGGGAAGAAAAGCACTCACTCTATAAAGTACCGTTTAAAATGCTAGAGCTAACACTATAAAGAAAGAGACCACAGATAATCTTTGGTCTCTTCTGGAGGATGTGTGAGTCAGAGACACTGACTGAACCACGGTGGGTGAATACAATCTGCAGTCACACACTCAACTGCAATATCTCTCTAGCAGCAAGTCTCGTAAATTTGATGAAATACCTATTTTAAACAACCATGTATTTTTCTCACTGCAGGTTGCTTGCATCTATAGTGCATCATGATTTCCAGCATAGTACTAGCATCCAAAAACAGCCTATATATGGTACTACAGAAACAGTAATATTATGGAATAGAATAATGTCCAAGTACTGAAACCCACTTACCAAAGTTCAAAAATCCTTAGCAAGAAGAGAGGGAAAAGAAATTGAACTTTAATTACACTGGGCTGCTCACCCCAACTTTGAAAAAAAAATCCTGTTTCAACAGGTTAGTCTGTAGCCTCTGAAAAGAATACTGTTAAATGTTTTGTATTTCATTTCTCCATTTAAATATTGACTATGCTGCTTTACCTACCTCTGAAACTATTGTGAGGATTAAAGAGTCCATTTTGTCCAAATAGTTCAAAGTACTTGAGAAACACACAGTACTATTAATACAAGTCAATTCTTGATAATGTTTATAGTACCATTAGAATAGAAGAAAATAGATTGGTTTAAAACTGCAACAAAAATAAAGAAGTATTTGTGCAATACAAATTTCCTACTCAAATGGAACATCTAGTCACTTACATAATGCAACGTGAATCACCCTGTTAAATGAAAGGCTTTCCAGAAAGAACAAAAGCACATTTCTAAGGTAACTTTTAAAAGGCTAGAAGTGAAATATCTGATTTCTGGCCAAAGTTTAGTGAATAAATACCTGCTACCTGGGAGATCCTTCCACATAAAAAACCTTAAATATTTAGTAGGGATTGGAAGAAAAGTGCCATTTCCAGCAGAGTGCAGCAACCCACTAATAGATGTATAGCTAGTGAACCTACAAAGTAAAATATTCAGGAAATAAAAGCAGTTAATGAATGTTCTGTACAGAATAACACACATAGCCGCCTTCCTTTCTCACTGAAGTTTTAAATAACTCTAAATGTCTTCTGATTTGATGAACAAAATGTGCTCATTTCTGTAATACATTGGTAGGTGAAAACAAACCTTTTAAAGGAGTATTTTTCCATGTGTTTTTTTCTAAAAATGAACTTAAAAATTAGGCTAACTTAATGAAGTCTAGTAAGATATGAGATGTGTCAGATGATACTTTCTAAATGCAAAACATTTAATGTTGAAAATGTATTTTTTGCCTGTAACATTCTAACCAGGAGACACACAATAAACAGCTTTAGCCAATTGATGGATCTTCATAAAAGTAATGCTGCACATAGATTTTTAAAATTCAGGGACAGACAATTTAGCAAGTTCTCCCAAATCACAATTTGCAAATCACAGTCTGAAGCTAACATTTCCAGAGGGTACAGCACATTTTATGAGACCCCGTTTAGCACTGGGTCACTAAATCCTTATAAATGAACTCAGATGCATTTTTAATAAACTTTCAAATAATGTACAAAATCTGACTATTTGAATAAGAATTTTACTTATGAGCTTATTATGTTAAGAAGCTCAGGTTTAAAATTATTCAAATTGAATAAGTAAATCTTACACCAGAAATGTCCTTCCAGATCATATTTAGAATCAGATTCCTGCTAAGCTTTATATCTTCATAATCCCTTCTTTTTAATTCTAATTATTTTGCTAGGAATTGAGGAGCTTACCAGACCAAAATAAATATCCCATAGAGATCAAAGTAACAGACCAAAAGTTTAAGCCAGTTTAAGGGAGTATAATGCTAAAGGGTGGGTCCTAAACCAGCCATGTTGCCACATGAAGAAGAGTAATTTATCACATTAGGAAGTGATGCTATATCCTTTTGAGATACCACACATAAAAAAGAAATCCTTTTTCATGGTGCTTATTCATCTCTTCATATCTCTTCATGCAATACTGTTCAAACAGGCAGATCTGGAGCATAACTGACTTTATCCTCAAAAGGAAAATATATGTGCTGTTTACCCAGCTGAATAAAGTGGTGTACCTATGTACACATGCTTGATGATTTCAATGTGTCTTTGCAAACAGAGCTGCTGAAATACTTTCTATGCAAAACAGTGTACATCAAGCCTTCACAGAGAAGGGAAAACAAGGAGATGTTCTCTGGTTCATTGTAGTTGGATTCGCCAATTCCGACCGGCAGCAACAGTACTATGTTTTCATAATTTGACATGCCTTCAACACATCTAACTGACTGTTACCGCAGGCTAAACCAGAAAAGTATATGTACTGAAAGCAATTTTAAGAGGTCACAAAGATGTGATGAAATTTCTTGAATTTTCCAGTACAATCACAGTGCTACCTTTGCTGCAGTGAAATCAAAAGTCTTCCCTCTGCAATATAAGAAGTAGCAAGAGCAGGCAAACTCCAACTGGACTGAAGCCACAGGAGAGATAGTGACACACCAGCTCACTGTTTTACAGGAAATATGGTCACTTTCGGGGGGGATGCAGAGAGAGGGGAGGATCAGGAAATTCAGTAAACAACAGTAACTGAGCAACCACGTTAATTTACAGGTAAGTGTATTTTTTTTTTTCCCCATGGCTATTGTCAGGAGTGCCTGTAATCTCATGGAGATGCAATATTGAACTGTTGCTGATGTTCACGGAGCAGCCAAAGGGGAAGCATATTAACAGCTACAAACTCCATCAATCATAGTCTCCTTAATAACAGCATTTAAACGACCTCTCTTGGTATTAACTTATATTGTATCTCTGGCTAGAATCCAACATCGAACAGAAAAGGGTCCTTTTGAAGGAGTAGTTCTGTGGCCACTGTGATCATTTAAATGAAAAGATTCCTGCTATCTTTAGTGCTTTGCCTACACTAATTAGTCTGTATTAAGCTCATTAGCTTGATTTAATCCAATTAGTTCTACTGGAACAGAAAGAGAAAGAATGCCTTCATTTACTTACAAATATCAAAGAAACTTAATGTGAAACAGAATACTATATGACTGTAATGCAGGAATATAAAATCCAGTTTAACTTATATTAAAACTCAGCATGGGCTCTGGGACTTGAGATATTTTGTGCATTATTTATTACACCAGTGATTTCCCCATGATGTTTTATTTTTACTTTGTAGGATAATGTTTTAGCACAATGGGCCAAACTGCAGCTTGATGTGTACATCTTGATGTGTCTGTGTGTAGAATTTCTCTGAGGGTCATGATGTTTGCATATATACCTGTCGCAGAAAGACTGGGCCAACAGTGGTATGTTTCAAAACTCAATTTTCTTTAATGATATCAAAATGCAGTGGTCAAATTGAACAGGAATGTTATGTACTATTGAGATATAACAGACAGATTCGACAGTAATATTAGGTTGTAAACACTGTGACTAACACGATTTATTTACAGGTTCAGGATGTCAGCTGGGAACTATGACTACAGGAACTATAACCAAATCTAAGCATAGGATGAGGACTCAGAATGAGCACACCGCGCACCAATAAAGCGAGGCACTCAGTCCCAGGGAGATTCTCAGGCACACTTCCCAATCGAAGGGGCTGGCCTCCTACTGAAGACCCACTGCTCTGAGGAGGACTGGCTCAAAGGGGTCTGCCAGCGGCTCCATTTATACCTGAGGTTGAATCGGGGCTCGTATACAGTAAGGTGTCTAGAAACTTCTCTGAAGAGAGGTGTTTCCTTGCTTAAGGTGTTTCTGGCAGGCTGCGGTCACTGGGGGACCTGAGATGGGGCACCCTCCACAGAGCCCCAAACGGCGGTTTCTGGTTTAACCATTTCCTCCCAGCAGTAGAAATGTTTCGGTCTTTATTGGGGTGGGTGTACCTGCCACAATACCAGAGGACAAATATAACCTTTCCTGTTTAGAGACTTACTTTTTAGACTATGTCAGCTATCACATTTTGCTCAGTAGATGAATGTGACATGATTTAAATATCTAATTACCATTGTTAGAATATTCCATATAGATCTGATGAAGTCAGCATCTTGGCACCTCCAAAGAAAACACCTAGGTCCATCAGAATAAAGGCAGAACAGGCAGCTGTTTCTTTTAGCTATTATTTTAAAATCAATTGTGTAGACTTTAAGATTCAACTTCAATAAATAGCTAGAATACATATTGTAGCTCATTTTCCCTTCATTGCACATAATTCTTTTTCTGAATCACATTTCTCTGTTGAAGAGTTTGGAACATCTGATGTTGTGTAAACCTCAAAAGCAATTGACAAGAATAACACTGTCAGTGTCAAAACAATGCAGTATGAGAGGTTGAACTGCACAGTACTGAATTACAATACTGCAATCCATACTGAGCTTCTCTTTAAATCTCACAAAGGAAAATAGCCTTTTTCAGAAGAGCTCAATTATGAGAAAATCCGGTCATTGTATTTAGTTTTAAACTGTGTACAATAAAATAGTATTTGATGTGCCTTCATTTCAAAAAACCTGTATAATTTTCAACCTGAAACTACCCATCTTAATCTAAGATGTAAATAGAGCTAGATTAGTGGTCTATCAATGAAGCTCAATGAAGCTCACCCCATTCAACCCTAATTTACATTCATTAGTTACACAAAAGCTTTACCTCTATTATAATTTTACTTTGTTGCTTAGTTCAGTAACAAGAAAGAAAGTGAAATTAACTGCAGTTTTAAGCCTGGGAAAAGCACATACATTTTCAGTAAACACATACTATAAATAGATTTACTTTCAGCATTTTGTTCTTTTAAATCTGTGAGAGCCTTGCTAATCTCCGAATTGTGTTATGGGTCAGAACTGAAGGCCAAAAAAACATACATAAAGCACTCTTTCTCCTTGATAGTATTTTTTTCTTGTTTTGATACTGTGTTTATTCTTAAATGAATCATTCATATCCAGCCTGTTAAATGAGTATGAAACTACAATTTAGCCTAGACCCCAAATAAGTAGGAGACTACAATTAGTCATTGCCCCTAAGTAATCTGCTCACAATCTCAGCCTATCTAGGAAACATAACCTACAAGAAGAAACCAAGTTACGTATAACCATTCCTGAGGGACTTCAGCGGCACTGCGTCAAATTATACTACATGTCTTCCTTATATTTCAACAAGATATTTGTCTCCTGTTAGCAACTTTTGGACATGAAAGTATACAAGATCATTAAAATTGAAATTAGCTTAAGTAGTTATTTCTGTTAATTTTCCCTTTCTAATATGTTGTCTGTGTAATTAGTATTTTATTTTAATGAAGTTTTTAAAATGTTCAAAAACCAGAATGTAATTTTGTAAAATTTCATCCAGACCTTTTTATGCCAAATGAAAGAGTGAACACAACAAAATTAATCATGAAATACAACTCTGTTTAGGACCTAATTCAAATAATTCTTTACTAAGTGAGTGATTCTGCTTGATTCAGTGTCCTTTGGTTCAAACCTGAAAGAATTTTTTGTGTTTGTTATTTGACACTGTTTTGTATAGTCATATTTTTCAATGTGGTAAAATGAAGCAATAACTAATACATACATTTTAATGTATATAGAAAAAACACACATGCTTTTATAGTCTCAGACCCAAAATTATACCTTACAAGTAATTAATTAATTTTTCTTTCAGGCTGTATTATTTTAATTAGTAAGTTGGAGAAACATATTTTAATATTGAAATTCATAGTATACATTTCTCTGCTCAATTCTTTTGCAGACAGGCACAAAATGTATGCTGTGTTGATACAGATGATAAGACTATTCAAGGTTCATGGGAGCCTCTCGGTAAAATTCTGCCATGATATTAAAGAGAATATTAAAATGATTTAATTCCTCTTGATGGGGTTCACTTTACTCCTGTGTTGTCTCTCAATGTTCATTTGCAAGGCTGATAAAAAAAATCTAAATTAGGATTTCACTAAATGAATCCACATAATAAATGGCTGCATGCAATGAAAGTCAGTACTTGGCCCACAGCTCATAAATTCTGAACTTACAGCAGTATATGCATGAGGGACGCAGACAGGCAGAAGACTGCAGAAAACAGCTAAACATAGAAATCATCTGGCAAGAGCAGAGGACAAAAGTATGGAGCCTGGATATTCAGAAAACCCCTAGCATTTAGTCAAGGCTTTTTTTCCATCACGTATTTATTGCAGTTTGTTCAACCCTTTCCTGAGCAGCAGAAAATTGGACTGCAGCGATCCATAAACTTCAGCATTTTTTTAAACTTTTCCTGTACTTTTTTACTATTTGCTCAAGCATTTCTCTGTTACCTTTTAAGATTCCTGCCCTCAGATCCTCTCTGGAGCGCTGCTCTGGGTTTACAGGTAACCCGTTGTGGGTCAAACTCATTATTTCTAAACAGTTTCCATTCTGAATTACTCCCTGGCCTGCTACTTGCTTCTTCTCTTGTTTCCATTCTCGTTTCTTTTATTTACTGTATTGCTTCCTCGCTGGTTGCATGTAGGTTCTCACTCCAAACTGATTCTCACCCCAGACACACACACAGAAAAATCTTTCGAACCATTGCTCACTGTTGTCACTTGTGCACTGTAATGATCCCCTCATTCATGTTTCTCTTGTATGCTCAGAGTGTAAACTCTTCCAGATGAGGACCTTGATACTGATATGTGCTCATACAGTACCCAGACAGCAGCTGTCAGATTTGACTTTTTAAATTAAAAAATAAAAAGAAGAGTACTTGATTCTTTCACTTCTATCCTAAATATACTAAATACTTATGGAAAATTCCTGAATCTTAATAATTTCCACAAAGAAATAGTAGTGCCAGCAGTATCTAAGGAGTCTTCCTCAGCACACGTAAGACATCTTTACTAAGTAACTGGCTTCTTTACACAGTCATGCATCCCACAGGTACTGTTCTTTTATAAAGTTTGAAACAATCTGGACCACAAGAAATCACGTGAAACTATGGACAGCATTTTTTACAAACTTGACTCCAATTTGAAAAAAAAAAAAGAAAAGCCATTACTGGTCAAATGTTACAAAAGAACTCAATTTTAAAAGGCTGAAGGTGTGTCTGGTAAATGTTATGTGTATTCTCTACATAAAACATCTGAAGAGTATGAAGTAGTAATAGACAAACCAAGTTATTATTTGAATTTTTGTTATCCTTCTACCTTTGCTGCTAAACATTTTAAATAATGTCTTATCGAGCAGATATACAGCAGGAAGCTTAATAGGGATACTGTTTCCATAACAACAAATAGGTTTTGAACAAAACCACAATACTCAATGGTTACTGTTCTTCACAGCACATAAAAGCAGTTATTCACAATTACAAGCTGCGTGACATTGAAAAAATAAATTAAGGCAAAGGGTGCTAACAATTCTGTTCCATATTTAGTAAATGTTTAACTCATAAATACTTGAGGGGCAGTTATAAGAACTCAGAAATTTACTGTATTGTGTATGTCAAACTAAATCATGACCTGAGAGAGGAGAGGTTTTTTTCTAATGTACAATTAAATGAAAAGACAGTAACACTCAGACAAGCCACAGAAACAAGCCATCTAGTTAGGTAGAAATTGGCTCACACAATGAATAAAGGAAAGGTCTAATTCTGCCTTCAGCGAAAGTCTTTATTTTTAACTTTTTAAATTTGTACTCATGGAATAGGGTGTTCAGATTTTTTTTGTATCTTTCTTTTTTATTTTATGATTTTCATTAACTACATTATACCGTGTACACTTTGTTTTATTCTGAAAATTCCAGGATTTCCTACAAGTTATTTTACCTCTAGGGTATATATTTTTTTTTCTTGCCAAAATTTAAATTTCTTTTCATGTTTTCATATAATAATACCAAATATTGATCAGTGATGATGGGAAATGAAAATGAGACTATTTCAGCACCATAGGCAGTCCTTCTGCTTCTTTGCTTTTTTCAGGGAATAACATTTAGACTGAATTCGTAAATAAAATGGCACAGACTACAGCTCTGTAATATAACCTTTATTTTTTATCTTATGCATAATGAAATGCTCAGATGGAAACTGAGTTTAAAAGTGTAGTAAGATCTGACTCATTAGACATTTCCCAATGTAGATTTTGGAAATGCAACCTACCTGGCTGATTCTAACATCATATTGATACATTAGAACTAAAGTAGCCATATCCTTAGTGACATCTGAGGGCAGTTTGATATGAAAAAAGAATATTCAGTATCTCTTCAATTAAGACAAATGTCAGCTGCTACTGTCACTTTATTAGAACATGAAATTTCAAGTGTATATTTTTGGCTCTGATTTCACCTGGTCATTACGGGTAAGATGAAACTGTATACAATTGACTTGAGGACAGATGCTGGGAAGTTCTCAAAAATTTCTCAAGTTCTTAAAAATAAAAAATAAATGAAAGCTCTTAGAAAATGGATTGCAATGAAATCTTTACGATAATAACCATGACTGGTCTATTCCTACTGGGTTTCTACCTTCTAAACTATATTTTGCAATGAAATGTGGGAACCACTATTGACTTCTGTCTTGTTTTCTTCATTCACGGTAGTACATGCCTCACATACAAAACTTCTTGATATTCAAGCAGTATATTAGTTATAGATGCTCCTGTCAACACAGTGTGGAGGTCTCATAATTGCACAAGAGCAGATAATCAGGAAATGAGAACTATGAAAAGTTGATGAAGTACGATGTCCACATTAATTACATTCCCAGATCCTAAAGGAAATAGTGAGAAGAAATAAAAGAGCACGGTGGAGTTGTTTTAAACAGAGGCAGTGAATTGTATCCACAGGGTATGAATGCTGTGAGATATATCATGGGAGTATCTCCATTTAAGAAAGGGATTGAGGCATTTATGAGACTTTTGTCAGTGGTATGAATGATCATGAGAAAGGTCTGAAACATTTAGAAGTGTATTATTTAATACAGGTAGCCCAAGATTCAGATGTCTATCATAATCCTCTGATTTTAGCAGTTTGCAGATTACCACATGACACAATGACCACAAAAGGCAGAAGTCTGGCATTAAGGATATTATCAGTGATCAATTGAAATTAATTTTGAATTAAATGATTGCTTTGTTAACAAGTGGAATGTGATGTGGACTAAAGTACTGGCAAGACACATTTCTGTCATGTATTTCTCACTTCAAGAGTATGTGAAATTTAAAACAATTGTGAGAATTAATTTGGTATTAAGAAAAGCTTGTACTTTGA
>JANXJC010000078.1:26129588-26142097 GCA_027564655.1 Leptodon cayanensis
CTGAACTCAAAACATAGCACTGTACCAGCTACTAGGAAGACAATTAACTCTATCCCAGCTGAAACCAGGACACACATATATCAATATATAGGTGATACCCTAGTTGGTGGGGATAACAAGGAACAGGTAGGACAAGCTGCCTTCCATTGGTAATGTTCCTATGACCTTAGCAAAACCCAGAGGCTTGTATGCCTGGGAAGCCTTAGATGGGAGCATCAGTGCCCAGTGGATAATGCCAGACTTCTCACTCTGTGACCCGGTTTAAGACCGAGGTCTAGTTTGTGCTTTCTTACAGGACAATGAAGAAACAATCTATCCCAGTGCTTCTACTGGCAGTGATGATGGTGGCAGGCATGAATGGTGAAGATCTGGATGATAATGTCATGGCAAAAATGATGGACATCAATATATCACAAGTCCTTGAGCTCGCATGAGAGCAATGTAACAATTATAGATTGGATGGGGGAGGAGGTTATACTCATGTTGTTTATAGTTGGTCACGAGGTGCAGTAAATGCTATTTCAGTATGAAACACCAGATGTGACTATATCCTCCAACTAACCCATGGGATCACGAGGTGAAGTTGGAATAGTACTACACTATGCCCTGAAATTCCATGGGGGTGACTGTGTATGGTACCCAAAGGAACACCAATAGAGCAATCTAGAACTCAGTTTACAACTATAAACCTTAGCAGGCGTTACATCTGACAATTTAGGGACTCTTAAACTATCAGTTATAACATATCAGTAAAATGACTATCAAAAATTGGGCTGCATTGGATTAGATGTTAATGGAAGAGAAGGGTGTATGTGAAGTTTTGAACCTGTTGATGGATGACTGCTGTGTTCACTCCAAATGTGTCAATGTAGCTTCAAGATTAAATCAACAAAAGAAAATGGCAAGAGACCTAGAGGCAATTGCTTCTGCATCAGGGACTAACTGACTGGGGAAAAGCTTTTGATATGTTCAGATTTTCTTTGACAGGGTGGGTGATCAGCCCTCTCTAATTTTTAATAATGCTTCTATTGGAATAAGTTCTATCAAACACTTGGTAGTGAAGCCTGTAGTAACGGTTAAGCATACTCCCTTAAACCTGTTCATGCACTGGATATTCCTGTGTCAGATATTCCACTTTAATTCTAGACCAGAATGGAATGATGGCCCACAATAAGCATCAAATTCATCACACTGTGCTCCCTTTTAACTTTGGAGGTAAGAGGTGACTATACCACCACTCCGAGGAAATCAGTCGAATCATGACTGTGGTCATGGGGTGGATTGTGTGGCAGTACGCTCCTCATGCTCCCTCCCCGCCCCAGCCAGAAACAAAACTTCTCCAGGCAGGGAGGAAAAAAAACCTAAAACCTGGAGGCTGCACGTTGAAATTTGAACTGGCCAACCGAGACGTGCCAGGTACACTGAGATGACCTTCTTGGCCAATAGGGATTAAATGACCACAGTTCAGATTCATCAAGAGTATAAATGGGGTCCCGCCAGAGGACGTGTTGGAATCAGTCCTCCTTGGAGCAGTGGGTCTGTAGTCGGGGACTCCCCCTTGGGTCAGGGCACCGCCTCAAGGGAGAAAGCCCTCAGCTTTTAGGTTAGTGATATGCACATTTTGAGTCATCACTTTTAAATCTTAAGGATTCTTAAGTCAGCTGTGTAGTACTAATAATTCCCCTTACATCATTGAGCCTGTAGTTCACTGCTGTTACCAGAGTTCTAACTAACTTTTCTACTGAAGAATAAATCTGACTTTTAATACCTGTTGGATTTGAGTGTGCGTGCATCCGTAACACTCCCTAGGCTCCAAGTCTGACCCACTTAGGGCCAAGGCCAACCCAATCAGTGACAGTGGTAAGACCTCTGGGAGAACATATTTAAGAAGGGGAACCTGCTGTGAGTAGTGGGACTGGAATGTGAGAGGAACACCTCTCCAGATACCGAGGTCAGTGAAGAAGGAGGGGAGGAGGGGTGCTGGAGGAGGGGATGCCCCTGCAGCCCGTGGTGAGACTGCAGGCTGTCCCCCCCAGCCCATGGAGGGGAGCAGGGGAGCGGAGGCCCCCAAAGATGGCCGTGACTCCATGGGAAATCCTGCGCTGGAGTAGTCTGTGACTGAAGATTGCCCATGGAAACAACTCATGTTGGAGAAGTTCATGAAGGACTGTCTCCCATGGGAGGACCCCACAGTGGAGCAAAGGAAGAGTGAGGAGTCCTCCTCCCCCTGAGGAGGAAGGAGCAGCAGAGACCAGGTGTGGGGAGTTCACCCCAACCCCCATTCCCCATCCCCCTGCGCCACCGGGGGTAGGAGGGGGAGAGAACCGGGAGTGGAGTTGAGCTGGGAAGGAGGGAGGGATGAGGGGAAGGTGTTCTAAGCTTTGGGTTTACTTTCTAATATCCTTGTTTTGATTTGTTTTGTAGTAAATTAAATTGATTTTGTTTCTTCCCCAAGTCGAGCCTGTCTTTCACCCATGACCATAAGTGGTGAGTGATCCCTCCCAGTCCTTATCTTGACCTACAAGCCTGCCTTTATATTTTCTCCTCATCCCACCATGGCCAGGGGCAGGGGAGTGAGAGAGTGGCCGCATGGTGTTTTGTTACTTGCTGGGCTGAAACCATGACATCCTTTATTCCGAAAATTCGTATACTGGAGAGGATCTCAAACTATCTGAAAAATCAGAGCGCTGTAATCTATAGATTGTCTCACCTAATTTATTTAGTATTTGTCAATATCTTTTCATTTCCATTGTAAAAGTTATTTTATTTAGAATTGCCTTACTGTTGATGTTACCTATTTCAAACCAGTATTTTCTTGTTGTACTTTTATTCTATATGTACTTTATTATTTATTGTACCTTACTTACCAATTTAACCAAACCTTCTCTTGAGTGATTTACTTTGTCCCAGTTCTAAGTGTTTCTCCTCACACTTCAATATACGCTCATGCTTCAGTTTCTTTTCCCATTTCCTTGTCTGTTTTCTTCAGATCTGTTCCACTCAAGCTCTATCATCAGACTTATTCTTTCTCTGCCTGAAATTTTTTATACTAGTGGCAAATTGATTACTAACTGCATCCAATTTTGTTGAAACCATACATATTTTGGCACTTTTTTCCATAGTCTTCTAACACCTAGCATGTAATGCTCAAACTAGCAACAGAAAGATGATGAATCAATTGGAATGTTCATGAGTAATTTCAGTCTCCCAACTTTAAATGTCCATACTACACTGTTGGCATCATTAGGTGTGTGCAGGGAGATTAAAATACAAAGTGAGGAATGTAGTGTGCTTGTAGTATCTCAGGAAGCTTAGACAAGGAATGGGAGCCTGAAATTAAGCCTTACAGCTCTTTACACAGCAGTAAAATTCTGGACGAATGATTCTATATTAGTGCCACAAACAGCAGCAGCTACGGCTAAGACTGAGATTTGCACGTTTTCTGTACAACTGTTTGCAGTAACAGAGATGCTTATTCCTGTGGTGCCAGGTGCTGAAGCCTCCTGTGTCCAAAAGTTCAGTTTGGTATCTAGCTGTTTTGTGTAAAGATTTGTATTCCTTACACACTTAATCAGCCATAACTTGTTATTGTTTATGCTGCTAGACTATAGCTCTATTAGCTATTGAAGGCTTGTGCCAGAAAAAAACAGTATCAGGTTTATCATTGCGGTTGGAGGACAAAAACAGCTGCACATACTGAAACTGCCAACAACTGATCAAGAGCAGCACTGGGGTCAGGATGACTAACTCTCAACAGCTGTTGAAATACTTTAGCAGTGGACTGCTAGTGGACTAGCAGTGTGCCAGAATACCAAACATCATGCAGGAATGCCAATAAACAAGGTCACCTGTCAGCTTTTTAATTTTCATGTATATTCTGGCCTTTCTCCGCTAAAAGATTCAAGTCAGGTGTTTACTCTCAAACAGAACATATATGAGACCCGACTGAAAAAATAATTTCCAGATTTTCCACGTTTGCTACAACAGGACAATCATGTGGTATAACTTCAGATTATTTCACATTACATTACAGAACAGGTAGTTGGGTATTATGGTGATGAGTGAGTTATAATGTCTGAATTTTCTAAACTGTTTTTTTCCAGCATTGAAAAGAAAGTGACGTTTCTGAGACGTTTAAAGCTGTTTCACAGGGACAAATTCTGGCTGTCTTCACAAGATTTCATATTTGAGGAATATGAACATATCCATATACATGATCTGAAGTTGGTGGAACATGGCTGGGTTCTGAGAATCCAGGAAATTTCTGTAGCAGTTATGAGATGATCAAATAACTAATCCAAGTGAATCTTTCATAGCTTATTCTAAAGGCTGATATATACTCCAGGTCAATTTATAAAGGTATTAATGAAAAAATACATGTTGTATTTAAGGCCAAAAAAAGAAGCAGTACATTATGAATAATGATTTGGAAAGGTACTTAAATCTTGTGAAGTTCTTGGGCTTCTTTTTTCTTCCTTAGAAATTTTAAAAGGTTCCAGGTCATAAAGTGAATTGTTTAACAAGAGTATATTCAAGTTCATTTCAGCCAGTATAGAAAAGCACTAAGACTTTGAACAATACTAAGTATAAATGAGAAAAGAGATAAATGGAGAGATATTGGGAGCAAAACAACAACATCATTTTGCTGTCAGAGAACAGAAAAGCTGAGAACTAGGAGAAATTACAGAAAGAATATCCTTTGGTTTTTAATCCAAACCAATGTGATTGGAAACAGAACATTTAAAAAGTACATGATTTCCATGTGGGAAGAATAAGTAGTGACTGATAATTATGCTAGAACAGTCCTGGGTACAACTGACAGAGTTTCTCCTCCTGGAAAACTCTTACGTAAAATAAAAAAGAAAGAGTTTGAAGAAAAATCCAGTGTGTATATAACACTATATGTTATGCTACATTTACAACTCTGCTATTAACCACTGCAATCTTATTTATTAGTATAATACAAAAATGAATTTAAAACCAACTTTTGTTGTAGAGGAAAACAGACAAAACAGCCATAAATACTGCTATACCTCAGGCCAGGTTATATATGATTGTTACAGTTTCAAAGGGAACATTATTATTATCTAAATTGGACTGTCTAGTCTTCTAAGAAAAAAAACGAAACACTATAAAATATTGTAGCAACAACTTTGCAGCAGAACCTTAAAAATGAAATACACTTGATCATTTCATACATGACTTGCAGCCCTCCGTATCAGTGGCAGAAAAAGAAAAATAGCATTCAGAAATGTGCTTTCCTCTTCTAAAGATCCTAAAGAGGTTTTTGTGTTTAGGCAGCCTTGAAATTTAACTCTTCCCTTCCTATTCTCAGCACTCATTTTCTCTTAACTTGTTTCTTGGCTTTGTCCTTTAAATTTCCTTTATTCCTTTACTGGCTCTCTTCTTTAATGAACTCTATGTTGCAGACTGTCATGACTCTTAGAACTAGATCATGTGGTGACAAAAATACCTTCCTCTCAATCTTGTATCTCTTGTTGTGTGTCTCTTCTGAGCAGTTCTGACCTGAACTGTTTTTGTTAGGTTTTTTTAGTAGTGTTTGGTTTTTGAGGCCAACAAGTGTTAAGGCTTCAAATTTGCATGCTTGAGTTGAAGTCTGCCCTCCAGTTGAAAATAATTCTGGAATGCCAAAAGGATAGACTTTGCTCTTCTAGACTGTTCGGGGATAGTGTTTTGTAAGATTTGGGGCAAAATATGGAGTTTTTTTCTCTTAATAAATATAGATTTATTACATAAAGTAGAGGTGTGAGATCTTAACATGAATATGCAGCAGAAGTATTTCAAAAACCCCACCTTAAATCTGGGCATAAAACAGACATGTCAGGGACAAATTTCTCCACTCATTCCATTTCTGAGCCAGATAAGTACATTTATTACCTAATGATACATAATATTTGGTAAATCTTTCAGAGATCCACAAGATTTTGAATCTCCATGCTCTTACTATACTCTGACCTTTAAAGCTACCAAACCTTAGCTCCACTGGAACAGAGAAGACAGGGAGTCTGCAGGGAGTCAGCGATGAATACTTTATCAGGGTTCAATTAGATTTTCCTCTTTGCATCTGAGGATTCAATACGCTTTACATGTCACACTGTATTGAAGGACTTGGTTTACACAAGCTCAAGAGACTTTTCTGGGGCAGTATGTCACCCAGTGGCAGGAGGAAATCAGAGAAAAGCATCTGAGACACAGTAATATAAAAAGGATATTTTAAACAAGTAATTAAACATTTGATATATGGATTTCCACTGTTATTCTTCAGGCTGTGATACTGACACCAGAGCTAACCTCCCTTCTCAATTAGTGTATCTCACATGACTGTTGAAAGTTATGTCAGCAATGCAGGAAAATATAAAGCAGCATAATGCTAAGAGCTGTACCCTTTATCACCACTACAGGGATGCATCACTAGAACTGAACAAAGTCACTATGATCAAGCTCCGATATCTGTTCAGTAAAAGAAATTATACCACCACAGGAAGATCTACACACAAAAATTATATTATTTTTTGACTATGGGTAGATATTCTATTTGGCTTGCTTTTCCTTAAGAGCAGTGAGAGATTGGAGCTGTACTGGAGACAACTCAAAGATAGCTATGTTTCAGATATCCCTTTCTTACACAGACAGTACACTGTTAAGAACCCCAGGTGTCTTTAAAACTTTACAGTTATGCACAAAATACTTATCAATAAGATCCACTGTAGTCTGATATTAAAGCTCTAAATGTCTTAACTAAGTTAAAACCTTGAAGTCTGGCTATATCAGTCACAGGTACTCTAGATACAAATACCTTGTGCTCTATGTACTCCAACCCTTGCCACTGCTGTAGTGTCTCCATTCCTCTCACTTATAAACTGAGTCTTGGTACTAAAGTACCATGGCTCTGTTCTTTTCGCACAGTCTGGCAACTGCCTTGCTGAGTCAAAGTTCAACTAAAGGTGGACAAGTTATCACAAAAATTGAAATTCAGGCATTATCTTAGAGACGTAGAGAACTATGCTGGGGATCAATTAAAGTAAATGGAGAAACTCCCAAAGGGCTTTGGCTGTAGTCAGTTAAACTTAATTACAACTAAATGAGTACCCCCAAAGAGGTTTTAGTTCACTAAGGATCTAGAGAGTGAATAAATAAGTCTGGTGACAAAGTTTATCTTTGTTAGTGCTATGATCTGTTTCTAGTGCAGTGGTCCTCAGGAGGCTTTGGTGAGTCTGCTTGTACATCCATTAGTCATTTAAATTAATCGTTCCTCAGAAATAATAAAATCCTATGTCTTGCAGGGCACTGTCACAAAATATTACACCTTGTCTTGGCTTTTAAAGTACATATATCAAATGAAGTCAGTGAAACTAGGCTGAACACAAACAAAAGCATCTTTGCATGGCAGGAAACACAATGCCAAATAATTCCTGCCAGAGGATGCTGTAAGCAAAGTTTCCAGGAAATCCTAGGGAAGTCCAAGGAACAGAAGTCCAGTGGGGGGTTACTAAAGACAGAGAAGTCATGTTAGCCTCATCTATCCTCTGAGATGAAAGCGGCTATAGATTGGGACAACACTAGAGGGTGGGGAGAGTACCAGCTCCTGTTTTTTTCAGCTGGTAGCTGGCTATGGCCATTTAAAAGACCTCGCAGACCTTTGCTTCTGTATGCAACATAAGGAATAAATTACAATGATTTCTCACCTAAGTGGAACTATCAGGCAGATACTTTGGAAATATGAACATCAACTATGTTTAAGGTTGAGAAATTGGGAGTACTAAATGAAAAGTATCGAATCTTTGCAGATGAAAGTTTTCTTTAAAATACCTTGTCATTTAAAGGGGGAAAATCAAGTCTGGACTCCTATATTGCAATGAGATTCAAGAGAAAGTAAAATCTACTATGATTAAGACTATCACGTAACTCAGAACTTGTGTAAACTAATCAGAATTTAGAAACTGCTGCTACAAATTAGAGGAAGAAACACATTTTGAGAAGTTCTGAATCAGATTAATAGCAATGTTATCTAATGATTTACAACAGTGTAGGGAAAAAACATCAATGAAGATTGTCATTTAGTACAATCCACAGCTTCCCATGCAAACTACATATCAACTGGAGACTCGAAACCTTATTGATATTCTTCTTTCTGTTACTATTTTTTGATAATCTTTTCTTTCTGATGTTGTTCAATGCAGATAGTTAGGTGTCTTTGTGGCATTATTTATACAGTTAAATCAATACACAAAGATTACTTCCCTGATGTTTGTTTGCTTCGTAAGTATTTGTATTCAGTTACTAGTTATATTTTTCTTGAAATGGCCTATAAAGTTGCCACTTCGCTTTTCTAGTTCTTTGGCCATAGAAATAAATTTAAAAATAATTAAAAACCTAAATATAATCTTTAAATTAAGCTAAATGTCAACTCCATAGGAAGAATAACATATTTACAGAGGAAGGAATAAGCAAGAAAAGGAAAAAATTTTGAGGAGAGCATTAGAAAAAGACCAAACTTTAGCTTCCTAAACCAGAGGATTTTTTATAAACATTTATCTGGTAGTTGTCATTAACTTGTTTTATGTCTGTTGGGATCCTGACATGCTGAGACCTTCACAGAAGTAAAAAAAGACAGTATTCCTAAAGAATGCTGCTTCAACATTACAAAAAGTGGTGGCATACAAGTGACAGTACACATTCAAACAATATGCAAAGGAACCTTGACTAGACAGGCACTGAAAACTGGTGAAAGATAAAGCTCAATGTGGTGTTCAGATAATTTCCAAGGAAATTTCATTTCAAAACATTTAAAAAGACTCAAACTATAATGAGGAAAGACATGTCACATATGTCAAACAAAACCAAGAATTATCTAGCTCTTCTCTCTCTGATTTTCTGGTTTATGGTCCTTTAGTCTGTTACAAGTACCTTTGTTTACTACAACACAGGTTCCACTCTCCCATGTGCTTGCAGTTCTGTAGCTCAGATCTGTTGTAATAGCCATAAATGTTATTGAGTGACACTAGGTTTAGATGTTTGCACTGTGATCTATAGGTGTGCCAGTTAAGTACAAATGCCTGTGTGAAAATAGCTATGAAGATCTAATAATGTAGGGATTAATTTCACTACATTTTTTATAATTGTCCCCACTTCATTTGACCCTTAATTTTATGGGTATTTTCATTCATGTGTTTACTCATTTTTGCATTATTTTATAATCAGACAGCACCAGTGAGTATCAGTTCAGCATGTGTATTGATATGGGTAAGTAAGGTTATTACAGTAGCATCTGGTTTTGATATCTTTTTTATTGGCCTGCAACCACTCAGGTAAAATATTGAAAGCAAGTTTTCTAATTAATTTAGCAAGAGCTTAATTTCCTTCTCAAACTTTTCAACTGCTGAAACTAAACTTTTATAATATTACCTGCTGTTGCTATAAAGCTACAAATCAGTACTGAAATAATTGAAGCAACATAGTAAAAACTAAAATTTTGAAATAAAATTTAATCTTAACCTGATGAAAAATATGTCTGAGCTGAAGCTTCCATAATCATTCATCTGTCTGTGTGTCTGTACATCTATATTTTTGCATTGAAAGTTCCATTAAATCCATATGATTTTATGAAGGAAAATCACTGTTACCCAGATGCAATTTTCATTTTAATAACTAGAGCTTGGTTTTATTCATTTTGATTGGCTTAAAAGAAGAATCAAGATAAGGTCTTCTTCATATTAGATAGAACTTTGCCTTCTGCTAGAGAGCTCATGCTAACAGTACCTTCCAAAGAATTTTGGATCAGCAGAGTTAATTCTCTGGATCCTCCTGTTTTGGGATATTATTCATTCACAGCATTTTTCCCAGCAGAGAGAGGATCAGACCTGAGATAATCTTAATTTTTATATAATACATTATGGCTTTGAAAAAACTTTTTAAATAAAAAATTAAAATTAACTTTTTCTCTGATTTATTCTCTCCTAGTTGACAAGTACCTCAGCTGTAATGTCATACTTCCCAATGAGCTTACACTTCCAAATCCACTCATGTAGCAATATGAAAGTAGACATAATCTAAAAGCATACATTTCTTATTAATGGTCTTACTCTTTCCTGACCTTGAAATATATTCATGTTGTTTGATGTACACAGGGTCTTTAACCTCTTAATTACCTGAGACATAATATTCCCATTCTTTTTGTAGGTAAATGAATTTGAAATTATTAACTTGTCAGAGGATCAACTGGCACAGTAAACATTTTCTGTTATTTACACTGGGTAAGATTGCTTTTTAATTAAAATGACAGTTAAGGTGCTACTCATTAGAAAGTGAAGTGAAATACAGTCACCTCTGAGGTTTTCTTGTGATGTCAACAGTTTAATAACTATTTGTTGCTAAATGTTTTCTAATACTCTGACATTTCTGAGCAGCTCTATTATTTTAAGGCACTCATTCTGTCACTGCTATGTAAGAATACGATAAAGAATTCATCTGTCTATTTGTAACTATTGTGGCAAAATGTTAATATGTGGATTAGGTTGAAATTATGTAAAAGGAGGATGGGGAAAGTAAGGATTTATGTTTGCTTATTCACTTCATTATTTAGAAGCATTTTTGCAGCACTTATCTCCATAGAGTCTGAGTGCCAACGTTGCCATGTTTTTTATACATATAACATTCACGTGCACTTAAAGTAAGAAAGTGCTTTTACAGTTTTTTAAAAAGTGTTTCCAACAAAAGGACAAGCAACTAAAGAGAAGCAAATTGCATATATATTGCTTTCGGCTCACTATAAAAATGGCAATGCTTTATGAGCTGCTGTTTTCAGTGGACTTTTCATCATTTTTGTAATTTGTAGTCCTGGTCATCCTCATTCCAATAATAAAGAAGGAAATTGTTTCTCTTCAATACATTTTTTTCCTATAGAAATTAATATATGCTACTTTTTTATTACTGCCTTTTTACTTATCTTTCTTATTCCCTACACCGGTCATTTCTGCATGAACAGCACACAAGAGAAGAAATGCTTAAGGCTTAACCTTTTAGAGACAAAACTAGTCACTTAAATTTGTGTCTTTAATGAATAATTTCCTCAAAAAAGATTAGTTTGTACACATTTGATGATGAATAAACTATTTGACTCATCTATTTATAAAAAAAACAAAACTGTTTTTTGGCAAATCGGTTAATAAAACATTGTGTATCTAGTCTAAACTTGCCATTAACTGAGCTTTCCCCTTGCGCTCTAGGAAAATGTGGATCCATTAAGATTAGTTCATATGACTGCTGAAACTTTTCAGTCTAAAATATGGTTTTTTCTCCTTTTAAGGGCTTTCAGCTGTGTCTTTCAATCTTGGAAGTGTTTGTGAAAAACAAGAAACTGCATTATTAAATAATTCTGCTATGTTACTATACAGGTGCTTACTCTGTTCATAGCTGTTACAAGGAAACCTTACTGAAATCAGCTGACATTCATTCATATGCATGAATAGATGAATGGTTCACTGTATGGTCTTTTTTTCATTGTCCTTCTTTTGCAGTCTTATGTCAACTCAGCAGTGGCAGTGACAATACATGAATTATGTGTCACTAAGGTAAGGTTTTACTGTGCAACGTTCATCAGGAAACAAAACAGGACACCTCTGTTTCATAAACAGACTTCAGCTTGATCTCTAGGAAACATCTACTTCAAATTTACTCTGTTTAAACTTCATAATAACATGCTATCATCCTGTGTGCACAAGTTAGTTGGTACATACCTTCACAAGTTCCACTAGTGTCTTTTTAGGCCTTCCAGAAGAAGAAGTACTTATATTCTTACAATAGATATTCTTTCCTTTCTCAGAACATACCAAAAGCGTTGGTCTTTTAATACCACAGTAAATGTAATGTTCCTATTAATTTGAACAAGGAAAAGGTATTCTTCAGTATTTGCAACATACCAGCCTGCTCCAACCTTTCCCTATTTGCAGCAAAGGTGAAAAGAAATTATATGGTATCTCCCAGTATGTCACAATAATGACATTTGTAGAGGTAGTCTTAGATGAGCAAGCAACATCAAAGATTAACCAAATAGTTTTAGAAAACTGCTTGAGTCTTATGAGCTGACCTTCATAAATAGAAAAGAGTAAGTGTGCTGCCATCTGAAGAACAACCCAAATATTAGGTTCCGAACATGCTCAAAACAAATATGCCAAGAATAATCTTGCCTGTGTTACAACATAACTTCTATTAAAAGTGCAAGAGCTCTTAATTCCCATGTGTAAGAAATTAGCCAAGGACAGCAGAAGATCAGTATGGCTGAGTAAGGACCTCCTGGTCAAACTAACATTTAAGAAGGAAATGCAAGGGCAGTGGAACCTGGTACAGGTATCCTGGGAAGAATACAGGACACCGCACGGATGTGTAGAGCTGGGATCAGGAAAGCTAAGTCACTGTTGCTGCTGAATTTGTCAAGGAATGTAAAGAACAAGGGCTTCTACAGTTATGTGTGTTGCAAAAGGAAGATTAAA
>JANXJC010000078.1:26193209-26211902 GCA_027564655.1 Leptodon cayanensis
AAGTGCCTGTTTGCTTGCACTTCACATCTTAACTGTTTTGGAGTGGATAGCAGTAAATTTCTTTTGGCACATTAAAAAATATGCATGATTTCTGTAAGAAGGAGCCAGCTCTAATACATCTACCTCTGAGTAAGGAAGCCATGTGTATGTGAATGCTGCTCCTGGCTGAACGGGATAATTGTTTCATCTCCAAATAGGCATCTCTAGCCTTCCCCAGGAGACGAGCATTTGCAGACTAAGAAGCCAGTAGCAAAGGGAAGATGCAGGGCAGAAGCAGTGTTACTCATTTCTGTAGAGAGCATTAGATATGTCTAAGGAAGCATCAAGGTCATGCCCACAGACAGTAAATCATGAGCATAAGGCAGAAAAAAAACCCTATGCCCCATTGTTATATGTGTGATTAGTGGACTGGGGAGATTAGGAGGCATGAGAGTGTAGGAAAAAAGCATGGAGAACTGAAACAGCTGTCTAGGAAGGACTGTCAGATGGATTCTTCCTTTTACACATTACGAGACTTCTGAAGCAGCACTTTCAGCATGTTTTGGAGGGAGTTTGTAAGCTAGTATAACTCTGCACAGTAGGAGGTTTCCTGAGGCAGGACACTGACAGGATACTGTATACAGAGGGATTTCTGCACATGGAGAAGCAGGTTAATGACTCAGAAAAGAATTTTAGCATCAGATAACCACACTGGACAGCCATGTGGCTGCACGGTATTCTGGAAGCAGCAGATGGAGTGGTTTTGTGAAGAGAAAATAAAGGCAAACAACCAAAGAAAGGAAGAGGAGAAAGAAGATGGAAAGGTGAAGCCATGGTACCTGGCTTCATAGAGAAAGTGTTTTGGAAAGTGGGATTTCACTGCTATGTGTAGATTACTTTGTCTTTGATACTTTTTTCCCAGGAACCTTTTTAAGACTGCTGAAATTCTCATCTTGTGGCCAACCGGGTGCTATCAGTGAGTTTAGAAAATACAGCCCAAGGAACAGCAAGTAAACGTTTGGTATGAAATCAGCAACAATGTTGCCATGTTGTCTGCTTGTGACTAAGCCTATTACACAAACCCTGCAGTTTACCTGAGCTGTCCTACCTCCTAGGATAAACTAGACACTGAAAAAAAAAAAAAAAAAAATTAAAC
Organism: Leptodon cayanensis; assembly: GCA_027564655.1. NCBI lineage: Eukaryota > Metazoa > Chordata > Aves > Accipitriformes > Accipitridae > Leptodon > Leptodon cayanensis. The sequence goes on from JANXJC010000078.1 coordinate 26,194,345, forward strand.
AGCCAATCTCTGATCCTACCTGCTTCTCTTTGGAGACTACAGTTTCTAAATCATACAGGCACAAGCCAGTAGGAGTACTCAAGCAAGATGAAGAATTTAGGTGCTGATGGTCAGGTCTCTTGCATCAGGTAGTTTTACATGATGCAGACAAGAGAGGTTACCACTTGGAGTTAAAAAAGCCTGCTTTGTATTCTGCTGAGCTTGTTGGGATTACAGGCTTGCTTCAGGTTACTCCTGATACGTTTTGATACTGTATGGGCACGCCTATTGAACTCTGGGATGGTTTAAAATGAGTGCAAGAACCCAATTTTGGGTCATTCACACTGCAGGAATCTTCAAGAATGAACTAACCAGAGAGTGAAGACAAACACTGACCACAAGTCTCTTTGCTATTCTGCAGCTTCTCTCTCACTCCTCTATCTTTCTGTTTGACCAGGAATGTTAATGCATACCTGAAATAATTTTCCTAACAAGTGTTATCTCTCTTTTTCTTATGAAAAAAATTCCCAGTGACTTGAATTTAAGAAGGTTCAGGCAATCTGTGGTCAAGAAAGTAGCTGAATCAAAGGTTTTCTGAAAATATCTAAATCAGAAGCTGGGTACTGCTGATGGAGAAAGAATGAAAACAATAGACAAATCACTGGGAAACAGTGAAGCAACTGGCCTGAATATATCCAATATGTTGTTTTGTTCAGGACTTTTATTTCTGCCTGAATATATCTCATCTATTACTTATCCAGATTAACTCCATCAACATTTCAATATAGGTTGCTGTTTAAACATCAGGTGCTTAAAAATTTGACACTTGAAAAGTCCCACTTACATAAAATGACAGCTCTTCAACAACCTAGTGAAACTTTATCAACAGGCAAGATACACCAAATTGGGCAGTGTTGGTAGGAGATGAGGAAAATTCATCAGTATTCAGGAATGAAATACATCTAACTACATACGTTCTACCATTGTTGTTTGTGCAATTTTGAATGGTATTAGAAGATGGTGTTTGAGTGATCAGATATGTTAAAAGCCTTACATTTAGATGTCACTTTTTTTCCAGAATCTGGGTTAAAATTACAGATTCAAAAATGAAAGGGACACAAATGAACGTTGTAATTATCATTTAGGTCCTACCCGCCATTTACATGCACAATTATGTGATTTCATGACTTACGCATGACACCAATTTCTGGTGCATGTGTATTAGCCATGCACAGACTGAGGTGCAAAGAATTAGTTGTATGTGCTTATTCTAATGGGAGATGTGAAATCTTAAAGCTTTCTTAAAAGACAGACATTCACATTTTAAGATTCCTTTTTTTTCACACAGAATGACAGTTTAGAATTCAGACTTAACACAAGCTAAATCTTATTTATGTTAAGTTCAGACTTCCAGAGTCAGATGTTTAGAAACATAGATTCAAATGAGTGATGTAATTTTCAGATGTCAGTCAGAGTCAAAGACATTCAGAGTCTCCAGAAATCATGCTCTGTTTGCAACCACATTTAGTTTTACATACTTACATTTTTAAAAATGGAATCACATTAATCAAGGACATTTACTAAAAAAAAATAAAAAATGGGGCAATGTATAACTTTATGACTGATTTGCCCTACTTGAAAACTGACCTAGCCAAAGTCTTCCTGAGCTATGGTCACCATCTGCACCAAGATTATCATCGTCCTGTGAATCATGAAAAGCAAGAAGGAAAGACAGCTAATGGGAGAAAAAGGACTGAAGGTTCCTTTCAGTAATATAAAAGATGTCATCTCTGGTGCATATTTTCAGACACGTAATTCAGTACAGCAATGTCTCACAACCTATACTATCATGCATAAAATGACAGTCTTTCCCAATGATGGGCTAGTGTTTGCTCTGTTCCAATCCTGTTATGTAAATTATGTCACCATTTCAAACAGTACTGAGTGATGAGATCACATTATTTAGGTATCTGGATGAATATATCCTCTAAACAGGAAATTCCTTTTGTGAAAGTGTGTATAGCCTCTGTAAATACATGCAAAGACTCAGTTTTCGAATGTATTTGTGTACTTTTTTTACATTATTTTGTATGCACATATTATTCCTTGTTATTTTTCTTTTTTTTCTAATGTCTTATGTCGTGCGCTATCTCTTGCTAACTAATTTTCTGTGTATTCATTTCCATGCTCTAAACCTTCCACACCTTTGCCCTTTTCTACTGAGGAATTTGACAAAGTACATCATCACATGCATATTGTCTTGTCTCTGTAAAATTGCACAAAGTCAGCATGTCATGTTTTACAGAGGGTAATTAAACGAAATAATCCCTTAAAAGCCTTCCAGTAAGGCAATATTTGTTAATACCACTAATATAATAAAACTTCACTGTCATTGCTTCAAATTAGTTGAACATTTTTGAACCACACTTTGCCAGATCATTAATACCATAAAAATTTAATCAAAAGTATACCTTATATACAGGTCAACAGGACTGAAGTCTACTCCCACGTCAGGATTTTATAGTAGTCTGCATATGTAGTTTCTTTTTAATGATAAACTCATATGACCCAGATAAGAATACAGTAACTGGAACCTACATGCAGCTACTGTTTCGTATCAGGATCTCTGGGAGAAAATTTCCTTAAACTTCCCAGCTTCATGCTTCATTTGGTATTTATATTTTCATGCCTTCATGTAATACTGACTTTCACATTGAAAATAGTGCAAAAGAATATTTGTGTTAAGGGATTTAAATAAAATAAAATATCCTTACTAATATTTTACTTCAGATGTATATTAAACTTAAATTCATGGGTAAATTTGACCTGACAAAATCCCTGTAAGTTCTTAGCTGTCATAATCTGTAGAGTAATAGATTTTCTTTAGAGCTGTGACCCTTCAGTCTTGGCAGTAGCGCTCAGACACTGCCTGTCTTGGTTGACTTCAGCTCCAAAACGTTAACTTGATTTCGCTAAAAGAATCAGGATAAGAAAAATATTCCTTAGTTGCTGTAATCTCATTTCAGTGCATTGCTTATCTTGCCAATGGTATTTCAATACATATGTCTGATTTTTTTTTTTTTTTTTAAGAAATAAAGCAGGATTGACTCCACTAGAAAAAATGACAATAAAAAAAAAGAATATCTGGTACCTGTCATTCAAGTTCTTTGTCTTGACAGTAATTAATCAATGAAGTATGTCATCTAAATTCCTTCAACTTGAGCTTCTTAGCTACTGGTAAGTGGTAAGTAACTTTACCTATTTATTCTTCACAATCATTTTCCTTTTTTTCATTGCTAGTCAGGAAAATTCACAAAATAACACCTTCCAAAAAATATTATTCAGTCCAATACCATCAAATATTACTGATTTTACAATTTTTTTTCTGGATATCTCAGCACAAAACCATCCTTTTATCAATGGATCTACCTATCTCAAATTCTCCTTATTTAAATTTCTGTTTACTACGAAGTTACAGGGTTCATGAGTCAGTATTATTTATATGTAATCTGACACATTATTTTAATTAATTATTGTTCTTCTTTTCATTATCATCATTATTTTGAAGGAAAAATACTTCAATTTGTTGCTTGGTATAAGTAACTTTTGTTCAGCATAATTAACTTAAGTCATTTCACTGAGAACATCAAAACTGTCCCTTTTAAATTCTAGGCTATGCAAAACAGTAGTCTGAATTTCACAAGAGAGAAAGGACACTAAATTATATTTGTACAATACAATTTTGGAAAATATCAAATACGCCAGTTTAAAATAGTTTAAAAACTGGCCTCTCTCCCTTTTCTTTTCTTAGTGCTTATTTTATTTTCCATCAAGTTCAATGAGATTCAAACAGGTTTCGGCAGCACTTTATAGGGATTTAAAAAAAAAGAAATTCACTTTTGTTTTCTGATTTTATTTTCAAACAGAAGCAGTTTATCAAAGTGCATTACAAAACTTATGTGTTGCATTTCTCTGATCCTGGCAATATCTCATTGTGTTGAGGTCAAGAAAAAATTCACATGACAGTGAAGATGGCAGAGCTGGAACAGTTGTTATAGAACTTTTTTTTCTACATTCTGAAACTTTCCAAGCACCACTGGGATGGACTGGGCAGCCATATCTACTGATGTATTCTATTTTCTGCAACATTTTGGTTTCTGTTTCTGTCTATGCCATTCATACCAGTCTCTAACACTAACTTGCAACAATTAAAATGAATTAATTCTTTCTTTACTACAAATTTACTTACATCTATTTTCCAAGAGAAAAACATAGAGATTTATACCACTTATGTGGAGGATACAAATTGCACAATAAAATTTAATTGTTCCCTCAGAATGTAAAAGTAATATGTATGTCTAATATTGTAGCAGAAAGTTCACTGAGCTCAATAGAAAAAAGAAAAAAAAATCTTAAGCAGTAGGTCTTCTTCCATAGTGAATTTAGCTGTAACTCTTTCTTACTTTTAATGATTCGGGATCAGTTGCCATATCAGTCAATATCACACATATCACACCTTGTCATGAAGATTTTCATTTCTCCTTGACCAATGTCTAGCCTCCTTACTATTCAGTCCATAAATTGGTAAGCAAGTTGAGCCTTTGATCTGACAATGTACTTCATCTTGTCCACAGTTTTAAGCACATGAATAATTCTGTTGATTGCTGGATACAGGCCACCTATGACTCAGCAGAAGACTGTACAGTGATCAAGACGCTAAATAACGACTAGGTGGTAGGGACATAGCACCACTTTGACACACTTCTCCTACACGACTTTCAGCGAATTACTTAAACTATGCCTTAAATTTGTCCTCAAAACATTAAAGCTTTTGTCAAATAAATATTGTGAGAATATGGTATTTGAAGTTTGTGAGGCAGTGAAATACTCATTTAATAGGGTCCATGGAGAAACTAGTAATAAAACTAAATATTTAAGCCAGGGTTAACTGAAATAGACCTTATGTGGTAGAGAATAGGTGTTGAAAACCTGTAGAATACTTGAAAGAAATGAGTAGAAGATTAGCTTGGTCTCCAGTAAAAAGGTATTTATGCTTAAAAATGATGCAGAGAGCTAAATGTTCCTACTTAGAACTGCACTAGGGAAAGAGTGACAATGCAACAGGAGCCACTATTAAAGTATGCCACTGCAGTGGCAATGTAGGGATACATCCAGAACCACATTCCTTCATTTACATGTCAGTAGTTTTGGTGTGACAGCACTGAAGGACTAAAACCAGTGAACTGTACTGGTAAAGTATTAAAAACAATCAACAAATAACTCTCCTTTCTCTCTTGATACATAGAGATATACAAGTAGATAAAGGTCTACACATAAAAATATATTTATATAGATATATGTATGTTTGTATATGTAGATATGTATACACATGCATACATAGATATATCTATGTATGCATTTACCTAGTCACCTACCAGTTCCTTTTCCTAAGTAAGAAAGATTTGAAATAAAATTATATGTTTTTAATTCTTGCATGTTCTTAAATGTTCTTAATTACAGAATGATTCTTGAATTTCTACTTTCCATGGAAGATGAGTGTGGCACATTTTCACAAGAGAGAACAAAAGAAAGAATTTGCTGAACACACATATGGATGACAAATAAAATCTTTCCTTCCAAACATACCACATGAGCCCCTTGTAAGAATGCATTTTCTCTGATGAAAAGCTGTTGGGACAGCGTTGGTCCTCTGTATCCACTGTTCATTATGAAACAACATCACAATACATGATGGAAAACTTAATCTGATTGAAGAGATTGAGGATATTGGTATGACGATGAAAAGCCTTAATTTAGAGGCACTGTCATAGCATTTCCTTGTTGTTTGACTTTGTTTTACTTGCCATATGTCCATGCACACATGTGCATGCTTGCATGCAGGCATTCATTGGTATAGATATGATTTTTTATAAACAGGTCTTTGTTCCTTTTTTTTTGAGGTTTTCAGAAAGTCTAGTTCTAGTTCAAAGAGATTTTAAATGTGTGTCTTTCCTTCTGGTTTTACTTCTGAAAATGCAAAATTGTTATAGTCAATTTACTACAAAAACATATTAATTTTTTTTTCTATAATGTAATTCTATATAATAAGTATTAATCTTACTTTTTAACCTGTGGACACCAAAGCTAATCAAAATGTGGGTACCGGTGCTAATAAAAAGATATCATTTGTATTCACTAGTGTTAACAGTTTTTAAAAAAAAATAGTATGTGCAAATTTTTTTTATAATGGCCAGTTTAAATTTTGTGCAGCAAATTCTAAAATATAAAAGCTCAGCTTTGCTCTAAGGGATTTATATAAGTTTTGGTCACTGACTCCTTGAAATTTTACCCTCTTCTTGCCTTACACACCACAATTTGTCCCACCAAACCACCAACTCTTAGTTAAAACACAGAGACAGTTATCCCTTGCTGCAACAGATCTTTTCCTCTCTTGAGTGCTGAAGAAGCATTGATGTGTGGCAGTGAAATGTGTGGCAGTGAAGGTGGAGGTGTGGAGGGGACCTCAGGGTATCAGCAAAGGCCCCTGAGAGAGGCAGAAGCTGAGGGGCTAAGACCTGCAAATCCACCACCTTGCTCATCAGGCTGTGCCTGAGATTTCAGGATCATGGGCAAGAAGGAAAGTGGTCTTGGGCATGGCTGCCTGCTGACAGCATCAGAGGTTTGGAAAGAGTAATTAATCCTTTTTTTTTTTTTTTCAGTTTGGGGTGGATAAGGAGCTTAAAGAGCTGACAAGGTGATCCTTTACTCATCACACAGCACAAAGATTGGGCACAAACCCACTCTCTGCTCCAGGGATGGGACCAGACAGGGTAGAGCCAGGCAGCAGGATGCACAGCTCAGATTTACAGGCAGCTCCCAGCGAGATTTCAGTCTTGTCTGTAAGTGTAAAGTAAAGGAGGGAAATGAAGGGTTGTATTTTTTTCTCCCGCCCTCGAGTGATGTCAGGCTTTCCATTTCCACTGCACCCATTAATCTGTCATGTGTAATGTGGACTTGATTTTTTTCCTTGCAGTTCCGTCACTCTATAAAAGAATAAGTTTTCTTTTCAGAGAACTGATGGCTATCAGCAGAAAGAAATTGTTGATGAGGGGTGGGAAAGAAAGTCCTAAATAACTATTTGTAAGCATTATTGTTCACAAAAACGACTGTTTTTCTGTGACAACTCCAAAACTCTTTTCAGTAGTTTTTCACAAACTGTAAACTGCAAAAGACAACAGTGACTTCTGTTCTCCAAGAAAGTTCACTCCAAATGAGGGTTTCTAAGTTGTTTTCATGCTGTTTTCATATGGCATTTCTTAACAGAAATGGTCTCAATCAATCCTCTAGAAATTACTCTAATTTTCTTTTTCTTCTTTAACAAATTTCTCATTATGATAAAAATGTGATTTACATGACTGATCACATGAGCCAGAAATGTGCCCTTGCAGCAAAGAAGGCTAATGATGTCCTGGGCTCCGTTAGGAGGAGTGTTGCCAGCCAGTCGAGGGAGGTGATCCTTCCCCTCTACTCAGCCCTGGTGAGGCCCCACCTGGAGTGCTGGCTCCAGTGCTGGGCTCCCAAGTACGAGAGAGACATGGACGTACTGGAGAGAGTCCAATGAAGGGCTACAAAGATGATGAAAGGACTGGAGTGTTTCTCCTAAGTTTAAAGGCTGAGAGAGCTGAGGCTGTTCAGCCTGGAAGAGAGGATGCTCATAGGGAAATTATCAATGTATATAAATAGCGGAAAGGAGGGTGCCTAGAGGATGGAGCCAGGCTCTTTTCAGTGGTGCGCAGTGACATGTCGAGAGGCAATGGGCACAGACTGAAACACAGGATGCTCTGTCTGAACATCAAGAAACACTTTTTCACTGTGAGGGTGAAGGAGCACTGGCATAGGTTGCCCAGACAGGTGGCGGAATCTCCATCTTTGGAGATATTGAACAAACTGTCTGGACATGGTTCTGGGTACCTGGCTTTAGGTGGCCTTGCTTGGGCAGAAGGATTGGACCAGATGAACTCCAGAGGTCCTTTCCAGTCTCAACCATTCTGTGATCACATCATAAGTAACCAAAGATATGGGTGGTATGAACAGCTTTAAAATACAGTATAACAATGAAACATAATACATGAAATTTTAGTAGATTTTTTTTCTGAATAACGAAGTCTCCTAAAAGTTGAAGCCACCTTATGGAGAGCACACAAAGAGAATAATTGCAAACTTAATTTCTTATATTTCTTGCTTTAAACAATTTAGCTGTCTCTATGTTTGACAGAAGTATAAAGCATGACCAAAGAGATCTTCCTGCAATTTATGGAAAGTTTTCGGCTCTCACTAAGGACTTCAGGAGATGAGAGCACTAAACTGCTTGTAGGATCAATTCAAAATCAATGTAACTCTGTTCTGTAAGAATTACTCAAAATCCTTTAGTCACGTATATTAAGTCAGTAATTATGTATCTCAAATAGGCAGCAAAGTATGTATTTGAATGTATAACTTCCTTACAAAATATTCTGGGAATTCTACATATTTGACTGAGCTAGCCATTGTTTGGGACATCCTGTAGGATACTGTCCTATCTAATACTGGCATTGTAGGAAGAAAGGGTTTCTAAATATCTTAGTTTCCAGTTTGCATTAATCTTATGTTGTGTATAAGTTTTCCACAAATTTAAGCATGGTTTGGTTTTCTGCATGTTCTTTTTCTAGACACAGTTAATATCCCTAGATGAAGACACTTTCCTGAAAGGCAAGAATAACAAAAACGCTGCTGAGTGATTAAGTTTGATGTTCAACTTCCCTCCCAGAAAAAAATGGTGTTCCAGCAAAGCAAAACTTCCAGCCTCTGAAGTATTATTTAAAATTAAAGTGTCTTTATGCTGGCAGAAAATGGGATATTTTATTTTGAAAGAAAGATGGTAGAAAAATAACTTAGAACTTTTGGGCAGTGGAAGTACCATGGTGCCTTTATCTCTTCAGTGAACTGATGGTCCTGGTGAGCAGAGAAAAGAATCCAAATATAAATACATGCCGTTTCAGGCATAACCTTTTGATAGGGATTTCCCCTTAATCATTATAAAGAGTCCAGAAGGAGAACTTGATTAATCAAAAAATCAGTGGCAGGAGCAAGTTACAGTCCTGTAAGTATTCCAACCAATTGCAAAGCAATTCTGAATTCAAAGTTACAACTCGTGCAATGTTCACAAGCAACAGGACTATTATTTATAGCCTCATTTAGTTGTTTACAGCCCTGAATAAAAAAAAAAAAAAAACATAGTTGCGTCCAGAGTGTGAAAACTCAGAGCTATTTACAGAGCAGACTGAAAAAGTGATCTTGAATCTAATGGACTTAACCCTTTGAAGAAAGTTTTTTTCATTATGAACAAGAAAAAATATTTCTTGATGTACTTCTCTAATTAACCTTCAGATAATCCTAAGTGACACTTAGTTTAATAGATTTATGGGTCAATCAAATATCACTATCTGGTTAGAGTATGGGCTTGTTTTCAGAGGGAAAATGTTTTACTAAAGGACAAAAAATTTGCATAATCAGCTTGACAGAGGATGGAGGTCAAAGACATTTTGTACTTCTTACTGCCACTCTTAAAGGCACAGATGTTCTTCACAGTGAGAAGGGAGCAATCTTTATCTAGCCTTTGATTTAATTGACTGGTGGACTCGAATTTTTGATTCAGTGAATTAACTCAAATTCATCTAGTCTGCACAAGAAATTCTAATTTGAAGTTGACCTGGTTGTCATAGGGGTTAGCAGAAAGGAGCTGCCAAAAGCCAAACAAGATGCATGGGTTGTATGCTAGTTCCTGACATCAAGCTTGCACATAGTAAAAATCAGCGTAGGGTTTTTAGAGTCGGGTCAGATTTCTGAGGTTACCAGACTTTTGCTTAGCAGAACTATTGGGCAAAATTGTACAGAAGACAGAAGGAAAGCAAAAGTCTTTTTTAACTTCCCTAAGTTTTCTGTGATTCCTGACACTCAAAACTTGTGGTCACCTCCAGGACTTCTCCCACTGCCACTGGTAGGCACTTGCTCTTTAAAATCACAAATAAAGCATTATTATAAAATGGGAAGAGCATAGGAGGAATTTTGCATTGTAATTATCTTTTAATTCTGTGAAAAGTAATTTTCCAAGTACATTGCAGAATACAGTTTTGCCCTCCAAAGAAACAGAAAACAACCCTTTTAGATGCAGTCATGGTGGACAATAGCTGGCAGTTGTTGCAGAAACAGTAATAGCACCCTTGTGTAAATGCACAGCAATACAATCTTTAATTTCATAATTGCATACTATTTTTCCTTGCCTCGTTCAGTGTTCAATGCTCACTTAATAAACCCCTATTGCAATGAATCATTTTACCATCTTCATTCAGTATGGCCTTGGGCATATTTAGTGCACTACTGTGTTATAAATTGAATTATTGATTTCCTAACAAGTTTTTCTATAAAATTCATTGCTAAAGTATGTGAGTACAGATATTATTAATTAGAAAATGTATAGGAAATATTATTTAATTTATCTTCACAACTCCTGACATACTTCATGTTTTACATGCAGGCTACATCTACATTTTTTAGCCTAGGAGCAATCACAGGCTCAAATATGACATTGCCACATTGCCCAATCCAGGAAGCCTGCAGCTGGGATATATACATAACTCAGAGTGTTTTGTCTTGTTAACTGTTTCTGTGAAAAAGTCTCCATTGATTTGCCTGCCTTCCATGAAATATCGCTGCAAGACATTCTGGGATATACAGGATGAGCTTTTCATGGTGAGCAGACATATCTATGATCATAATCTGATTGATCAAATTGATTGATCAAATTGATTGATCAAATCAAATTGTGCATTTACACAGCTGTTAGTGGCATGTCTCAGGTAGCCTTTGGACACTTCATAAGTATATAGTATCTTATATCATCAGAGCATTGTACTACTGACATCAGCTGCTGCAAGCACTCAGACACTCTTGTAAGTTACAAACCTTGGGCTTAAATGAGGAGACAGCAAAATGAAAAATGTGCAAGTTGTGGCCACCTGTGAAAAAGCCAAGCTTAAATGAAATGCCAGGTATCACAAAGACAACTCTAGACAAAGGGAAAACAATCTCCAGAGCAACGCTCACATGCCTAAATGTAACTGTTTATGTTTCTTATAACTTCTACTACATTGAATGCCTTCAAATTTTGGCAAGGGGGTGAATTAAAACATTTTGAAGTAAGGCCAATTATTGGTTTTGGAAGATAGATTGCTGGTCAGAAATATGTACTCAAGAACGTTTCAATACACAGCAAACATATCAGTCTAAATTAGAGTGACATAGATAAGTAAATCCTATTGTTTCCTTAACATCATGTTAGTCATGGCTGGATATGCACCCCTTAGCAGTGATAACTGTGTACATATTGTTGCAGTAGTATCTTTGCAAGCTTTGTAAAGCTGCAGAAACAATGCAGAGAGTAGAGTAAACTATTTTAAGCACGCAAACAGAATTAGCTTTCCCCATTCAAAGTCAAGATATCTACTTTACTATTGACTATGGTTACTTAAGACAGAAAAAGAGACAAAGATAAATCATATTAGGGGGCCAACTTCACCTGATATGATGAACTAGGAAAAGATCTTTCTTATTTCTCATACTTCTTGTATAAGGTGTCTGCACATGCATTTTCTAGAGGGTTGTTTTCTTTTGCTTTGTTTTTCCAAATGGAAATATTTTCACTTGCAATAAGTAGTACAAGTGAAGTGAGTTTGGGAAGCTGTGGGTCTATTCAGAGGACTTATATATTGCACCTGATAAACAGATGGTCTGTATCATAAGCTCCGTAAGTTCAAAGTTTATTGGAAGTACCACATACCTACACAGACTCTCCAGAATTATTTCTGTACATGCAAGGTGTTTGTGGCATCCCAAACAGATCAACTCTATTGCACATGTGTAAACCACCTGTGAAGTACAAGGACAACAGATCTGAAGCTTCTCTTGAAGCTATGGGTCTGGTAGCCATAGCTCCATCATTAAAGACCTTATTTTTAGAGTATGTAATCTCCTGTCCTCCTCTCACCAGCATAATACTTTTGGTAATGAACTATTTAAGTACACATTTTTTCTCACTATGGTAATAATACTAAACTGATAGATACTTGTTTTACTTTGTAATACATATACAATCTCTCTCAGGAATTCTGCAACTAGGGCTGTCATTTTTTGTGATGTATAACACAGCTTTCCAAAACATAAAACGTTACCAAGACTTTTGTTTCCATCTTAATGTTTTATTTTGCTTATGACGCCTGTCATTTGAACACTTAATATGAGTCTACCTAACTGAAGTCCTTTCCTTCCTTTTCTACTATCCCATGTGTGGCATTATAAAGAATATGTCTGTCGTGGTTTAAGGCCAGCCAGCAGCAAAACACCACACGGTGGCTTGCTCATGCCTCCCCTGTGTTGCAACGGGGAGGAGAAAATATAGTGAAAAGCTCATGGGTCAAGACAAGACAGGGAAGAATCACTCACCAGTTGTGGTCACAGGCAAAAACCAGACTCAGCTTGGGGAAAAAAACCAAAATCGATTTAATTTATTATGAATCAAATCAAAACAGGATAATGAGAAGTAAAACTAAAACTTAAAACAACTTCCCCCACATCTCCCTCCTTCCCAGCTCAGCTCCACTCCTGATTTTCTCTACCTCTTCCCCCACAGCGGTGCAGGGGGATGGGAAATGGGGCTTGGGGTCAGTTCATCACACCTTGTCTCTGCCGCTCACTCTTCCCTTGCTCCAGCGTGGGGTCCCTCTGACGGGAGACAGTCCTCCATGACCTTCTCCAAGGTGAGTCCTTCCCACAGGCTGCAGTTCTTCATGAACTTCCCAGGCATGGGTCCTTTCTGTGGGCTGCAGTCCTTCAGTCATAGACTGCTCCAGTGGGGGCTTTCCCACAGAGTCATGGCCATCACCAGGGGCATCCACCTGCTCTGGTGTGGGGTCCTCCCTGGGCTGCAGGTGGGCATCTGCTCCCCTGCTCCCCTCCATGGGCTGGGGGGGACAGCCTGCCATCTCACCACAGGCTGCAGGGGCATCCCCTCCTCCGGTGCACCTCCTCCCCCTCCTTCTTCACTGACCTCGGTGTCTGCAGAGGGGTTTCTCTCATATCCCACTCCCCTCTCCACTGCAGGTTTCCCCTCTTAAATACATTATCCCAGAGGCACTACCACCGTCACTGATGGGCTTGGCCTTGGCCTGAGGTGGGTCCAACTTCCAGCCAGGACAGCTTCTAGCAGCCTCTCACGGGAGCCACGCCTGTAGCCCCTCCCCCCCACCAAAACCCCACCACACAAACCCAATACAATGTCCTTTTAACTTATAAATAGTAAATTTATATTGAATTACAACCATTATAGGCAGCATATTACCAAAATTGCTGTCAGTAGGAAAAAATATTGGGATTAATTAAATCGAATTATTGGATCATGAAATTGGTATTCCTGAAACAGCCACTGAGTTACCTGATGAGACAGATGCTGAGCTGTGCTCTCTGTCCCTGACTGATGATTGTTTTGGAGCAAACAGGTAAAAATTACAGTAAATTTTTCCTTATCTGTGAATTGGTAGACCATACATACATGTCCTGGAGAACACTCTCTCTGTTGTTAGTACAACATGAATTTACTATCAGAGCTGCATAGTGCCTTTTTACACTTTCTGAGGTGGTATAGAGGAAAACAGTTCACTTCCCTCCCAGCATGCATAGTATTTCTTCAATCTGCTCATAAAGCAAAAAAATGTGGACTTACCTGTCTGTCCAATTCAAATTTTTTTTGTCATTCTGGCTTTGGAGCTTTGCATTTGCTTTTCAGTACCCTTCTTCTGTCATGGAAAAAGATGAACAGAGGAATAACTACTTATTTTCAAGAAGTATCTTTCTAACATTTGAAAAATCATTAGTGAAACAGCAATTGCTAACCTTTTTGACCCTCTAAAATATATTTCAACATTTTCTTTCTTTGGAGAGACACTGGATAAATCCACATTCCTCAAAGATCGAAGACAATGTTTGTTTGCACAGAGTTTGGGTGGAAGGAGAGGAGGGCATGACAGCGCCTTCATGAACTGTTGAGAAACAGGAACCACTCCACAGGGATATGGATTTTATTTGGGTGAAAAGCAGAGTCTAAGTACATTGATGTTTGTATGGCTTAAAACTCCTGGGGTTGCTATCCATATGACAGGAAATGCCCTTTAGAAAGTATTATTTGTTTTATTAGCCCCATTGAGTATGGTGATTTTCAGATTTCTTTGCATGAGCTTAAGATCTTACAAATTTTCTGCTGGTGTTATAGAATGTCCCCCTCGCTTTACTGATAGTGTCTCAAACCCAACATCTGGTGAAAACCAGAAGAGTGGTAGTATAATTAGATCCTGAAAGCTTGTGTATATTACTTGCATCCTGTTAATATAATAAAAACTTTTACCTTCAACCTTTTGTCATAGATTTATTCCTAATACATAAAGCTAAAGCTTCCAGAGTGTTAAATTATAAAACAACCATAACTCATAAATTGAGCTTTCCTGCAAAGCTGCTTACAAATAGGAAGTCAAACAATCCCAAATTAAACCACACTTTCTATTATATGATTGTACTGGCTATTACTTTAAAATAAAACTTAAAGTAATTATAGGTAAGAAAGCAGAAAATTTCTCATATTATTTCCATTACTTTCTGAGAGGGAAAAAAACTCTAAACTGCAGCCTATGAAATTTGGATTTTCTAAAGAATTATTTGAAATCTGTCTTTGGTGGAAAAAAAGGTAAGATGCATTGTGGTTTTGCATTCTTGATTCTTACATGTCTCAGTTTGGGTATGCAATTTTTCTTTTCTTTTTTTCTTTTTTTTTTAACACAAGTTCTTAAAAAAAGCTTCAGTATTAAGCCTTTCATTACCCTGACTGTTTACTAGAAACATTTCAGCACAGATCTCCTACAAATGGGTTAGAAGGAGATAAATCACTCTCCTTGGCACTTCCCATGGTTTGCCAACTTTGTTAGCCAGCTTCTGCAGATGCCCTTCCTGGCATCAAGACTCAGGAGCCTGCAGGAAACAACAAAATGCCAGATTTCTCCTGGTGCCCAAGAAGGCTTTGTTTTCTGTACCAGAACACTGTGTGCTTTGATAAATGCCACTGTGCTGAATCAGCATGGTGGGCAGTCTAACTTTGTGACCTTCTTGAAGCTGACGGTTTCCCCCATAGACTGTCTTTGACATAGCCTATAACATAGACTGTCAAAACTACTAAAGTAAAAGAGAGCTGTATTTATTTTACTGTTAAGTCATCCTTCCTCAGTGCAGATCTCAGGTGTCTTGGCATTCTTCTGGACAATTTCATATGCTTTATTGTTTTCATCAGCTGTGTGCAGGGTTTTTTTATTTGACGGAGTGCATTCTTTGTACAGCCCCAACACCCTTTGTACAGGGTGTTCTGTCACCCTGACAATTCACATGTGACTTTAGTGTCTAGGCCTAGTTTCTAGAAATGATTCAGAACAATTTTGTAGTCTCTTGCAGCCTAAACATTGCTAGTGTTACATTTACTATATTTCGAGGCACAGTGGCAGCTTTCATTTTAGGGAATTGCTTTCAGAGCAGTACTGCCCACATTAAAAAATAAATGAAAAATGCAATCTATCTGCATTTGGGGGGAAAAAGCCCAACTCCTCCAAACCCCCCAAAACTAACACAAACCAACCTTCCCTTACTGCTGCAGATGCAACTTCTGAGGACCACTTTTAGAAGGCTTTAAAATCTCAAATGTAGGTTTCTAAGCTTTAAAGCTGTCTCACAGTTTCTCAGCAGGGTAGGCACAGTCAAATCATCACATGAGGATGAAGACAAAATCCTTAGGACAGCAGCATGCCATTTTTTGAGACAAAAACGTTTACAGAAGGCCATGGTTAGTTAAAACAAGTGTCTTTTTCATCCCTTCCACCTACAGTCCCCAATGTGTTCTGACTCCTTTCTCACTAGCAACAGCAGAATTAACTATTGCTCAAGTGTTTCCATGGGCATTGGCACAACAGGCCTTTTGCTGCTCCCAGCAGCCTTCTGATGGAAGTATCTGCCTACTTTCTAGAGCCTAAGGCCAGCCCCAAGACATCCTGCTTTCCTCAGTCAGCCACTGTTTGTAGAGTGGATAGTGGTATATCGAACAGTGCAATGAAATCATCTGAGCTGGGAGGTTAAAAAAAGCTTGAAGCAGTATGTTCTAATCACTGTCAGTATCTGAAGCAGTGGATGACTGAAACCACCAGATGTGCCATTAAGGGGAACATACCTTTATAGTTTTGTTATCTCATCATCAAATATAGCAAATGCTTTTCATGATAAATGAAAACATGTTTACTCTAAAATAAGCACCTTTTAATGTATTGGTTTTGGGGTTTCTTGCCCCAAATCAGAGAACGCAAAGTTAAATTCATTATAAGATATAAGGGCTATAAATGAACCAGGTTAGATAGCTATAGCAGAGACTATCCAGCATTCAGCATCTTCAGGCACCAAGCCTACAAGGACAGATTGAGTTTTCCACAGAGCATTGTTCAGGACCTCTGTGCTTATATGGATTTAAAACCAAAAAAATTTCTTCTGTATTTATTGTAAACACATAATCTCATAATCTTTAGGTTATCTGGTAAAACTAACAAGTGGTTCTGCTTCACCTTCTGCTTTTCCCCTGCCTTTTCCCCTCCTCCCAGTCATTTATTGCATCTTAAATTGACTTAATCACTTAATATGTCCCAAATATATTTTTGTCTTGGTAATGTGCATCTACTAGACCATCCCACCATGATTCGTCTTTCCCAGCCTAAGGACGGAGGGAACAATATGTAAATGTTCCAATACTTTTTTAATGATTTATTTTAAAAAGAACAATATGACAACTAACACAAGCAGAAAATATCAGAAGGAAGGCTGACAAAATCACTTTTTGTTACATGTTCTCATACACAGGGTAGTTTAATGCATTATATTACCCAAAGTGTTATCACCCCAATGTTGTGAAGACTGCATCCCAAGTAAAGGATTTCTGAAATCCAGAAGGAATCTCATCAACATTCAAAACTGGACAAGTGGACAAGGGCTGCCATAACATCCATATGCAATGTAGATAGTCTTTTGAACCCCTTCCCCCAATATAATCTAGTTTGATTTCATTGAAGGAAAATGACAGACATTGATGCCCTGTCATGAATAAAGAGCTCTTTTATTTGTAGCAGAGTAATATGCCAAACCAAGGACTGGTGGTCCAACAGTAGTGTATGTATGGCTTTATTTATGCACATACTGTGTTTTTCTGTGTACTGGAATGAACATATGACATAAAGTACATAATATTTATACACTAGTCTGCTAAATACCGACCTTATGATCTTCATAAACTATGACTAATGACGGAACGCTCCTGTTGTTGGTTTTATGTCATCTGAATCTGTGGGAAACCTTGTAGGAGAATAAGAGAAACTGCATAAAAAGTACAACTGTTAGCATAAGGCACAACTATTGCT
>JANXJC010000078.1:26291390-26302244 GCA_027564655.1 Leptodon cayanensis
GTCTGCAGATTTCTACCAATGCAAGCGGCATTTGTGGACTAAAAAGCCACAAAAGGAAGGTGTATAAGTTGCAAGGATTCTTTTCTTCAGAAAACAAAATATCAATCATGCTGAAAGTTTCCATATTCATAAAAATCTCTTCTGAGTTCACACTCCCTCACCCGTGAAACACTGGACAAAGTCATCATAACTAATTACGGAGTACTAAATGAGGCAAATCCTGGCAAAGCTCATATGGCTATGGAGATCATCTGGACCCCAAACAGCTGGTGAATCAAGCAACTGTGCCCAGGCTAACCCATCCTGGCAACGGGTGCCTGCATGGGGCAGGCCTGTCTTGTGCAGCCAGGAGCTCTGGCATCAGCTCCTAAGGTCAGCAGAGATCTTGCATGAATGAGCTTTCTCTTGCCCCATGAATTTTATCTTGCTTCTCCCCCCATATGAAGTTTTCTGAGTTATTCAAGCACACAAAGGAATCAGTCTGAAAATGGACAATAAGTACTTTACGGAGAAACAAATTCTGTACCTCCACATGCTTTTGAAGTTCTCGAAGTACCCTTATCTCACTATTTCAGCTTCTAGGAAAATCCTTCTTTTCTTGATATGTGAAGCACAGTGATGTTGATAATGGGAGTGCTGTCAGAGAGAAAGTAAAGTGTTTAAGACGAATTTATCACCAGGTGATCTGTCATCTTACCTCATAGATTACCATGAGCTTCTATGTATTGCAAGACATCACTCGGAAAGAGGGAAAAAAACATACTTACATTTAGAAGAATTAATTAGGAGAACTGAACATGACATTTTGATTTTCAAAAATAATTTTTGTCTGTACCATAAATTGATGACCGTCAGCCAAGATCTACTATACATGGTAGTCAAGAAAAAAAGTAGAAATAAACTTAGAGAGAAGACTAGTTTAGGAAGCATCTGTAGTAGCAAAAACTACCATAGTGTCTACCATATATGTTTGGCTGATTGTGTACCTTGAAAACTATTGAGGCCAGAGCTTACATAGAAAGAAAAAAAACATGAACATGTTCCCATTTGTATCAGTCCTTCTAAAAGGGTGTGATGGTTTTGGCTGGGATAGAGTTAATTTTCTTCATAGTAGCTAGTATGGGGTTATGTTTTGGATTTGTGCTGGAAACAGTATTGATAATACAGGGATGTTTTCCTTACTGCTGAGCAGTGCTTACACAGACTCCAGACCTTTTCTGCTTCTCACCTCACCCCACCAGTGAGTAGGCTGGGGGTGCACAAGAAGTTAGGAGGGGACACAGCTGGGACAGCTGACCCCAACTGACCAAAGGGGTGTTCCACACCATATGACATCATGCTCAGCATATAAAACTGAGGGAAGAAGATTGAAGGGGAGGATGTTCGGAGTGATGGCGTTTGTCTTCCCAAGTAACCATTATGCATGATGGAACCCTGCTTTCATGGAGATGGCTGAACACCTGCCTGTCAATGGGAAGTAGTAAATGAATTCCTTATTTTGCTTTGCTTCTGTGTGCAGCTTTGCTTTACTTATTAAACTGTCTTTATCTCAACCCACAAGTTTTCTCACTTTTACTCTTCCAACTTCCTCCCCCATCCCACTGTGGGGAGTGAGTGAGCGGTTGTGTGGGGCTTAGCTGCCGGCTGGGATTAAACCATGACAAAGGGCCAGAAGCTATTCAAGAAAAGAGAAAAATAGATGGAACTGATAATACAAGCCAAAGGGTGGGGACAAGATACAGGTTAGCTGTACAATAGTATGGCTGCACTGCTGAGGGTCGTGCAAGCAGCTAATCACAAAGAGAAAAAAAAAAAAAAAAGGTTGACCATGAATCCTACTCACTTTTGATCCAGCTTTCTACTTCCATACAGCACTAATGTCTAGAAGCAATCCTGACAAAAGTGCTGTTGTGTAATTTTAATCTCAATTACTGGCATTTTTTTAATGGTTTTACTACTGCTCTGGGTTTTCCATAGGTATGTATTTATTCATATAATCTCCTCTCCATCAATAATTGCATCTTTCTGCCGAGGGTCAGCTCTTTTTTCACATTTATGAAAAAGCTGTCCTTTCCCCCCGCCGTGTTTTATGAGTCAGTCTACATGCTATTGCTCCTGAGACCCTCCTTCAGATTGCTTCCTAGTAATTGCTTCCTATTATGTTCTCCCATGTTTTTGTGGAAGGCAGAAACATAAAATGGGTTTTTCAGTATCACATCAATGAGCCGGATGACCATTTCTTGTCCTGAGTTAATAAAAGATTATTATGTGTTTTTTTCTCAATGACTTCTCAATGCCCGATGAATTAGAGGTAAGTAAATGAAATATAGCTAAAACATAGTGGCCATTTCCTACATATGAAAATTTTCAGGTTACTGCAGTCACTTGCTTTATCTGGTACATACGAAGTAAAGCAGCAGCAGGTCATTTCAGTGGATCTGTGGAAGATAGGGTACGGATCTGTGAAGATAGGGTACAGATTTGTTTTCTTTAGTGCACTGTAAATGACTGAGTCCTCCCAGCGGAGAATTCACTCTCCACTAGAGCATGCACAGTGTGTACTTTTCTAAGGAGTATAAGTATAATTTATGACCTGTGAATTAGTCTTATTACACTCTCACTGAGAAAGATATTTGTGAAAGGATTTGAACAACAAACCATTCCAGCCACTTTCATATTTTAAACTACATGTTCCACATTATCCTCATTCTCCTAATGTTATGTAATAGTTAAGAACTGTTTTTTGTTGTTGTTGTATGTTTTCTAAGTACATGTGACACAGGTATTTTTATACCTACTACAATCTGGCAAAATGGGATTTTAAGATTATCTGGAAGAATGGTTGGAAGAAAACCACTCATAGATAGTATTTGTTCATTTAATGTGGCAGCTTACCAAACTTCATACAATAGCATTGTTAAAATTAACTGTGGGGTGGAGAAGGTATCAGAGTTTTTGCTATTTCTTTGGTAGTTTGCCTTTAAGATTTTTAAATAAAATTGCCTGAATTTCTGATTTGTAAACTCTAGCCTTTCAGTCTAAATTCCAACTTTCCTCCGTTTCACATTCCACCACTCTCTTCTCCTGTTTCTCCACTCAGGAGTGACAGAATCTATTAAACCTTTCAGTCCCTGTGACCTTGTGTTCAACTGTAGCTGTGCTAATTTCCTCACACACTGGACAAGAGTTTCCAAAAATAAATAGTATCAGCTACAAAAAAACTAACCTAGCCAAGCCTGTGGTCTATTTTATGAATAAGCATAACTCTAAAGGCATAATTGTAGCTCTGTGGTCTATTTACACCAACAAGAATGTTGTAATAGCACTTGTTTCTTTCTAGATCGTAGAGAAATACATGGAAAATGGGAATGTAGTGAAATATGAGGTAGTCACAGGAGCAGATAACTTTATTTTCTGTCATTGGGATCCACTACTTGGAAAAAAGAATAGTTGTACCTAAAGGAGTGTATTTCTCCTTGACATGGGTGTAACTGATCCCAAATATCTCCACTGTTGTTCTGTGACCCCAGCTGGAGTACTTTAGAGTGTCTACTGATGCTTTGATATGACTAATACTCACTTCTTAAATAAACATTGCTTCAGGAAATCTTTCTCCTTACCTCCTTTCTTTAGTGTTTCCAGGACTGTTTTTCTTCTTATAAAGCATTTACTCAAAAATGAAGTGAAATCGCTGTAGTTAGTGGATGAAATAAAATCCCAAATGACTTATTAGAAGCCAAACCCAAAAAACTTGGCAATTAAATCTTTTATTAATTCATCAGCTCCACAAATTCTTACTGCAAGAACCACATCTGTGTTGTTGTTTTTCCTTGGAAATGGAAGTTTCCACAGAATTATTGCTTATTTCATCTTTCAAAATATAATATGACCCCAACCATAGTTTCTTTCCCCTCTACTTAATGTAACTGTTCCAGACATTATTTTACTAAATGTCTCAAATTAAACATTCTCTGTCAATTACAGATGATAGAGATCTGCTAAGATAATGAGTGCTAGTACAATGACTGCTTTAATTGCTACATTATAATCTCCAGACCTGAAAAACTCCAGAGACCTCTAATACATGAAATGCCTTCTAGCTGTGCAGGTGTGGAATTCATTACAAGTTGTTTCTCTCCCTCTCCCTCTCTCTTACACACTCTTTTCCCTCTCTTTTTTTAAAAGGGGAGAAGTCCTAAATTCCTTGGAAGTGCGCCAACGCCTTGGGGCTTTGCAGTAAGTTGAAATATCGTTTAAAGTTTAAGCACAATGCTGCTTTGAAAGCTCTGCAGAACAGAAGAAAAAGCAGGAAAGCATGACCAGAAGGGCTGTTCAAAGAGCAACAACAAAATGGTGACATTTCTGCAAATGTACCACTGCTACATTTTTCTTAAAGGGGAAACAGCTTCAGAATGATTTTTGGCATCTCTCTGTAGGAACAACTGACCAAAGGACAAGCAGTATTTGGATGGGTTTTTTTTTCCTTTTTTTTCCTTAGCAAAGCAGAAACATGCTGGACAAGAGAACATTTCTTTGAATTGAGTTTCTTTCCTGAAAAACAAACCTTTTGTAACAGTTTAGAGTTGGTCACCAATTCAATTATTCCAGCAGTTAACTCATCTGTTTGATCTTGTATCAAAGTTATTATTGCTATAAGACATTCAGAGTCTCTGTAGAAAACCTGAAACAACGTAAAGCTATCATATGCAAAGTTTCAGTTTATGCTGAGGTCATGTCTAGAGCAGATGAGAAGGGGACCGTGAAAGGGAAGTCATTCAAACATGCTTTTTTAATTTCACTGAAAAGGCCATTGTAACTTATCTAAATTACACTGACTGCAATAATCAGGTAGGACATCACAGAACTGTCCTTAATCGACCCTTTCCATACATGTTTCTCTGGCTCTGTGCCACCATGGAAACTCATTTAGAGTGGGAGAATCTTCGGTCATCCTTAAAGATAATTTTCTGGCTACTTTCTGGCTATTGTGCCGGAAAAAGTGTGGAGGGACAAAGACAGAAGCTGAGGTTTCAACCCAGAATCAATATTGTGATAATTATTCCATGGAATCATGCTGTAGAGTAATAACTGAAGCCATCACCTAAAGAAAGGTGTTCTTTGCTCCTCTTCGTCTGGAACACCTATGTATGATGTCACACATAGGCCTAACTTCCAAGTGCTTCTATGGCTTCTTCTAAAAAAATGTACTCCTGTATTGCAGTGGACCACTTCTGTATAGTGACTGGGGGACTCTGGAGTTATCCTACTCTTGGGGTTAATTGAGCTTCACTGTTTGGTTTGGGTTGGGTTTTTTTTACTAGTTTGTTTAATTAAAACCCGTTTTACTGAGTAAAATCTCTTGAGATTGCACATGTAATTTACATGAATGCATTGTGAAGCAGATAGTTCAAAGGATCAGGTGAAGCAACATTTGACTGCAGGTAACCCAATAATCCTTGTAATTGGGCTTAATAATGCAAACAGGAAAAATAATGGCAAGTATGAAAACATTCGTCACTCATGCTCACAATATGTTCCCCTCTAGTGAGAGAAAATGTTGCTGAACAGTCTGTTAAGGTAATGTTTTTGCTTAGTCTCAGTGTCAAGAGGTGGGGTTTCCTTACTGCAGACTCTTTAAAGTTCCACTTCCTATAGTGTGTAACCAGTGACAAATCCATGAGCCCCTTCCCAGATAAAACTATGAGATTGGTGGGAATTTTGTTTAAATAAAGGCTTCAGGATTTGTCCAGAATCCAATGCAGAACTTGATAGAGTAATTCAGTCAACTTATCTGTTGAACACAATACAAGATCTTTTTGTGAAAATTTGACTCTGGCACTTTAAAAATTGTAAAGACGCATCTGTTACATTTCAAATGGTCCAGGGTAGAAAACAAAAAAAACCATTTGACTAATTTAAAAGAGCTAACTAAGCTGCCAATGAAATACACATTAATTTTAAAACTAAGAAAGTCCTTTTTTATCAAATCTTGATCCAGTACCTAATATTTCACTGACTTCACGTCATGCATTTTATTTCCCCAGTTTTTGGTTGGTGCCAGAGGTCATTTAGCTTTCGCACAACACACTTTCCAAAGATTTGCCAAAGATATGATGGCTGAAGTAGCATTTGATATGTTCCTGCACAAGGCAATTTAGAGGTTTTCTGGACTGATGAGAACTAACTGAGCACAGGAGTGACCCAAAAACTGTATCTGACTGGTAATCATAAGATGGACCTGTAGTCTGGTCTATCACACACATTAGATTTAGGTGGCCTATAGATGCCAGCTGTCCCTGTAGCATGCAGCACCAGGATTCTCCTGTGAAGGCTCTGTCAGCAGCACGGCAGGGGCACAAAAGCACTCCAACTACATGCTAGTTGGTACAGACCAGATGTGGGTGCACAAGACTAAACATATGGGCAAGTCTGAGTTTCCTTCACTGGCTTTCTCCCATATTCACTCATGGTCACACAGGGGTGTCAGGCTGAATCCATGTAACCTGTGTTACATGGAAGTTTAGGTGCATTGTGGCTCGCATTCATGGTTCAAGCCTTTGCCTGAAATAAAAACTTCTAGGCCATGCCATGTAAGCCCTCAAGCTTCCACTTTTTTGCACATATAGTACATACATGCACCCGGGTTTTTCGCGCGTTTTAAGCCTGTCCATCTGGCAGGTGATTTTCTAAGGCTGAGCTCTACATCCAGCTAAAGCATACATGATGAAATTGTACTTAATGAACTGTCATTAACATGTCCAACACTGAGATCTCTATAGCATAATCTGGCAGTTTCCAGAACCTCTCAAGCATTGAATCTAAGGACCTCTTGACTACATTTGTTCTTCACCTCATGTATTAGAGTATGTTTAATATGCAGTATTTGTATGTTGCATAACATACAGCTACCTGCAGGTCCACTTACTTTCAGTAAGTATCAAGGTAAATCTTTGAAGGCAAGAATCCTGTGATTTCCCTGTGATTTCCTTGACCACCCAAAGAGGATTTAAATTAAGTGTTGAGAACTACAAATAGGTTTTATTCACTGTCCCCTATGGAAAAAAAAAAAAAGATTTGCTATCCCCTATGGAAAAAAAATTAAGGAAACTAACTTTCACAGTCTTAAATCCAGAGCTCTAAGTCGGATGACTGTAGAGGATCAGCAGGTATCTGGAAACGCTGGGGAGTTTAGAGGACCTAGTTTAAGTTTTGTAAGGAAAATTGTAAGCAAGCTAGAGATTTTCACATGTGAATGAACATTGTGTTCAGACACTCAAGTGTAAATTTGAATTAAACTATCCCTCTAGACCCAGTCAGAGCAAGGCAGCTGAGCCAGACTTTACTTCAGACACAGTTTTCATCCGAGTTATGTCCCCTGCAATACCAGATAGCAGACACTCCAGAAAGCCCCTACTCAAGGCAGAAAAAGTCACTGAGTACAACATACTTGCAATATACTGATATGATTCTTGTGCAGAGTATTCAGGAGAGTGATTCAAGCGCCAGCTGCATCCATTGCAGTCTCCCTTTTCTGTGTCCTTCAACTGCCAGCACTTTTGAGTTTGATAGGAGAAGCTTAAAAACATATGCATTCTCCCTCATTTGAATTATTTGGTGAATGTAATATCATGGTCCAAAATATCCATGGGCTTTCTGTGGTTAGTAAATTACAAGTTTTCAACAATACACTAGTGATTTTAGAAGCCAGAGCTTATTAGTATTTAAAAGTATATACAAAAGATAAAAAAGAAGAAAAGAACACTGCCAAAAAACAAGTGGCTAATATTAATTTCAATCTCTGCCTAATGTTTTTTTCTTTTGTATTTTGAAAAGCAGTACGGTTAAAGGGATGTGTTTTCAGGGCATACAGGTTTTGAAAGGGGGTCCTTTTTCAGCCTAAGAAGTAATTGGAAACTTTGTTTTAACAAAAAAAAACCAATGTAGGTAACTGATCCAATGCAAGTGATTAATAGCAAGTGGATAGATTGAAGATATTTGCCTCATTCAAAAGACAAGTATGTGTCTACCTCACAAATTTCTCAGTACATTTGACCCTAACAGGGCACCTTCTCACTATTCAGAGAAAAGGCATGAGACTAGATGAACAAGACAACTGGTCTATTTTCTGCAAATAACCCTTCCCCCTGGAACAGTAACATATTTGTTAGGGAAGGAATTCCCTCTCCATGTCTATATTTTATAGAGATATAGGTGATTTTGGTCTCCAACAAAATCCTCAGTCTATCCTGAGCAGTAACGAGAAACAAGAATCCAGTGCTAATGAGTTTATAGAAGGTAGAGTGCATTGACAGGCTCATGCACTTCTCAGTTTGTGAATACAGTCATGACAACTGTTGTTGTATTTCACTACTTACTTGCTGCCTTCCATAAAGGTGTTAGATTAACAGCCCTGAAGACTTACTTCTCCTGTTTTCCTCAAGCACATTTACATTACAATTATTTATTACCTCTAAAATTTACTTTAACATAGTGCTTGCTCATCATCACACACCATTCAATTCCAGGTCGGGTATTCAGTCAGTGAAGAGGAAAGAAGGGAGCCCAAAAAAAGCCAGTTTTATGTGGCTTATTATTGTCACTCCAATAGGAGTTCTTCCAGAAATGGGAAGGTGAAGGGCATGGGCAACAGTAGCAGGGGGGAGAAAGAGGAAGGGATGAGGACAAAACCAGAGACTTCTGGGTAGAGACCTAGGGAAATATTGAAAGAGTATAAGACACCAACACCTGATCAAAGCATAGGGAGCTAATTTGCTGTACTGAGATTTTTAACGGCCAGTTCAGAAAAACAGCTGTGATTTCAACAGTGCTTCCTCCAAAGCAACTGAGGTACCTGCATATAGTATCAGAGGAAGAAAGGAAAGCCTATAAGAATTTGTTGGTTTGGGTTTTTTTTAATCTAGTCAGACCATTTAGTCTTTCTGTCCCCACTCTTGTTCCTTCATTTTCACCTGCTCATAAACTCATGCAAATCTAGTTAATGGACCTCTGTTATGACTGCTAGTGGAAAAATATGAAGTGACTTGTGGCCTTTGAATGCCAAGACTTTTTCATGTGCATGCAGGTGACATTGTTCCCTGTTCAGTTCAAACTGTGTTGTGAGTGTTTGTGTGAGCAGAAATGAGCAGAAGACCTGATTTTTGGTTCTGGATACCTGTTCAGAGAACCAGTAAATGAACTTATAACCAAGCCTACTGAGGTCAGTGAGGGACAGAGCTATTATCTCATTTTCAATTCTTGCCTTTATTTGTTTAGCAGCAATAAAAATTTCAATACATAATAATGTCTTGTCATGCCAAGATGTCTCCCTGCATTAACATCTTCAGCTCTGGGAACAGTGTTATTAGTTAATTGAGATAATAAAATTGACAGAAAGAGAAAGCACAAAATTATATGGTATGTCTTTGAACAATATTACTCATTTCTCTGTAAGGAGAGATACTTATAAAAATAGATGATGCATATACTCAATAATAGAATTACTAACAAAAATGCAATGCATAGGATAACAGAATGATAACAATGTGATGCAGTGCTTAGGATACCACACATAGTAAACTGGTGATAAACTAGAAATCTCCGGGTAATTTACTATATTGTAGTGCCATAGACTATGCACATTATCATATTATTTGACGCCAGCACACTCAGCACTGCTTAGCTGCATGTTTTCTTTAAGAATATTCTGTAGACTTACTCTGGCTCCTGAGACACCCTTAGAGAGTTCCTTGGAGAAAGGACTGAACCCTGCCATACTTAAACACATTGTGTATAGCCAAGCCAGTTACCTTAGTTGTTGCTGAAGGAGAACTTTACACCTTTTCCCCACTTCATTCCTGTACAGCCATGACCTGTGCTTTGCTGCCCATCTGACTTCACAGTAAAACACTATCTCAAACAGCAAGAAACTTCCTCCCCAACACTATTTTTATGTTAGCTATTAAGTCATTTTAGCCATAATTTTGTGAGAATTTAGATACTTAAATCTTTTAATATGCAAGTTCACCATGTAAGTCCTACTGACTGCTCAGAATTCCCAGGAAGACTTACATTTCCACTGTGTTGTAAATATGAAGCCACATTCACATTTAGCATGCTAGGATTGCTGTGTGTCTAATGAGCTGCCCAGGCAACATTTCTGACAATCCTGGCAAGATTGGCTCATTAGATTTTCTTTTGCCTAAGATTAGACCTCTCCAGCAAGACCAAATGTTGAGGCATGATCACCTAAGAAGCCTAAAGCAAACACTACCTATAGAAAAAAACAGCTGTGTACATATTAACGGAACCTTGCTCTCAGATAAACAGTGTGAACAACGGGCTGGGTCTTTCTTCATCTCTCCTGTTGAAGAACTTCCATTTTACACAAGTATTTATTGGAGCAGGTAGTTAAACTGACAACTCCCATCTGTCAGGTGAACTCATTACTAACAAGAACATGGAATCAATCATTCTCCCTTCCTCTATCTCTCCTTAGCTTAATGGATATTTATTTGTGCAACCAGAAAGAACTATGATGGGATCAAGAAAATGGCATTGCTGGCTTATGGTCAACTTGGTGTCCACCAGGATGACACCCAGGTCCTTTTCCACCAAACTGTTTTCCAGCTGGGTGACACCCAACGTGTACTAGTGCATGGGGTTTTTCCTCGCCAGGCACAGGACTTTGCATTTTCCCTTGTTGAACTGTATGAGGTTCACGTCAGTCCATTTCTCCAGCCTGTTGCAGTCTCTCTGTATGGCATTACAACCCTCTGGTCTGCCGCACTTTCTCCACTGCGACAATCTAGGGAAAACGACGCATCGCCAGGGTCTCGCCCTGGGGAGAAAACGGAC
>JANXJC010000078.1:26382921-26398877 GCA_027564655.1 Leptodon cayanensis
GTATTAAAAAGAAGATTATATAAAGCATTATTAGAATTGAGGAGGGAAACTGTTACTCAGCATTTCAATTACTGAGCTACATGAGTGGCAGTAAGAAATAATAGAGGCAAATTAGTACTATTGAATATTCCTAAATATCTATTCCGCAGCCTTGAAAAGTGATTTTTGTTTGGATACTGTCATCAATTTGGAAACATTCAAATAAGCTCTGTTCTGTCTCTACTTTTTCAAAATTCATTTTCCAAAGAATTTTGTCAATGCAAAATTATGGACCTTGAATGTTCTCCTTATTAGTCTGATTGCACCCCTATTAGCATTTTTCTGCACTCTTTTCCCTGCTGTGGGCATGTATAATTTATTGAAAGCATTCTCACAATTTACAATCCAACAAAATAAACAGTAAGGCACCTTCCATAAAATTTGATATTTTTAATTAGCCCACAGAGACTGCGAGTACTGAGTGCTGTATATACTCCAATAAATCACTTAGGTCATGCCATTAGTGAATAGGGTAGCCTTACAGTATACATAAAATGATTGCCATGTCGTCGTCACTACAAGAAAAGGAAAGGCTGTGTATTACAAACATGGTGAGTCCTACAGATGCTGATGAACTTGGATGGGATTTTTATTTAAATATTAGAAATTAATAATGGTTATCCTCCTTCCTCTATTACAAATGATGTATTAAAGTTATATTTTTCTCTCTGTCTAAAGTGTTAACTGAAAGACAATGTGGGGATATTGTCTTAATGAAAATGTGTTTATCATTGACTGTAAGTTGGGGGTGGGGGTAAGAGAGTGCAAAATGGTTTTTAGGTTAGGCTTTTCCTCTTGTTTCCTATAGTCTAAGCCATGCTTGAAATAAAGCAAAACAAAACCAAAGACCAAAAGCCTCAACAAACCAAACAGTGCATCTCTGAGGCCAAGTTGCATTTATTATGGTAACAGAGATATTGCTGTATGGATTTCAGCAGTATTCAGCTGTCACATTTACTCACATGAACTGATAAATCTGTAATGGCTGAAACACAGCAATTGATTTATGAGTTTTTTGGAATGGAATGGAACCACTGAAAATGCCCTTATTAAAAATCTGCAATTTTTCACAAGGAGTTGCTTGCCTTAATAAATGTGAGAATAAGTTTGATTTCACTCAGAATTAATGTAGTTTGAAATTGAAATGAGTTTTACTTCCTGCCTCCAGGAGGTCTGCTGACATTTTTAGTGTAACATCTAAGACTATGGAAAAAAATGAAGCTGAAAACAGAAAATGAGATAAATTTTCCATAATTTGCACAATTAATACATTTGATGAGGTCAAAATCAATTTAGTTTACATGATGCCAATCTGGTACAGGACCAAGCTATTTATTTTCCAACATCAGTAGCCACTATCATTACTGTAGCTGATGAAATCTGAGTATCATATTAATTAAGAGGTAAGTTTATTAAATACATACTCATTTTGACAAACTTCCCCTTTCCCTCATTGTCACTTACCCACACTGCAACTGGAAAGGCAACCTCTGTGTGATATGAGGATATTACACTAAACACATACCTGAGAGGATAATATTATAAAGACAGATATTCTTCCACTCTCAAGAGAGAAATATGTCTAATCACAGTATTGCAGGCTTCCACCTGGACAACACTTCTGGCTGATTTTGTAAAAGTACATGTAACATGAGATACTTACACACACTTTTAGAGCAGTGTACACTTCTAGCAAAAAAATGTTTTCTGAAGAACAGAATAAATAATACCTTGTTCTTTAGCTATAATGCCACACTTTTGCTTAAATAAATAAAGTGATGCTTTTTTCTTATTTTTATATAATTCAGCCTTAGTTTTCTCAATATTGCTGCAGCAACATTTTTCAGAACACAAATGTTAAGCCTTATGCAGTGGAAGAAAAGTCTCTTCTTGTGCTATACAGAACTTACAGTGATGTCCATCTTACCTTTGAGGAACAGTCAGGAAATATTTTCTTTTGTCCACAGTTAAGTTGGCTGGAATGGGAAGAAAATGAACATAACAGAGTCTTTCCATGTCAAGAATCTCTGTTCATTTCGTTTCACTTCCCTGTCCAACATTTCTCCCAACTATTGTATGCAAGAGCTGTAAGGAAAAATAAAGTGCCAAAATTCACCACATTCACACCAAAAAAAAACCAGAAAATTAAAACAAACAAACAAACAAACAAACAAACAAAGCCAACAACAAGAAGGGAGAGTTGGAAGAGAAGGTTGGTTTGATTTATGAGATTAAACTCGTATACATACTCTGGAACTCAAAAACGGAGCAACAATATGATAATTTTTAGAATAAATGATTAAATATATCTTCAAGTGATAGCTCCCCATAAATATTACATATAAGTCTATGTTTACATTGCAGAAAAGATCTGATTTTAAGTAAAGCAGAGGTATAAAACACAGTTCTGCTTCAATCTTTTGCAGCACACTGTAAGTAGCCCGAAGCCATTTAAAAAACAAAGTTTGACTCCCACAGTCAGGGTATGTATTTTGTATTTATTTATTTTCTTTAGCAGATGCTATGCTGACATTTCAACTGTCTGACTTGTCACCTCCAGAGACTGTGTAATCCTTCCCTAAGGAGGACCAGAAAGCAAAAAAGTAGACATAGAACCAATGAAAGACAAATATAGAATAATCACCCTTGCTATTGAATCAAAACTTAATGTACACTGAAGAAATAAAACAACAAAGAAACAGAGGAGGCAAAAATATTCCATAACAAACCAGAGGGGTATAATGTCAGTTCACATTGGGATGGGGGATAAGATGTGCTCTTGCCTGGGGTACTCAAATGAGAACTGCAATGAAGCATTTCCACCACAGGACAATGTGGAACTGCGAATGAGGGAGATTGAATCCACTTAAGGACAAATTCAGTGGGAAAAACTTCAATCATTAGGAGAAAACACTTCCAAACAAAGAAATTGGGTAGTATTTGGGCTCTATGGTAACTGAGATTGCAGAATTTACTAATTTGGAGGCTGAAATATCATTCAAAGGCTTAATGCAGGTAAAACTTAAGACCATGAGACTAAAAATTAAACATTAGATTGCCATAAATTTCAATGCCTTAAGCCTTATCCAAACCTAATTGTTGGTTGAAAGATTCTTGTTTACCTCAGTGTCTCTTATGGTAGGCCTTTGCTTGCTGTGTCAAGACACTGTATAAAACCTTGAGATGCTGAATGACTGTGCAAGACAAATTCTTGTTCAAAGTTGACTTCTGGATGGTAACTGCCAGCCAGGGAGAAAAGCTTTTCCATGCAGAGGGAGATCCTCTTGTTTCCAACAAGCAATCATCAAAGCTGAAAAGGCCTCCTATGACAGAGGTATCTTCTGTCTCTATACCCTAACGACACCCAGGAGAGTTTCTCAGTAGACTCATCTAAGCTTGAGAGCTGTATTCAGCACATGTACGTATACATGGGACATATATGGGACAAAATACAGAATCAGTAATAGCTCAAAACATTGTACAGAATAACATGCAGATCAGGCAACAGGACAGCAATCCACTCCCATTTCTGTGCTGGAACCTGTTTTGCATACAAGGCGGGTTGAACACCCGTACAGAACAGAACTGTAGTCTTCATTGTCATACTTAGTGAAAAACATTCAGATGTCAGAACAGTCTCTTGATTTATTTATTTTGGTATGGAGACTTTGAGATCAGGAGGTGGGTAAGGTGTCTTCTCTTTTTTCTTTTTTTTTAATTGATTTCAAATATATTTATATATTTATTTATTACATAATGTTATTATATAGATATAATATTTAATTTTTTTTACATTCCAGCTATTGATTTTAAAGTTCTTCTCTCTAAAACAGTGTTGTACTTGATTAAGTATTATATAGGCTGTGAATCTGCCATTGAAAATTACTATGTGATGCTTGACATTCATGTTAAACCCTGTCTGAGAGGGGGTCCTTATTTTCTCTGGCATGATTGCTTAGTGTAAAAACACAGAACTGGAGGAGACTTCCTAGGTCATCAGTTTTAAGTCCTTTGGTATCACAGGCAATCACAGTCTATATTTCAGTATAATTACTACCTTTTAAAAGAAGTTTTGTGTCTCATTCTCACCACTTTTACTGAAAGATCACTTTAGAATCTCATTCCTGAGTGTTACAAAAGTCCCACTTTCAATTTTTTCATAGTTTATTTACCCCACACACTGTATTCACAAACATCTGTTATATCCTTTCTTAGTCTGTGTTTTGCTAGCCTAAACAAGCTGTGGTCTTACTTTCCAGTAGGCTCTCTTTCCCCTCATCAACTGAGATTGAATTCATCTATCTTGAATATAGTATTTAAAATTATGTCTCCCCAGTACTTTGTAGAATGGCTTTAATACTTCCATGTCTTTGCTAGAAATATCTTATCTGAGACAGCTTAGGACTGCATTTGCCATTTTCTTATCAGTGCTTCAATCATTCTGCATTTGATTAATGTAGCTGTGTTTTCTTCTCTGACATTTTTAACTGATGAGCTTCCAGCTTCTAGAATAATTTTTTATTAGTCACAAAGGATGGAACTTTGCATTTTATACTGCTTAATTTTACCTCTTCTACTTCAGTTGTCCACAGACTCCTTCAGGTCTTTGTATATCAACCCAGTCCTCCACAGAATTCAATCTGTTTCCTTCCTGACATCTTAAAGATTCATTAGGACACTTCCACTTGATATCTGTGAAAATAGTAAATTAAATTAGCCCCATAACCAACTTCTTTAGTAACACAAAAAAATCTAGCCCAAACCTGCTTCTTAACAGGTCCTTACCTACTGTACAGTTCTTCTACAATTTTTTCTTCCTTTAATTGTATTTATTAATAAATTTCCTAAGTGATCTCATAGTAAATACTACTTTCCTGATTAACAAGCTAGATTAATATCATGTTCTTCATCTATGTGCCGGTTTTGGCTGGGATAGAGCTAATTTTCTTCATAGTATCTAGTATGGGGCTATGTTTTGGGTTTGTGCTGAAAACAGTGTTGATAATACAGGGATGTTTTAGTTACTGCTGAGCAGTGCTTACACAGAGTCCAGGCCTTTTCTGCTTCTCTCACCACACCACCAGTGAGTTGGGGGTGCACAAGAAATTGGGAGGGGACACAGCCGGGACAGATGACCCCAACTGACGAAAGGGATATTCCAGACCATATGGCATCATGCTCAGCACATAAAGCTGGGGAAAGAAGAAGGAAGCGGGAGACGTTTGGAGTAATGACATTTGTCTTCCCAAGTAACCGTTAAGCATGATGGAGCCCTGCTTTCCTGGAGATGGCTGAACACCTGCCTGCTGATGGGAAGTGCCGAATGAATTCCTTGTTTTGCTTTGCTTGTGTGCGCAGCTTTTGCTTTACCTATTAAACTGTCTTTATCTCAACCCATGAGTTATCTCACTCTTACTCTTCCAATTCTCCCCCCATCCTACTGGGTAGGAGTGAGCGAGTGTGGCTGCATGGTGCTTAGTTTCTGGCTGGGGTTAAACCACGACAATATAAAACATAGATTATCAATACATTACACAATCTATCTATGAAAAATACAGAATGTACATTATCTTCTTTTTAATTTATCTGTATTTATTTAATTAGAAATTGCTTCCATATTTGTGCTGAGTTCAGACTAGTGAGACTGCAGTTACTACTAACTCTGTAGTTACCAGCAAAACAATGACAGAATACAAGCTTTTTCTTACTTTCAATAAAAGTCAGAGACATTTTTTTCATTGATTTTAGGAGGGTGAGGCCTGAGTCCTAAATTACCTCCTTTTTTTAAATTGAGGTGTTAAATTCGGATTTCACATGTCTCAGTCTCCTTGCTTCTCAAGACTGGTTTTATCGGTAATATGATAGTTTTAATACTAATCCTAGAATTCAAGGCCAGACACTGGGCAGATGAATTTTTCTCTGTTACATGATTACTAACATGGTGTTCTGTTGTAACAAACTGCTTTTCCTAAGCATCTGCATCTTGGCTCACAACTTTCAGGAGATAGCATTAATACTGTAGGTACTGTGGAAACACATAGAGAATCAAAATATTTGATAAAGTTTTCACAAGAAGTTTCAAGAAAACCCATCTTCATTTATTTTGCTAATAACACACATACTATTCTAGAAGAAGATACAATGGTGCCACAATTTAAAAAAAAAAAAGATTTTTTTTCCCCTAAGTCCAAGACTAGGGTGTAATAGGTTGGAGTTTGTTTTCTTTTTTATGTTTGACTTTTCCAGCAATCTAGATGTCATGGAGATATCATACTTTCATCTGAATTCTGAAGGATTTTAGGTATTGGGAGGTAAGATGAACAAAAACTTGTTTTAAGGTTTAGGTATTGGGAGGAAGATGAACAAAAACTTGTTTAAGGTTTATGATAATTGTAAGTCAAAATTGTATCAAAACAGGTATACTCCACTCTTTTCTCTTGTTAAAAAAAGAAATAGTTTAAAATTAAGATGGAAATGACTTAGATATAATAGTCTAAAGTACAACAGAGTACCACGTGTGATACCTTAACACTTTTTTTAGCCTCTTGTAGCATGTGAAGGGTATATTTGCTTTTTTTGTCTTAGCACAGAATGCAAGAAATGATTTTGTTTGGAATTTTTTTCATTTCTCCATTCTGGATTTCATATGCTATTGCAGAATAAATGTCACTCAATCAAGTGATGAACTACGCTGGGAGACAAAACAAGCCAGATGTCCCAAGTTGTGAACATTGTTTCAACATATGTCCCTGGGCAAGACAATTGCTATTTTGCAGAGAGGATTGAGGTGTCCTTTAGAATCACATCAAATCTACTCCCTTTCCTAGATTCCAAGCAACTTTTCTTCCCATTGTATATGCAATATAATGTAAACTTGATTTTCTTCTTAATCTGTTTTTAATGTTGAATCAGGAGATATGATGAGTTAATCTTTTAAAAAAACCTAGAAATATATGTACCTTCAAAAAGCAAGATGTCTAACAGTATCTAATTATGTTGCCTTCATAATCCTATGCAAACTTCAGTTGCACGGCAATGTGTGGATTTGGCTGAAGATTAAATTAATCCCTGTTTACACATATCACGTAATTCTATCTCCTTTCCCTGAGGGAGAGCATGCAGAATTTCAGAAGCATGAGCAAGCATGCTAATTTTGATAGCAATGAGGCAGATTTAGTTAATAAATGCTCTGTGTAACAATATTACTGTGAGAAAGGGTTTCAAGTACCACTCAGAGATCACCTCTTCCTCTCAGCCAGACAAGCAGTTCAGCTGAGTATCTTTGCTTCAGACACTCTTCTGGGATTTAAATCAATCTACATAGCCATCTATTTTACTCCATATGCAAACAGGAGGGAAAGCAAGCCAAAGTAAGTGCTCTGTTTGCGGTATCACTTCCCCTAATGTCAGTGAACTCTCTGCTGCCCCCTTTTCAAGCAGCTGCTGCTGCTAACAGATGGCAACATCTGGGAGCGCAATGCCCAAACACTCATGTATGTTCTTCACTCTTGCCATGCCAAATATCTGCTAGGCTTTAAGAGAAATTGTGTGCACTAGTTTTATTCCTACCTGCCTGGTTTATTCACCTGAACTCCACCTACTTAAAACCTCAAGTCCGTGTCTCTGTAAAATCAATACTCTCAAATTTTTGGAGTAAAATACTAAAAAAATAGCCTAATTCTTTCCCAAAATTTTACAAGTCCAGGAAATATAGATGTACCCTGGAAAAGTAAAACAAATCCAAAGACATGAAGCTATGGAAATCCTTAGATAAATGAAAACCTTAATTTTGTCTATAGCAATCCCATAGAGTAATGACACAATTCTCATTAATGCATAATGGTATTTGTGTTCCTAGACTAAATTAAACTGGACTTTAATACCAAATCAAAATGTTTTTCTCCATGAGGGCAACAATTACAACAAAGATTTTAGCCTGTGTATGACTTATTTCAAGGCTGTCTTTTAGAGTCTCCAAACAAGCTAAGACAATGTTGCTGAGATCCCCTTTTGTGTGGTTAGCTGGCATTCAGAAGCTGGCAGGGAAAAGATTAACATTTCATGGATGAACAGCTTCAGTTGCAAAGGAACCTACACAAAAGAGAATTATCCTGGTCTCAGCCATGGTGAACAAGTATCCCTTCTCCACAGTAGAAAGAGGATAAGCATAATGGAGTGTGTTAGTTAAAGGTTAGTTCCTCTTTGAAAGGGATAACCTCCTTTCAAAAAAGTCAGGATTTAGCAGTGTTAAACGATCTTCCTAGTAAATTTAATTTAGAAGTCAAAGTGGAGGAACCCTCTTGATTAGCACATAATTTAGGTCACCGGAAAGTCTGTTTGACTGTTTTGCACAGACTGTGAAAAGGATGCTGTTAGATTCCTGTTAGCAACATACAGTGTAACACAGAGCATTAAATGAAAGACTAAATGAAAGTTATATGAAAATAAAATTTTAAAATGTGCTACCTCCTTAAGGAAGAAAGAATGTGCCAACATCATACAAAATATAAAATTTCAGTTTAACATTCAAAAACTACACAAGATATTTTTTCAAGATGGCTGGTAACGTTTCAGGGTCCTCAGCAGAGAGTGACTGAAGGACGTTAAAGAACACGTGGGTCAGAGAACTTACGTACAGGGCATAACAAAACACATACAGATCGGAGTTTCACATTGATGAAGATGACTTTAGGGCTGAAAAAGTGACGTCTGGTGGGCAATAACATCCACAGATCCAGGCAATGAAATCTCTTTGTTGGTGATTCTTTCGGTTCGCTTATGATGCCCTTTACTATGTATCAATAAAGCTACGCATGGTACCACACCCCGTAGCTCAACAGGGGTGCCCATAAGATTGACAAGGACAGAGGAATAACCAATGGGAGCAATAAGCACAATATCAGTATCATTTTATCAATACACTTAAAAGACACAACATAGGCCAATGACTCACAAGGAACTAGCAACAGCCCTGCCACACCCGGCACCTAAACTCTTCTACAGGCTGTACTGTGTCTGAGTTAACCTGTTCACCGTGGGCACCTATCTTCTAAACTCTCGTTCCATCTGACACGCTTATGGTTTCCCACTGGTACTTGTTCCCTATTTCATCTTAGTTCTTACACTGTGCTGTGCAGGCTGGCTGTGTAAATCTGATTTAGGTTGTCCTTTTTGAAGAGGGAGGTGGAGAAGAAAGGAAAGTGAAGAGCAGAGAAACTTTGATAATTCAGGAATCTCAGTTCTCAGTATCCATTACACGTTTAGTCCCTGTGCTGGGCATTCGTGGTGGGGTGCTGGCAGCAGGGGGCTGCAGGGGAGGGTCTCTGTGAGGAGAGGCCAGGGCTGCCCTGTACCAGACACAGCCAGTTCCAGCCAGCTCCAATGGACCCACCGCAGGGCACGGCTGAGCCCAGAAGCCGAGATATGGCACCTCTGTGGAAACATAGTTAAGAAAGGACAAAAATGCTCCACATCAGTGAGAGGAGCGGGGTGGGGTGTGGTGGTGGGGGGAGCAGTGCAAGAAAGAACCCTGGGGACACCAAGTCAGAGAAGGAGGGGGAAGAGGTGCTTCAGGTGCTGAAGCAGAGATTCCACCACAGCCTGTGGAGGGAACCATGCTAGATCAGAGACACATCATTGCAGCCACTGGAGGACCCACTCAGGAGCAGATTTTATCCTGAAGAACCACAGCTCGTGGAAAGGACCAGAACTGGAGAAGGGACAAAGCATGAGGAGGAAGGAGCAGCAGAGAGGAGCTATTACAGACTGACCCCAAAATCCAAGTCCCCACCCCCCATCCCCCTGCATCAGGAATGAGGTGAAGAAGTGGGGAATGAAGGAGTGAAGTTGAGCCTGGGCAGAAGGGGAGGAGGAGGAAGGGGTTTTTTTGTGTGTGTGTGTTTGTTTCTCACTATCCAGCTCTATTTTAATTGCCAATAAAGTAAGCTAATTTTCTTCAAGTTAAGTCTGTTTTGTCCATGACAGTAACTGGTAAGCAATCTCCTTGTCTTTATCTTGACCCACAAGACTTTTCACCTTATTTTCTTCCCCTGTCCTGCTGCGGCAGGGGAATGAGAGAGTGGCTGCATGGGGGTCTGGCAGTCAGCCAAGGTCATGCCACCACAGTCCCTTAAGTCCTGAACCTCTATCATGTGAATAGATGACAAGTTACTAATAACAGTAAGAAACTACAAAACAGGCTCCCTATATTTGGCTATTTGGTCTTTCAGGAATCAAAACACCATGAATTCCAGTCAGGCTAAATTTCACTGTGCTAGCTTTGTTACATTTCCCCACCAGTTCTGCTAAAAACTCAGTTAACAAAAAATCCAGATGTTCTTGATTATGTGAATATAACATCCAGAGGAAAAATCCAGTCTTTTACATGCTGTTTGCTGTTAAATTTAGTGTGTTTTTACTAGGTATAAAGTTATTCTTCTCTCCTAATCCTTTGTTTTAAAACTAATGTTGCAGAGAAGTCCAGACAAAAGGCTTATTCAGTGCTGAAGTGCAAGACAACATTTTCTAGATTCAGGGTTATTCTGGCATTTACTTGCTCTACTTCTAAAGGAATATCTCTAGGTTCACCATAGGACTATTGCATGCATTTTCCTACCCTCTGGCAGAAATTCCACAGAAGAAGGAAATGTCCTGCTTCTTTCTCATTCAGAATTTGTGAATCAGACTGTCTTCTCCTGAATGTCCTTAATGTCTAGGCCCATAACAACTCTCAAAGTTGTTTTCCGGGCAGATCAGCTCTTAAGGACTCATTTCGGACTTAGTTTTGCTGATAAGATTATGTGATGCTGATAAATACAAATCCTTACTAAGAACTGAGAGCTCTAAGTAGTGTTGTACTTTACTCAGGAATCCACACAAACTAAATTTGGGGCATATTTTTCACAAATCTTCAAGAGTATAAAATACTATGTTAACAAACCCAAAAGCAGGAACCATCAATATATGTAATTATTTGCTGTCATCTTAAAAGAATGCATTTTTAAGATGGTAATAGTCCTTATAAAATCCCTCTTTGTAATTTACTGATTCCCTGTTATAAACACATTGTCTAATGATTTTATAAGAGCTTCCATCTGAAACCAAAATAACACAGTTGCTATTGATTAGTAAGAAGAAAACTGGACTGTCCCTCGTCCAGCTGCACAGTTTCTGTGGACTGAAGAAATCTTGGGCTAAAAAATCAGATTTTAAACTGTGAACAGGTTCCAAGTACTGCAAATTCAATCAGAAAAAAGCTACACAAATTCAGTAGATTACCTGATTTACCAAAATACATTGTCCAAATCCAAAACATTTAAACTAAATTAAATTTTTGTTTGTTTGTTTTACTTTTAAAAAGAAAATCTTTGGCTTCTTTATAGTTTCCAGTTTTGCCATGTCTTGTGTGATGCTGACAGAAAAAAACCTCTATAAACTATGCCAGTTACAAATCATGTATACACAATTTCACAGAAAGCTGTGTTACACAAATATATATGTGCGTAGTTCCACTAGTTTTTTGGACTAAGCTTAGTTCTTTCTGCAGAGTCAAAATAGTAACTTTAATTTAAAGCACAGTTACTGACTCTAATAATCAAACTAACAGAAGCACTTCCTAAATCAGCCAATAATAGAAACAGAAATAATATCTTGTGGTGGTGGGTTTGATTTTGCTTGTTTGCATAAGGTACTTCCTACTCCATGGAATACACACACACAGAGACACAGACACAAACACAGATGCAGACACAGCCATGGATACAGACATGGACACAGACACAGAGATTTTTGCCTCATATTAAATACTGTAATTAAACTATTCCTTAAGCTAAAGTGAGATAACTCCTACCTGAGAAGCCTGAGGATGAATATACTAATTTTAATTTAAGCTGTTAATTTGCACTGGCTGTCCATCAACAGAGATTTATGACCGCTAAGTTTGTTCCTTAACAAATGCCATGGTACCATGAAGGTTTCTTCTGGGAAAACAAAGAATGGGAGCACAGAATAAACAAGAGTTTATCAAAGTGGATTTAGCCTTTTTAACATGAATAATTAGGATGAGTTCTTTTCCTGGTCAGGAGGATTTATTTACATTTAGCCAGGAGCCCTATGGATTATGTCTCCAGCCAAGGAAAATTTGCCAAACTTGGGGACCACTGTGGAGCACACCCCCCCTGGCTGCAGTGACTACTTGAGGAGGAGCAGATCAGCTGAGTACACAGACCTGAGAGGGGAACCACTCCCAGGTCCACAGTTCAGACGTAGGCCACTGAACCACTGCTAGCCTGCACTCCACAGCCGCTGATCCAGATTGGCTGTCACAGTGAAAACAAGGACGTAACATGCACAGTTTACAAGTGATAAATATTTTGACTTTGCATGTATTCCGCTAAACACGAAGGTCAGTGTAGGCTTTTCTTACTTGTTTCAAATATCTGTATGGTAGATATTTTATAATGTTGTGTGTTGTGTTATGTGATTTGACCTCATTTGAGTTTTGCTATGCTACCTACCTGTTAAGGCTATCCTTTAATGTTTATGGAGAGACCATACTGAACATTTCCATCTCTAGATGCAGTAGATGTGATGCTTTCAGAAAAACTTTCTAAGATTAAATTAACATATTTGCCATTTACTACTCAGATAAACCTGCCTTCCTCTCTTCACTAGTTTCTCTATTCCTAAGAGGAAGATGCGCACATGGCAAATCAAAGCAATAGACAGTGTTTGGAAAGCTATTTCATGTCAGAAGAAATGAGAGATTGAGAA
The DNA here is from genome assembly GCA_027564655.1 of Leptodon cayanensis. Classification (NCBI taxonomy): domain Eukaryota; kingdom Metazoa; phylum Chordata; class Aves; order Accipitriformes; family Accipitridae; genus Leptodon; species Leptodon cayanensis. The sequence continues at coordinate 26,395,732 of JANXJC010000078.1, forward strand.
TTTAGCTCACTGCTTTCTCAGTGACATTGTACCTGAGATTAATACCTGACCGTATTAACGGTCTTGATTAACTAACCTGTTATTTAACTGACGAGAGAGAAAATATCAATACCAAAAGCCACTATCTAGCTTGCAAGCAAACACATCTTCAGAAATTGAAGTTCAATACAGTCACTCTTGAATTAACATTCATCTTCTTAAAACAGCTACTTGCTGTACATACTGAAGTCTGTTCTTGTACTCACAGAACAATGAGAGCCCTAACCCAGTCTATTGTGCTAGACAAAATCAGCTGTACCTAGGACTACAGAGAATCATGAAAACAGAGCTGTAGGATACTCTGGTTACTCCACAGTAAATCATAGTATTTTCTGCACTCCTACACTATCATTATTAAGAGAGCAACGACTGTAATTGGTCAAACCTGTAGCCTCATCTATTCTCAGAGCTCAACAAAGGCATCTATTCTATGTTTCAAATCAAGAAACATAGTGAGAGTTGTGTAAATCTCCTGCAGGTGTTCAGACCAGCCAGCTACATATTGCCTCTTAACAGAATTGTGGGGATTTCTTAGGAAGGCAAATAGTGGCATTGCCACAGAATGAATAATCTCAGCAGCCTGTGCAGTTTAAAATGTTCGAATGTACCTATCTACCTCACTGTATTTCACACATGCCTTAAAAACAGTGTACAAAAACTCAGATCATCCAAAATAAAACAGGTCATGATTTTCTGGTTTTCAGGTCAGCCTAGGTACTCATTGTTTATGGAATTTCAATTTGCATTTGAATGTTCAACTTCTTTCATTGATAATAACTCTCCTTAGAAGCAACTTCCGTACCAACAGGATGTTCCAGAGCTTTCTCCACACCAAAACCACGTACACTGCAGGGTTTCTTTTGAGTCTGGCACCACTGCCAAAATCAAAATTACCTTCACTACAAGATACTGATGAAAGAAAAGCCCATGACTGGAAAACTACTGTGTTGTGCAAAAATTAACAATCAAAGAAATGCATTGATATCTGTACTAAGCCCAGTTTCAAGATAAATCACAAAAAAAGGCACTTTTTTACTTGAAAAGTTAAATTTTACTTCCTGGGTAAGATAATAGATATGAGCTGGCCACATAAGTCTTGTGTCAGTCATGGATCTACATTTTCCCGTACTAGGGAAACAATTTTGGTGCTGGCAGTTATACAAGCACATTCTCAGTCATTAAGAAAATAAGTTCAGTTTGAAATCTGAGTCCAGTTTAGAACCTCCACCGTCAGTAATTTTTTTGTTTGGTTTGCATATTAAGATCAATGAAACATTGTGGAACTGATATTGACAGAGTAACATTAATGCAGATCACATTCATTTGCAAACTTCCTTACAAGGTTCCGGGTGGTACTCTTTGACAATCTGTGTATAAGTATGCAAGTGCACATGTGTGTCTCTGAAGGAATATGAACACCAAGAGATAGGCATACCACCTATGTGGAAGCAAGCTTACAGGAGCCAGAAAAAAGGATAGTGTTTGCTAATAGCTTCAGAATAGTTGGAAGAAAAAAAATACTGGCAAACTCTTATGCCAGTTCAGAGTTACTCTGAAAAGGGTCTAATAAGAGGATGTAAATGACTATGACCAGAAAAAAAAGTAGAATGTTCTTGGATGTACGTTGACCCTGATTGTGATGATTTATATATAGCACACCACCAGAGTACAGACATACCATCTGGAGTCACTAGACATGAAACTGTAAAATCATCCATGTGTTACTTGACTTACTGTCAGGCCTCTAGAATAGATATCATCATAGTCCAAAGTGTTATATTTAGGTCACTTCATCTCCAATTTACTTCACAACACTTTCGGTGAGAAAAATGGCAATTGTAACTATTTCACATAGTGCTAAAAGGAATTCTACTGAAGGGAGGAAAGAAACAAAAACTTAAAAATACAACAATACTGGAACTTTTTCCCTCTGACTGTAGAAGCTTACTGTCAGCTTAAGAGAACTTGCAAGCTTGTGGCAAGTTTTTTTCCATGCTTGCTAATATGTGCCACAACTGAATTATAAATTATTTGTGGTAGGATGATTATGTGATTACAGGAGGAATCAGGAAAGGCATCTTTTCCATTTTTAGCAATTGTATATACAAAGGAGAGCCTGTGTGTTCTCATACATCCATGTTCCTCATGCAAACAGAAATGAAAAATTTAGTGCAAGCTGAATGAAAAATGAACTGACTTGTATTTATGAACATCATTATTTACACAGCTGTGAATTACATTACAGCTCAAAAATGTTTATATAAACAAAGTTACAGAATAACCCGAGTTCACTATTGTGTGAACAACAAGAGTTACCAATGTTAATGCTTAACTTCTTTTTATAGTGAATCCTTTCAAAAATATTACTGATAATAAATAGCTGTTCCATACTGCTACATTTCAAAATTCACTAACAATGGGCTGTGATCTGTTAAAACAAAATTTTAGGGAAAAAAAAATTCATTTATCTGTTAATGCTTTCTCTATTAAAGATACAGAAATTTAAGATTTAAGCCCCATAATTTTTCTCTTCATACTGATAATCTGAAAAAAATACTATCAGTTAAATAACACCTCAGCTGTAGAGCTAGTATTTCCAAATAAACACAAGAGCTATACATAGATTCATAGATAAACAGTCACTTTTCCTGTTTGAGAAAACAAAATGTTTTTTAAAAATACTTGTAAACTTTTCATACAGTGCAATGAGAGACTTCACTATTTACACAGAAACAAATCCATTGTATTCTACCAGCTTGTTCAACCACATCATCTTAATAGTGTTGCAAATACTCTGATAAAGAAATTAAATTTCATTATATATAAAAGAGCCAGGTTTGATTAAAAAGTAAAATCGTAAAATATAGGAGTGTGAAATTTGCAATGTAGCCATAGGAACTTGGGAACTTCGGGAAATGTACTATGTGTAACCATAAGAATTCAAGTATTGTTTAAAATCAGTTAACGACAGAAACTTTAACAAAGATTTGTTGATTTGTAGTGTTTTGTTTTAAGAAACTAAGGAAACCGTCATGGACACCAGTTTGCTGCTTGGAAACCCCTTACCTTTCCGATCTTGATCTAATTAACGAGGATTCCAATCAGTA
>JANXJC010000078.1:26436708-26459108 GCA_027564655.1 Leptodon cayanensis
AGTGAAATACAGCACTTGCCATGCTAAAGGAAGCCATGCCACTCCTTTGCTGAAGTCTTTAAATCAAATTCACTAGTGTGTTCTGTGAAATAACTGTATATATGAATTATATATAGTTTTTTATATAGTTTCTAATATATATAGCTTACATATAGTTACATACATTCCATATATGTTAAATAACTATATATATTAATTTAACAGTGAAACAGTAAATTGAGTTATCCTTTTTTTACTCAGTACTAACATCCCTTTGTTGTCCTTTTCAGAGGGAAGGTTAAACACTCAACCTAATTCCTCAAACAGAAGGGTGTTTATAGCTGTTGGTTTGGTTGAAGTCTAATAGGTCATCATGGACTTGGTATCTGAATGACTGAATATTGGAGAAACTGCTCACAGTGGGTCTGAAAAGGAGTCTGACTTAGGGAGAATCTGATATGCCTTTCCACCTGCAAAAAGAGATCTTACAGGAACAAGTAGTCATGCAACTCTTGTGTATCTTTTTTGACCTAATTCTTTCTCCTAAAATTTCCTATTACTGTTGCAGTTTCTCTAATCATAGTGGTACAAGGATGCCTTGTATAGTCATAAAGTCATCAGTCTCTTGTGTTTTCACCTACAGCTTTGCAGGATCTGTGTCTTTTTTAATCTGAAACATGCATACATGCTCAGGAACATGTGAAACAGTGTAAAAACAATCTATCTCCAAAGGACTTAATATATGCCTGCTGTAGAAGTGTTACAAACAATGAAAGTGTGAGATATTGAGTCATCAGAATATATGCTTGCTTAATAATTATTTACTTCAATTAAAATGTCGTGGTCATATGAGAATAACATCTCAAAATACTGAATATCATGCTAAAATATGCATTCATGTATGTCACTTAGGTCGTGCAATACTTGTGACCGTGCAAATTCCTTGCATTCTTTAATCTTCAGTTTTCTAACTCTTATAATATCCTTCCAAGGATCCAATGGCAATGCAATTATCCTCAGTTTAGAAATTACATATTCAGGCCCAGACAAGCTAAACAACTGATCCAAGGTCTTCAGGTCACCCTGTCTCAAATAAGGTATTGAGACCACTTCTAAAACTAAAGCTAGTGCCCTATTTTAAAGGTCCTGGGTTTTGGAGCATAAATGTCCCTTTTACTGCAGTTTCCCTGATCTGTGTGCCAGGTAAGGAGCAAGGGCAGAACACAGACATAGAGGTCACCCTCCAGTAATCTGAAACTGCAGCTGGAGAAAAGTCTATTTAACATTCCTTCACCCCCAAGAAATCAGCTGAGGTATGGAGAAATCTGGACATTAAATTAATGATAAGAAAGAACGTCCTCTCTCTTGTAAGAATAAAAATGTGGAAAGATCAGCCTTCATGCTTCAGGCATAGCTTTCCTTGGTAGATATACTGCTGCTAAAGCATTTGGCATTAGTTGCTGTGAGACATAGGAAACTACACTAATTGAAGAACTCACCTGATTTGCAAAAGCAATTCCTAGGTCTCTACATTCCCAGCAATGTAACCTCTGATTTTCAAAGATGCTGGCTATCTGTTCCCCACTGATCTGATATCTAGCTTGAGAGACATGTTTTGGCTTATGAAAGGGTTTGGTTTCCTGATGTCCAGGCCTTTGCATTGAAATGAAAGTCTTGTCTCTTCCACACTGCAGCCTAAAACATAACTGTTATTCACTGTGGTGTATTATAGTAACACATCAAACAAAAGTTATCTCTCCTGTGACCCTTAGAGTCAAATAGAAGTACTTAAGAGCAAATTTAATCCCTTAATGGCCAAATGTTACAGTAAGTTCCTAACCCTATAACTAAAATGTAATTGCAGTGGTACTCAGAAAATCAAGTTTTGTATTCCCAAGTACTTTATGTTTGTTTTTTACAGCATAGTAATTATAATCCTTGCAATGATCATTCACATCAATTTCCAAATTCAATGCTTGCCATCAACTTCTTAGCAAAGTTAATATTTCAGTATTGGTCTATACATTAAATTACAGCAATCAGGAGACAACAGAGCAGGATTTCCAATAATTATTGATGAATGACTTGATGTGTGTTTGTGTGCATACATACATGTATATATGTTTTATCATGTTGACTGCAACTTACCTCATAATTACAAGACACAAGTGTTCTTTGTAATGAAGCTTTGTGTGTTTGTTTTTAATACTCTCATAGGTACACACTTTTAAGCATCTACGCCTAAGAATAACCTGGTAGACCTTTCACAGTTAATTTTCCTGAGCATCACAGAAAAGTGTTCACATTTTTCTAGAGAATGAATAACTATTTTGCACAAGGCATAAACAGACTTATGATCACAGTATCTCTAATAAAAGTGCTCTTTAAAAAGTTCCAGGGCTTTAAAAATTAGTTTCAAAAGGTTTTTATCTGATTTCCCTATGGAGCTCTTATGCTGAATTCAGGCTGAAGATGAACCCTTTCTGTAGGCATGGAGTATAATGGGTCAGAAAGTGAAGGGGAACACATATGGGGTAAAAGCAAACACAGATACAACACAGGAGGCACCCAGAGGGAGAGACACAGAGGCTAGCTTTGAAATGCTGTGCAGAAAATGATGTTTCTGCAGTTTCAGCTACTTAACTGTAGGAATAAAAAGCAAGCTCACTGAGCAAAAATCAAATGAAACACAGCCTAGATGCAAAGTTTGGAATCATACTCTGTCCAGCTCCAAGGATGCTTCGAGATTTGACTGTGACTTGGGAGTGAGACAGTTTTTAATTCTGATCTAAAGCCTGTAAGTTTGGGGAAATATATATTTCTCCATGCAGTTAACTGTTCTATAGAACAGCTGGTCACAGTTGTAAGATTCAGCACTTGCTAGTGTGCTTATTAGGTGATATTTATCCTTAAACTATAAATATATTTTACAGGCTGCTTGTCAAACAGTAGATTGAAATAACTGTCTTTAATTGCCTGAATGCAGCCATAATGGCACATCACTTTGGGGTTTCTCACATAACAGGCTGCATACAAACAAACAGGCTTTGCGTCTCATGCAAAGCTGCGTTCTCTTCATCTAAAAAAAGTATTCAGTACATGGTTTTTTACTTTACAGTTTCTCATTTTGATTTGTTTTCCAAGTAAGCTTTTGACAGCTTGGAAAGCCTTATGTTTGGAAAGGGATTTGGGAAGTGGATTTTTCCTCCAGAAGGTGAGGCCAAGAAATGCATCAATCACTCTTGTTGCTTTCTGACAGTTCAAGTCACCAAAGGCATTTGATAAACTTTAATCACTGTCACAACTGTAATGGTCACACATGGGATTGAAAGCACAAATCAGCTACATCACTGAAACATAAGTAAGTGAGAGGGAAGAGTGTGTGTGTACACGCATACATATGTGCATGTGAGACAATGCATTTCACAAAAGCACCATCAAAAAGTAGCACGTTGTTTTCAGTCTAAGAGTAGTAGGAAAGTATGAAGTTCTTAAATAAAGTGCTCTCATATTATTTAAATATTGTGGTTTGCAATTTGCATTAAGTTATAGCATAAATGTTTTAAAATGCCATTTGACAATATAGCAATTATGTCAAGAAAAGTAGAATTAGTACTTTTCACGCTCCCTTAAATTTAAGAATAACACATATCACACAAGGGTTTGTTCATTCTACTACACTGGAGAATTATTGACTTGAACAGAAAATGCAGCATTTGAATCTATCCCAGTTTTTTTAATAATTATAAACAATTTATAAATAGATCAGCAATTTTCTTCCCCAGATGTTCAATGCATTTTAGTCTATTAAAAAGGTGAGCTGCTTTAGGATTTGAAGTTTCTGAAAGTTTACCAAATTCAGAAGCTACAGTATATTTCATAGAAACATAGAATCATTTAGGTTGGAAAAGACCTTCAAGATCATTGAGTCCAACCATCAACCATGCCCACTAAACCATGCTATAGAGTACCCCGTCTATGTGCTTTTCGAATACCTCCAGGGATGGTGGCTCAACCACTTCCCTGGGCAGCCTGTTCCAATACCTGACAACCCATTTCTTTGCAAAAACTGTGACATACTTGAACAGCGGCTGTGCCAGAGGTATGCTGCAAACAGAGAACTCAGGAAAAATACAGAGATCCCATGTGTGTTAATTTTGTTACTCCCAAGGAAGGATGAAAGTGTAACTATGAAGATGGTATTCTATTGCTCTTCATAGAGAATGATCTAATGACATACATAGAGTAAGCAGGACGAACTTGTTTATCTATTTCATTAGGAAGCTGTACTGTCACTTTCATATACACACATAAAACCTGCCAGATTCAGACCTGAGGGGCATGCATATGTTGCTGTGCACATATGTTGTAGCTTCCATGACTCCAGGAAAAAAACAAACAAGTCTATCCAGGTGGTATTTGTCTTGTGACATGAAGCAGAGGAGGACAGCTCCATGGCTGTAAATACAAACAATCCTTGAAAACCAGGCCCAGTATGTCTCCCATCCCTGTTTTGAGCAGGAGGCTGGAATAGGTAAGACCCTGAGGCACCTTCCAACCTGACTCCTAGGATCCCATGACCCTATGTTATTGATAATCTTCCTTTTTTATCTATAAGATGAAATTTTATGCATTGTGATTTACTGTTGTTACTATTATTGGAACACTTGTAATACCATATCATGTCAGCACCCTAATCCTGAGATGGAATCCTCTGGTACTAAGTACTCTACAAGCAGTGAAGTACACACTACATAGACAAGAGATGGCAACAGACAGATCCAAAATTACAAGGAATTAATAAGCCAGTAATAGTCAGTATGCTAGGCAATACATGGAAGCTAACCTAGAGCAAACTGCTGCCAAATATATGTAAAGGACAACAATAAACTTCTGAAGTACAGCAAATGCTCAACATTCACAAGAATCTGTCACACAAAATCATGCACTGGTCTGCTTAAACAAATCAGTGTCTACAAATCAGTTTGCGCTTCTTTTTCAAAATGGTTTCATTCCCTTTCTTCAGGAATTATTTAAAGCTGTATGTATTAAATCTTAGGTGTTTCTTATGCCAAAGTCTCCATAAAATCTTGGATGCTGAGCAAACAACAGCTAGCTGTGAGCTACAGTGATCAGCAGCTAGTCCTATCTTATATCTGATGCACTGTCTTAGTATGAAAATGCTGTCATCTGTTTCAATAGCTCATTATGAACTGAGAGATTTGCTATTATTATTACAAACCCAAACTACAAAACACACAAAAAATCTGCAGATCTACTGCGCAACAAAAGCTTTTTTTTTCTAAATAAGTTTCTTGAATTCAATACAGTATTTAAATGGAATGGATACATTCACTGATGCCCGGAATATATCACAGCTTATTTAGCAGGTTAATAGTATACTGTTTAGGTGTGTATGTCACATATTATTGTTAAAAATAATATTTAAAATACTTAAGATTTAGTCATAACATTTTTTTTTTTATATTTGGTGCTCAGTCAGTAAGTTTTGAAAAGTTAATTCAGATTCTTTACCACTGGACCAGTTGTAACAGACCTTGTGGCCTCCCTTTCACCTCACTTTCAAAAAAAAAAAATTCTTAGTAAAGTTATTAATGACTGGTAGAGTTTACAATGCTTGCAGAAATCCTAACACAGTTAACAGTGCAGTTCACACAGTACAAGGACAGGCCTTGTAGTACAGTCTACAAGGTTCAAATGGTATCAGAGGGCTGATACTGGATATAAGTTACCAGCTTTTTCCTTGCCTAGAAGTAGTACAAAACTTTGCTTAGTATAGATGCAGGTATGAGTAATTTGGCCCCGAGAATAAGAGTCACTGAATTCACATTAAGCATATGAGAACTATCTATCACCTCAGGAACTAATCCAGCATACTATTAAAAGACTACTCCATAAATTTAGTGGTTTCCCAATGCAGTTCCTACTTTTCTAAGTAAAATAAAGCCTTCTGAGGGATTCAGCTCACTCTCTCTTCTTCTCTCTCTCTCTTAAATACATTTGGTTTACCTTAAAAAAGGAATGTGTCTATACGTTATCTTAAGAGGGTCAAGCCCCAGTTACTAATACAAGGGTCAAAGAGAAGATGCTAGAATCAGCTGTCAGGTATTTTCGTTGTTTGAGAGAGATCATGATTGACTGAAAACTTATCTGCCCTGTAGTCAGGATCTCTCTCCAAGATTTTGATTCAGCATAAAGTCAAGCTCAGCAATAACAATCAGATCTCTGAAAGCTTGCAAAGATTATACTAGAAGTTCTCCAAGGTAATTTTATCACTCCTGCTTTCAAATAAGAAAGGATAGAAATACTAACCAAGTCATATTTAGATTTTTCAAATAAGATGTAATACACCTCAAGGGTCACCAAAAAAAAGATGTAGCAATAGCTTTCAAATCTGAGATCATCAGAGACTATACTCCACATTGATTTAACTACGCAATCATTTTACAAAGTTTGTTCTTAATTCTTTGGGGTAATCTTCATTGTATAACACATCACTTGGGAGCTTTAAACTTGTGACAAAACTACTGGGTTTTGCAATATAAAAAAATGTGGATAAATCAAAATGCTCTCATATCATCAATCAGTGGAAATTTACAGCTCCATCCCACAGTAGTACCAAAAGCCTGTTAAGAGCTGCTGGTTCTTTTTTCTTCAGCCAACTCGTTTGAAGCTTTAACTCTGTCATTCCTAAAGGAAAAACCATATACATCCATTACTTTTTGTTGATCTTTTAAAGAAAATAATGTGAAGAAATGTAATAGTAAACTTTAATGATTATGCAGATTTATATGTTAAAAGTTATGGATGGTTTTGTGGAAATCTATTATTAGCAACTAGATGATGATGATAACCTAATACTTCACATGACATTTCAAAGTATTTCATATGTGCAACCTTGTAAATGCACACCTTTAGGATTAATGCACTTCATATAGAAAAAGCCACTAAGAAAACAAAGTTAAATGTTTAAAAAATAGATTTAATTAATAACCTGATAACTTTGAGTACTGATTCTCCTCAGCTGGAAGGGAAGAGAAGAGGAGGAGGAAGCGGCAGTCTAGCTCTGCAAAAGTTCAAGGCATAAGCTCCTGAGGCAAAAGATGCCTAGTTCTAATCATAGCTCAGACAGAGGGTACCAAATTATGTTAGTTTTAAAGGACATATCATTTGCACTAGCATTTATTTCATAGCTGAATTTAGTTCAAAACTCATGGGTCTCCTCCTCTGATGATTCTAATTTTCTGATTACAGCTTCATATGCTGTCCATAAACCCTGCTCCCTGTGGAGCAGCATTATAAGCCTATCTTTCTTCTCTAAGCTTAAAGTGTATGAAAAATTCTTCCTATGATTCTTGCCCTGTCCAGTCACAGTATTCAGAGACTTAGCACAGCAACATTATGCCACAAAAACTGTTAAATATTAATGTAAGTAAATCTAAGTAAATTTAATTATTTATTTAAGTAAATTTAAGTAAAACATTTAGTTAATTTAAGTAAATTTATGTAAAGCATTAATAGGGAATCTATTTTTCAGAACTACAAAAACTGTTCTTGGCTTCCTCAGTTTCAATCCTTACAACTTAAAGAGAATAGAGGACATAAATAGGAATCAATAGAGAGCCACAGCTGAAAAATTATATTGCAAACTTGTTTGCAACAAGCAGATCATCACAGTCTCAGAATCATCATACACCTTGAGATTAGCCTGACTATCTGGTCAATGGTAAACAGAATTGTCATTAGACATGATCTGAGGTCAGGCAAGTCACCAGACCTTACATTTATTAAGATTTAACAAACTAACTCTCTTTTCCTGGACTGCTGGGCTGTTAGGTTACTGCGCCTGAACTGAAAAGGGAGTTAAAAGTAAGTCATTACAATATATGTTTGACCTGGATACAGATGAAGAAATACTTTCCATATTTCCATAATTAAAAATGCATAAATCCTGTATGTCTTTACATAACCATCTAATTTCATTTAATTCCCAGGAGGACTTCCATACTTATCTGGATGACTCTTCAGATATGCTTCCTCCGCATACTACATACAACTTGGTATTGTTCAAAATTCACTCTAATACTTTCTAAATTCAGTCATTCACACACTGTATCTGTTCTTTTGCTAAAGTACTGCCACCTGAACTGGGTGAGCTCTCCTTTTGTCATTATCTGCCCACCTTTCTCCCTCCTCCTCTAAAAGGAAACAATAAAAGCTGAATGGACATACATTTTTCCAGAGCTTTGGAATAAAAATTATTTTATTCAACACTTATGGAGCTCATTCTCTGATAAAACATTATCATGATTTATTATTATCATTATTTAATTACCAACCCAGGCAATTGCTAATACATTGCCAAATGGATTGCTAAATGGCTCATCATGTCTTTCTGATGAATGAAGATACCTTAACCATATAGTTGGTGTATGACTGCCCAGAATCTGAACTAGGGAAGAATTAGGGTTTCAAAAAGTCCTGAAATGTTTTTAAATAATATTCTTTATTATGTACACAGAGAATGGATTTTTTTTTTTATAATGATTAGACAGAGAATTACTAAAAAACTTGTGCTTTACTCTTCTAAAGAGCAAGCCATGGCAACTTTAAAATCCCCACAGAAATAAATCAGATGATTGTAAAACTTAAACCGTGCAACTCATTTTGGATAAATCCATGCAGAAACCAACGATGATAATCATAAAAGTCTATGCCATTGCATGTGAAATGGACACTTAATCTACAGTTAAAGCTTTCCATCTAATCCCTCTGTAATTCAGAACTACCCATCACAATGATATGTTAGCACAACACAGTTAAAATTTACACAGATAACCAAATACTAGGCCCTTTCTTCATGCTATATGTCTTCCGGGCAAATACTGCTTCTTTACCTACGCTGTGCCAGGATATGCCATGATGCTATACATGTCCACACATAGAAATATAAAGTGTGTAGAGGAAGCTAGAAGCTTTCATTATTCAGTTCAATTTATATTAATTAAAATTAGAGTTAAGTGGTATGAAGAATTAATTTTATTATCAGTTTTCCCACTGAAATATCTGGAAGAAAACATGCAAGTAGTTGCACATATGATCCTTTCTTTAAGCAAACACTGAACACTACTTTAATTTGAAAGTTTTAGTGGCTGAGAAGAAAGAAGATGAAAAGAAATGGAAGAAAAAAAAAAAGGAAAGAAAACTGCTGAAGATAAAATTAATAAATTACCTGTAAGTGTTTTTTTTAAAAAATAAATGCAAACAACCTCCTCTTCCAGCCTTCCAGCTAAATTAAATTTTGTAATAAACTGTTTATCCTGGGCATACATCCATCTAACTTCTTCCCACCTCTGTTTCTTAACCCACCAACATACTTATAACACAACGATGGGAAAGTTCTCCATCCCAATACCTTCTTGTCATGGTTTAACCCCAGCCAGCAACTGGGATCATGCAGTCACTCACTCACTCCTCCACCCCTCCCTGGTGGGATGGGGAGGAGAATTAAAAACAAGTAAAACTTATGGGCTAAGAACAGTTTAATCATTGAAATAAAAAATATAAAATAATAATAACAACAACAACAATAGTAGTGAAAAGGAAGATAACAAAAAGATAGTGAAATATAACCCAAGAAAGACAAGTGATGCACAATGCAATTGCTCATCACCAGCTGACTGATGCTCAGCCAGTCCCCGAGCAGTGATCCATCCCTCCTGGCCAAATCTCCCCAATTTGTGTACTGAGCATGACGTTCTGTGGTATGGAATGTCCCTTTGGCTAGTTCGGGTCAGCTGTCCTGGCCATGCTCCCTCTCAGCTTCTTGTGCACCTGCTCACTGGTGGAGCATGGGAAACTGAAAAACCTTAACTTAAGTGCTACTCAGCAACAATTAAAACATCAGTGTGTTATCAAAAATGTCATACTAAATCCAAACCACAACACTATACCAGCTACCAGGAAGAAAATTGACTCTATGCCAGCAAAAACCAGGACACATCTCTGATTACAAATTAAGTCACATGTCTTTTTGATTATTATTACTCCTTTTCAGCACCTACCACAGAAGATTTTCTTATTAAGAAACACCAACCACACACAAACCCAGAAAGACAACACCTTGAAAATTACAAGACTATCCCGTAATACGCCCCAGGAGCCTCTCTCCTTAGAACTGTACTTAGCCACTCTTCCTATCTGAATTCTTACCCACCAAAAAGAATCTAACTAATCATCCAGATCATGTCTGTGTCTGCAGCCTATAACTTCTTTATAACTTCATGTTCTCCCACACCGTTCCCAGAGAATTCTCGCACTGTCTTTCCCTATTTTTGGACTGCAAGAAGTGAGAGTCTTCTGCCTTCTCTTCTTTCTCCTCCTCACTTTCTAGCAGTTGGGAGAAAAGGGATTCAGAAAGTCAATTTTTATGAGAGGAGATAGCAATTTCAATTAGCACAGCACTTTTCATGTAACACGATGTCCCAAGGCACTTGAAAATAACATATTGTAAGAGGGCTCATCTATTTTTAGTGTAATTTTTAACTGTTGCCACCTACTTTACCAACTCACTTTCCCTCTGCCCACTTGACTTGAAGTATAGATCATGCATAACTCTCTGCAATTAACAAGTCAGAGCAGGAAGACAGAAAAGCAGCAGTTTTTAATTCATTAGCTTTTCACCTTTGGAGACCTGTGCTTAATGCTTACTTCATGTCTGTCTGCCCCAGGCTTATGTTGATGTATCTGCTCCTCTTTCTGAGCCCATGTCATCATTAAATGCAATACTCCAACCATATTAAAAAAAAAAAAAAAGGTTCTACAAGGACAGAGAATAAACTCTATTGTCTCATTTTCTTATGCATGAATGTGTATTCCAGGAGCTACAAGGAAAAAGCAAGATCTTGTACTTTTCACTGAACAGACTTTTCAGTCTTCTTCCCTTTTATGTCTATTTTAATCTCCCCTTCTTTGGGAGGAAGTAATTGGGAAATTACAAGTCGTATTGTATACTGTCTTTCTTGCTGAACTGACTCCCTTCATTTGTGAGAGTAGGCTAGTGGGTATGTCAGCCATGGGGTCATTCTGCAGTGGCTTTCTCTCTAAGTCAGCTCTGAATGATTTAAGGTTCTCTTCATCATGCCAACGCATTCTTGATCATGTCAATTTCCACACCTCTAGCATTGCTACCATTTGCTGATCTTTCTCAGTTAGGGGCTCCCATATTTCTCATCAGGAAACTCCAGTGGAAAGTGTGCAGTATGTACTGGACACTACATTTATGCAATCTAATCACAGTACTTATTCTATTTGTCCTGACCATGTCAAAAAAGAGACCCTGGAGTGCACAACTGCCTTATATTCTGCAAACTAGTTCTGTGTCAAGTCAATAAACTAACAGAAAATATTATGCATGTGAATGGCCTAGCTATCCAATATGATCTCTCGTGGCCCTTTTCAGCCCTGCCTTTCTGTGATTCCAACTAAATGTGGAAATATTAATTTTGCATTTGCAACTTTCTTTTGAAAAGGTAAATAACCAGCTCAATCTTTCTTTTCCATACCTTCATAATTTCACAGTCATTAACAGATCTTAACTCCCAATGACTTTTCAAGGACTATCCCTATTTTAAAGACCAGAAAATGAGACAATTGCAACTGGCCCATACTGTACTCACACACACTCACACACAGAGAATTGTGAAAGGCTGCGAAACCTTTCACATAGGTGAAAGCTATTAATTAGACTCTAGACCTCTGTATTGCCTGGTGCAGAAATGTGCTGCTGCCTGACGCTGCTGTGGTAAAACATGAATTCACATGTATCATAACAGCAGCCAAACAAAGGCTAGGTAACCCTGCACTGAACCATCTGTCCTTCCTTTGAACACACAAAGTACTATACAGGTAATGACACTGGTAAGTTGTCTGAAGGGTAAATGTTCTGTTTTGTAACTGTGTTGGTTTTACCACGAGTTTAAATACTTCAAGTAGCTGTAGCCAGCTATGAGATGCTGGCAAAACAATGGAGTTTATGAAGAACTCTGACCAGACAAATATCCTAACCATTTTAAAGCCTCTCTTGAGACAGGTTATCCATAGGTGTGGAAAACGAATGTTCCCCAAATGCTGCAAAGTATTGAATGATTTTAAATAAATTTTAAAAAGATCTTTTCAGCTTGAAATGTTGTGTGTTATAAATTATGGGTTAGTCCCACTGTGATTCTGTTGAGAATACCTCTAACTGGACCTGATAAGTGTGCAGTGTACTGCTGCTTTTCAACTTTGACTATTTCCTGATCCTTTAAAATTATAAGTGCCTTGACCCTTTCTTTTATTGCCTTAAAAAGAAATCTTCCCATTTCATTCAATTATATGTTAGACAATTAATTTGAACTGAATGCTTCTTGCTAGTTTTTTTGGAAGGCTGCTGCTTTCAATAGCCATATATATATCATAACACTCTTGTTTGTCCTTTCAAATTATTGACCACACACCTAAATGAATAGTGCACTGTGGCAAATACAGCTGTAAAGTCTAGAAAAGCTATATGTCACATATTTTCCATTCATTGTGTTGTAAAGAACACAGTAGTTTAAGCACTAATTATCACACCTTCTAGTCTGGACAAATAGCACTTCAATGGCCTTTATCCTAATTACATGAATGAAAACATCTTTTACATTCATCAAGTTGCAGAATCTAGGCCATTATACATAACAGCTGTGCAGATGAAACAACCTCAAAATACATTCTCCCACCTGAATCGGGTTATCTAGAAGTATCTGTAAAGGTCACATGGTTTCAGCATAAAACCAACCACCTAATCATTTGGAGATCAGTATCATGAGCCCTTTACTTTTCATCCTTTAGCTCTCTCAAATCATGTCAGAATATGTTTTCTATGCATTGTTATAACAAATAACATTCAGCAAAGACATCTAAACATGTTTCCCGGAAGAAAACATAAAATAAAAGCCTACAGAATAATCCTGGGACTGCCCCAAGCACATTTACTGTGATGTCTTTATGCACTGCCTTTAGGTTCTGCACTCAGTGAATCTGATACCTTGTTCCATAACAAGGGTGGGAATGTGACTATCAGACTGAAAGTCTTTCTAACATTTCTTGTGTATTTTTAAAGTGTTTTCACTGTCTCAAGTATTCCCAGGAAGAAAGGACCATACTGCTTTCAAAGTACAACTCTTCTCTGTATCCTTTTATGCACTGTCTTTAAAAACAGCTTTAATATACGCTCTACATTTAAATAACAATGCATTTACTCTGATCTATCTTCTGCTACAAATGGCCATCCAGGACAGTGCTCATAGGGATGCTTTTCAATACATTACCTTACTTGGCAAGTATCATGTGTGTAGACTTAGCATTCAAACATGATATTAATTGTTTCAGGTAGCTCACAATGATAGTTTTCCACGCGTTTCAGGTTTTAGTCACTAGCTAAGTCTTCAAATCCAATTTAACCAACTCTGTAATTCCACTTAGTCCTATCTCAGGCACTTTCTATTCCTTTCCTTCACCTAGTAGCTATGCAACAATTCAATTACTGAATTTCCTCATGCAGAAAGTGCACTTGATTTCCTGTAATTTTTATTCTGTTTGATTTTTTTGTTTGTTTGTTTTACCAGAGTAACACATGCCTTTGGACCTGACAGAGTTACAGTCATGAAAAACAGCTAGGGCTGTGTACATGTGCCAGCTACAAAAAAAAAGAAAAAGAAGAAGAAAAAAAAAAAAGGAAAAAAAAAGGAAAGGAAAAGGTTAAAAAATACACAATAGAAACAGAAAAATGTATTAAAGGAAGCATTTGTGGTCATGGGTTATTTTCAGGGAAGGAAGAGAAAAAAGAGGAAAAGAAGAAAAAAGCAATAACAAAGCTCAACTAAAGAAAAGAAGAATTGGAAATAAAATATAAATTCAAAGACGAAAGAAGGAATGAGAATGAGAAAAAAAAGATGTGTATTAGGAGAAAATAAAGTCAAGTGGTATAAAGAGGAAACACAAAAGGAATCATAAGGTAAAACACCAATTAGTAGATCAAAAGAGTATGAAACAAGTTTTAAGATAAGAGAGTGATAATGCAAGCAGCTTTAAAGGATATTAAAATAGAGGTGATGAAAGTATGCATTAGACAATGGACACAGTTGAAAATCTTAGCGAGTGAAGAAAATCAGTGAGTGATAATAAAACAAACTAAAACCTCTTATATTAAGGTCTGCTTATATTTTCTTATAGAATTTGTTCCCTTCTTAGACTCTTTGACTTTTCTTCATATGATCAAGCTTTTTGACATCTTTACTGTTTTCTTACAATCCTCTTCCTTCCTTGTTCTCCTGTTTTTCAAGAGACTTGAAACTGTAGTAAAAACAAGCCTTCGGTGTCAGGTGATGCAAACTTTACCCCCTATTCTAACAGATTTTCTGCTTCTGCTTGGGTAAATCACCTTATGGTATGTTTTCTATAAGATCTATCCATCACATTTGTACTTGAATGTTGCAATCACATAAATTAAATATTGTTGTTAATCAGTTTAATTTTGTTGCAAAGCCAAACAGAAATGAGCAATGTAGACCGTAAGAGGTGTTTTATTAGGAAGGCACAAAAATATTTTACAAGCACAAATACAGTGGCAGTAGCTGTGACAAGTGAAGGACAATCTCAGGCAAAAAGATATCAATCTACCCAGGTACATTTCTGCTACCTCATTAGAGCTGTGTCTTCTACAGTTATGAAAGTTGCCTTCCCTAACTGTTATATCAATCACTCTCTGCAGTATGAATATGTATTAACTCTGTTAATATACATATTAGTTCACATAGTAGTTCTTTAGTAATGAGTTAGTGGAATTTTGCTGGAGACTTTGGTATTGTTCATGCTTAAGTAAAACAAACTAAAAGACAGCCTGGCCCGGGAAATAAGGACTTTGCTTCTTGGAAGCTTAGAGCTGTCCATGAAGGACAAAGGATACCCCTGGACAACTGAGATAACACCAGCATCCCAGCCCCTCTAACATGCTTTGAAACTGTACCAGCATTGTTTGGTGTCATAGGTAAGTCACTACAGCAAGACTGATCCCAGGGACATCTGGATCAATAGAGAAGCTGCAAAGATACTGCAAAGATACAGTTGATTTGCAAAGTCTTTCTATGGTTAGTAATCAGTAATGTGGGTGTTAGTGATTAGTCAAATCATGTTGTACCTGAATGTTTGAAGGGTATAAGAAGAACCCAGTGTAAAACCACATTTGGGATGCCCCAATATGAATGAGACATCTCATGTGCAAGAGTAAATATTTACTCTTGTAATTTTATACTTTGCATCCTACCCTCTCTCCTCAGTGGCATGGCTAGCTGTGAATTTTCATGACAACAGCCCAGCACCAGCTGTGACATTCATATTCTATACTTCATGAGAGAAATAGGATACAAAATTATTCTGACTTTCATAACTATTGAGGCACAATCACAACTTTTCCATGCACATATTGTAGATAGAGTAATCAGTGAAAAGAGGATGTGTATGGAAAAAAAAAAATCTGCTTTCTAACTCTATAATTAGCTTGTTTTCCTTCATTATTAAAAGTGTTCTCTTTAACTTTTTTGTAGAAGGCAGAGAAATACTATTGCCCACATTTTACTGATGGAGAATGAAGGCACAATGAAAGCAGCCTCCCAAGAGCAAAAGAGGAAGTTTGGAGCATTTCAAGAAATGTGATTCTGCAGACCCAAGTCCCAGGCAAAGCACCCTAAGACATTAGTTCATTTGAACAATCACACAGCTGAAAATCTCCAAAATAAGTGTTCTTAAGTAAGAAGCTAACAGTAGAAAGTAGTATCCAGACAGGTTCACTTTAAGACTCTTCCCAAATACTTTTTAACACAGCCCTAAACAAACGATGGATATTCTGCTAACATCAGGACCACATGAAGACACAGGTTAGTAGTACTGGCATTTTTGCAATTGTTCTACATACATGAGAACCAACTCAGTTGCTTCTGGCAGCCCCATAGGTCATATAAGGCACAGACTAAAGGGAATCTGAGAATATTGCTATCTCAATCATTAGAGCAAGCAATTAGTTAAATACATATAGAATGAGCAGATGGTAAAATGTTTGAATACAGAGTCGAGAATATAGTCCAAATGGTGGTGCTAGGCAAAACAGTAATGAGACAGACAGAATAATCCTTCCTTCCTTTCCACTTGCTCCCACCTCAGTCCCTGGTCCTATAAGGGGTAAAAAAAAAAAAAAAAAAAAAAAAACAAAAAAAAAAAAAAAACCCAACAGTGATTTCTTCAGCTTTATCCTGCTCCATCCCAAATTCATGTGTTCCCCACCATTAACACAGAGCTTTTTATGCTGGGAAGCATCATTGCTTCTACAGCTGAGAGGCCCTTCATGCAGGAGAGAGGAAATTGACCTGTCTTCAGAGGATTATCGTTTCTGTGTTGTGTGTCTCTCAGATGAGATATAAAAATTTGCACAACTACATTCTGTAAAATTCCCCTCTTGTTAATCTCACACCCAGAAGCGAATTCTGTAGATCCCAGATAATCATTTTAACAAGGCCCTACCATGTGTCTCCTATACTAATAAGGGAGAAGAGAGCTTCGATGATAGAATGTGAAATGTTTACCTCTGCAAGCACACATTACATCTCACAGAGGAATTGGGGCAGGGGGGCAAGGAAGAAAAGACATCTCTGTGAAATGATTTGGACTGAAGCAACTCTGCAAATAAAGCAAGTGGTGAGCTTTAGAATTCATATCTGTTCAATGGATCACTGAAAATCCCTGTATAAATAGTTCTGATATTCAAGTTCCTGTCGAAAGTAATAGTTGAGCAAATTCTAAACAAATATGAGGCTGCAGAGCAGGAAGGTGTTATCAGCTTCTTTCAGCTTTTTTTTTTTCCTCTCAGCAAATGCAGGCAGCCTTTCTGTTGATTCACACTTAACAGCAGCAAGAATCCTAAGGACTACACACATGACAAGAGGCTGTCCTGTTCTTAAATGCACTGCTCATTGATGCTTTAAAAAGAAAATAAACTGCACAGCCAGGATTCCCTGCTGCAGCTTATGCTACCTGTTAAAGACTATCATGAATGATCTGATTTGGAAAATAAATAAATTAATAAATGCAAGGGTCTGGAGTCAATCTCCAAAATGTAAATGAGTAAATTTCTCTATCCTTACAGTTTTTAATAAAAGAGCAAAAGCTAATGCCCTGCCAGGTATTATTCACCATGGGGATTTCACTTTACGGAAATTGAAGAAGGAACTTAATTTTGAATTGATGGGATCATTCCCCTTATCTTCTTTACATGCTCCTTTCATTTTACTCTTGCTTGTTCAAGTCACTCTCTCATTCATTACTTAGTGTTGTTGTCCCCTGCCAGAAGTGCCACAGTGGGGCTATATCACTGTTGTTCATCATTACATTAGCACAAGATGTGTTTAACTTTCTCTTCATGCTTTTTGCATTCCCTCCTTGTCAAGGCAGAGCCAGAAGCAGTAACAAAAGGATCCACAAGATAACTGACATTGCTCTATTTGTAGACTCATCAATGAATCAGATTAGGAGATTTAAGATACAGGTAAAAGTAAAGGAGGAAAAAAGCCCAAAACAATGCAATGACAATATTTTAATCTCCTTGAGAGAAAATATTGCATCTTTGGCAAAATGAAAATATCCTGAATGTCATGCAACCAAGCACAATGCTTGTATATTTAAAGAGAAAATTATGAATTTAAATGGTAGACCCTCTGCAGGTGTGAGGCTGAATTGAAAAGGCAAGAATTGAAGAAGTAAAACTGTTGAGAAAAAGCAGAAACTCATCAAATCCTTACTAAAGATTTTATTTTTCTTCTGCAACTGAAGCATTCCATTGTGCTTTTGAAAGAATTTTCTCTTTCATTTCCAAAGAAGAGCTCTGAGTTCTCTGTGCCACTCAGGTTCAGAAGTAAGTATGCTTCTTGCAATATTTCTGCTTCAAGCTAAAAAGGTTATAAAACTAACAAGAAAAAAAAAAAAACAAACTACTAATGGTTTTCAGCACATATATGCACCATGCAGGCCTGATTTCTACCTTGCATCTTTGTAAATAAGGAATAATGTGAGGAGATCAATGATGTTAAACTGGAATAAAACTGTTCTGGAAGAAAAAAAAATGATGCTGAAGATATTAGACAATTTAGAAAAGTCCTAGGAAAGCACCTAGACTGAAACTCTGAATCTTTCAAGATTCCTCAGTCACAACTGGTGATTTTTACTTCTTACTGGAGCAAGAACTCACTACAGAGATGACATTTTCATTTGCTTGGGGAACTGAGGACAATTTTTTTCTATTTGACTTCCTCATTGATTGTGAAAACAGAGTAAGGATAGCTGCATGTGAAAAGGAGAAAACATCACTACAGAATAAAGGTCACAAAAGAGTCATTGAAATGTTCATGATCATACATAAGACGTGAGAATTGATACATGCATACTAGTCTCCTGACTTATACAGAAAAAAGATAATTCTTTTTGAAGAGAGAAGACATTCTGAAAAAGGATCAGTCTCTGAAGGGATGATGAATTTCATTCAGTTGCTGTCTGGAATAGCACAAGCTTTAAAAGCAAAGCCAGGGAGAGAGAGACCATTTATAACCATCAGAAGTACCACCAATAGCTCTAATTTGTCTGAACTTCCATTTTACAGATGAAGATCTCTAAAAACTTTGGAAGGATAAGCACAAATGCACAAATGATAGGAACTTGAGTGTTACAGCTATAATGTTTTCCAGGAAACTGTATGCAGACATTCACTACCTTTGGCAAAAAAACAGTTTGGAAGAAAACAGAAACATAGACCAGACAGACCTTAGCACACTTTCAAAAGCAGAAGCCTGAAAAAGCATTTGAGGCTGCCTTGGTTATTTTGTCACCTTCACAGACTTTCAAAAGCAGTAGCTTCACCCCTGTAGCTCTCCATTACAATTAGGCAGCTCTCCAATAGCCCTGTTAGGATCTTTCTTCCTCCTGCCAGTATGCGTAATAACTGAGTGCCTAAAGATCCTCAGTTAGGCATGGAGATGTGAGGCAAAGCAATCAACTTCTGTTTCGTGACCACAGATTCTCAAACTGTGCTTTGTTTCCAGCAGCAGAGATGGCACAATTGTAAGTGAGCCAAGCATTTGTGATCTCTGTCTTCATGGTTGTCAGTAGCATACAGAAAGAACTAGTGCTACATTTTGCTGCATAAAGCAAGTAGTTTCAACAGACATTTCTAAAACTTCATGGTTTTGGGACACTAATTAGCTACTGTCTCCATCTTTCAGCTACATCTCTGTAGACAACATTAAGAAAACTATGTTATTGGAAGATTGCAAACTATTATTGCTAACTCATTCTCCTCACTTTATGCTGTCGTTTGAGTCGCTACTACCAAAAAATGAGATGTGCTTGGAGGTCCTCCAGGATGAAAGACTGTAAAATGGAAACGATCACACTATTATTTTAATTATTATGATAGAGAGACTTGGAAAACAAACATTTTAACATAAAATCATTTCAGTCTGCAGACTTGCTAAGCATGAAATGGAAGTTAAACAAAGTGCTCTGAATAGATGTAAAATTATGTTGATAAAGTAAATTATTTCAGTGACCTTTCTTGTATTTCAGAAAAGTGTAATTACTTTCTAACTCAAGAGATATGAACAGGTATTTGAGAATCAGGTGCCTTCATCCTACTGACAAACAGCTAAAGAAGCAAGTGCAAAAGCAAATAATTGGGTTAATGTTTGTTTAATTTTGATTTTAAAAACTCTGTAAAATTAAATGAAGCCTAGATTCGTAATATAAACAACCCAGAAAATATCTTTTGCTGAGGCAAATCAGCATAATTCCCCTGAAGTCAACAGATGTACACCAATTGAGAATCTGTTCTAATGTATGCAGTCAAGTGCAATTGGGTGAGAACTTTACTTGATGTTGCAGTGATGGGAAGAATTAATAAAACACAAGTGGAAGACATGTTATTTTGTATTCATTTTTATCCTTGAGAAGATATGTATAATCTTTGATAATAATTTGCTTAAGCAACATGGATAATTGCATCTTTAATATGTTTTTTCTTTTAACGTGTTAACCCATGAGATCTATCATTATTACCGTGACCAGGCCATGAAATTTGCAACCTTTTTTTTTTCCTGATTAACATAGGTCCTAAGGGAATATGTTTTTTAACTTGTCTGAGTATCTTTTGAAAGCAAAAGGTCCTCAAAGTGATTTGTCCTTCCTGCTATAGACAGCTGCTTTTCCCAAATATTTCAATAAGTAGCTAGATGTTCCAGGTCTTTCCAAATGTCAGAGACTAGAAAGAAGACTGTTCCAAGTCTGCTTCATGCTTCAAATCTTATTTTTTCATGTTTTTATTTCATTTTCCTATATATGAGCTCATTAATAAATATATCTCAAAATTTGTCACTGTCCTGGTTGCAGCTGGGATAGAATTAATTTTCTTTCTATTAGCTGGTATAGTGTTATGTTTTGGATTCAGTATGAGAAGAATGCTGATAACACACTGATGTTTTCAAGTGTTGGTAAGTAGTGTTTAGACTAAGTCAAGGATTTTTCAGCCTCTCATGCCCAGCCAGCAAGAAGGCTAGAGAGGCACAAGAAGTTGGGAGGGGACCCAGCCAGGAAAGCTGACCCAAAGTGGCCAAGGGGGTATTCCATACCATATGATGTCATGTCTAGTATATAAACTGGGGAGAGTGGAGCCAGGAGGGATCACTGTTCAGCAACTAACTGGGCATCACTTGATTTTTGTATTCCAATCCTTTTATTATTGTTGTTATTCTATTATTGTTATTATTATCATTATTAGTTTATTCCTTTCTGTTCTGTTAAACTGTTCTTATCTCAACCCACAAGTTTTACCTTTTTCCTTCTGATTCTCTCCCCCATCACACTGGGTGGGGGGTGGAATTGAGTGAGCAGCTGTGTGGCGCTTACTTGCTGGCTGGGGCTAAACCACAACAGTCACTCTTACGATTACTACAAAATGTTTAAATTAACACAGGGTATGTCTATACAGTACCTTCCCTCTGGTTGTCAACTTTGTTTGGAGTTCAGTACAGATTACTTTAGCTGCAGTTAATAGGTTAAACTAATCCTTGCTGTACACCAAACTGCACTAGCAAAACTGCTATTGCTTTCTGAGTTAACTAGTTTACTTTTGGTCCACTTGTGTTTACATTTCACTCCGGCATAATTCTAATGTAGATACACTTCAATATATAAAATGGAAGCAGTGCAGAAATTAACTGAATTCTTTTCCTTACAAGTATAATTGAACTGTTTTAATACACAGAAAGCAACAGGTTTCCCATCACATTAAAGTGGCTTGTTTTCAAACTAAAAAAACAAGGAAAAAGAACCAAAATTTCTTCCTGAAAGAAAGCAGAATTAGGATACTCTCTGTTACAGGAACTTAGAAAAAGCCCCACAAGGACTAATTGATTGGCTGGACAAACCAGAATCTTCTCTTTAAGCAGGCACATCAGAAGTTGCAGGAACTCTTCTGTATGCAGACATGAAGAAGTCCTGAATACTAGATTCTCCTTTGCCTGCAGTAGGTAGAGAATTGCATCAACATTCAATTATTATACACACAGTATAACTCTGGATATTCTTATAACACAAACATACAGGAACTACCACTTACCTTTTTATGAGGTTATCAGGGTTTGAATGTCACCAATTCATGTGCCGATTAATTCTACAGATTAATATAAGCACCAAGTTCACTGTAATTAAAAGTGAGAAATGAAAAACCCTTCTAGAAATCATGTGCTTTACGTATTTAATTTTAAACGTTCCTCTTTTTAATTGCACTGTCCCATTGTTCTTCCAATAAAAGCTGCAACTATGGAGGCAGAGCTGGTGAATTTTGTATAGAGAGAGAAATTAACAATACCCAGAGAGCAAATATACAAGATCTGCTAAAACTGACTATTCCACCCTGATTTAAGACTGATTTTACAGCAGTTCCACTCTTTTGAAGTTATTTACTTTGATATCTTTGAGGTCAGACTCTTTTTGTATTGTAATATCACAGATCTTTGAAATGCAATGGTTGGACCACTCTCTCTGTGGTGGAATCTGTTAGAAAAACAACTGAATAACAAATTCAATAACCATCTCTTGATATTATGCTTGAAACTTTCCCAGATATTTGTTAGACTAAACAATACCTGGGGCAAAATCCTGGCCATATTGAATTCAGTGGTACCAGATCTGACCCTTACCTCTGACCCTGCCAGTAGCTTGGTAAAAAGTGACTCATGAACCTGTATATTTAGTATAGCCACTATCTGTGCAGTTTAGAGACA
>JANXJC010000078.1:26538409-26553343 GCA_027564655.1 Leptodon cayanensis
CTGAAAGGGTTGTCAGGCATTGGAATAGGCTGCCCAGGGAAGTGGTTGAGTCACCATCCTTGGAGGTATTCAAAAAGTGCACAGATGAGGTACCATGGACTAGTGGGCATGGATGATGGTTGGACTCGATGATCTTGAAGGTCTTTTCCAACCTAAATGATTCTTTGATTCTATGATTCTAAATTCTTAGACCTACTCCTCTAGAATCAGGTTTAATGAAAACTGAGGCCTGTGATATCCACACATGATGGGTATCAGGATATTGTTAATATTAGTTTGCATCGAACTGGATATAAGTGTACTAAAATGGTGTAATTAACAATAGCATACAAGTATGTTGTAATACCAAGATGGTATAACCAGACACAATCTTACATAAGTATGGGAACAGTGTAATCACCAATGAGGCAAAGACGGTTGTAGTTTCAGACAGGTGGCATCCAAGTAACAAAAAGTTACCAGACAGAGGAAACACAAAGAACTGCAAATAGGCAGGGCACCTTCCCAAATGCATAGGAAACATGACCAGCAAGACAAAATAAAATAAGGTAGGCAGCTTCAGAAGCAGAGGAGGCCCCCCTCCTTTATGGGAGAAGGGTAACAGCATAAGAATCTCAGGCACAAGCAAGGAATAAAATCACTGAAGATGATAAGCCCACTTCTTTCATCAAAGACATGTCAGGGCTGATTAATTTGACACCTGCAACTAAGAACCACTACAGATCATAGCCATCAGTGCTAACTATACCCCAACAGCTCTGTGATATTGTATACCCACATGTCTTTTAGAATATGATTACTAAAGACTAACAGCTTTATATATGTAGTGATGATGTATATGATGTAAGAATTGACCACTAGCAGAAAGTACATTATTAATGAATTAATCTAGTAAAACTTTAGTTTTAAACTGTGAAACTGTTCTGATTAGTCACTCTCCTAAACATCACCATCAGAGTGATCTCTAATTCCTTGTATAGATATAAATAGAAATATATATACACACATATTTTTTTATATATATACACACATATNNNAAGACAGTGGGACTATTTTACTCAATACAAACACCACTTACTTTCACATGTTAAGTTAAACAGAAAAGTGTGAACATGCAGGTAATTTGACATCTTTTTCCTCCAATCACTGTGCCAATGAGATGCACGTTGAACATCGTGATTCAATATGCCGATGCACAGGTTAGGAGATCATCTTGCAGGACTTTTTCTAATGTAGCTGCACACCTTTGGCCCTTGCATCTTTCCTTCTCTTCCCATTATCTCCACACTCTCTGTATAAAATATCAATTATATTTAAGTTTACTTTTAATTGTTTGTCTCTATTGGATTTGACTGTGTTTCTTATTTTAGTACTTATTTTATTGTGCTTAACTTCAATTCTTCCTCCTACTGGAGTGAGGATGTCAAAAAAGTACCAATAAATGCAAACAACACAAGCAAATTATTTGACTCCTCTGTTACTCAAGTATGCCTGGACTGTTTCTTTCTCATTTGTCAGTGAAAGTATTTACTTAGAAGAGGAAAAGAGGAATGGGTTTATATTGCTCTTCAACTTATGTATACTTGAAGCGAGGAGACTCCAGCAATACCAACAACATGGACCTTTAGAATGTCACCTGCTGACCAGCAGCAGCTGCAAAGGTCTTAAGAAGAGCACACCTGTGGAGATCTAACAGTGCCAGCAATGATGAGCTTGGCAGAGGAAAAGACTCAGCAAGTTATTAAGAGGCCAAACTGCCAGTGTCTTTCCCCTGTCTTCACATTTTTCATTTACAACTTGCTCAGCGTTAATGTAGCAGAGAAACAGTAATGGAGTGAGAGACAAAGACAAAACAATAAATCTTGGAAATGAAAAATTGTTCTTTATGCTGACAGATTCAAACCTTTACAAATTATCATGTCATCTATTTCTTCACATGCATTTCTTTAGCAGCCCTCAAGTCTATTATTTTTAAATTAATACTATATTTTAAGCTGTTATTGAAATAACCCTAAAGGAATATTTGGAATTTAAGGGCACCACCAGTCTTCAGAAACTTAGTAGGTATTTCAACACCAAGAGAACTGATAAAGATACTCAAACTGCTACTAACAAAATTTCTTACACAACTCCTAAATGTATTGACCCGTAGTAGGTAGATTGTCCTTGTTATAGAATAAAAAAAATAAAATCTGATTTGTTGTCACTTTAATATAATTTCTTTGCCTTCCAGAGATGATAGTTAAACTTCTGTGCCTGGGATCAATTGCTGCCTGGGATCACTTGCTGCCTGGGGTCACTTGTCCACAACTGCTACATGGATTTTTCTTGAGAACACTTACAAACTTAGCTAAATTATTTCAAAAATTCCCAGCAAATATTGACATTTATTAAGTTAAACTGGCATAGCCAATGTATTATTTTAACTCTTAATTTCCTTTCTGCGGCTGTCTCACAACTCTCTAAGCATAAGATTCCAAATGAATGCCCAAGGAGTTCTTTGATCCCCCTTCATTCATACAAGGTATCCCAGAATTGCTCTATTTTCACCCTTCCAGCTTTCTATACCAGTCTGCAAACACTTATAATTAATTGCTCCTTTGTTTAGGTCACAGTTCCCAAGCGTGTAATAAGAATCTCACAGCACAAGGAAGAAAATATAGTCTCTGCCTAGTTTCAGACACAAGGCAAGGAGGGTAGGAAGGTGTCAAATGAAGAATGTTGAAAAGTCTGAGAAATGAGATTGTAACAGTTCAACCTACACAAAGAAGAATGGGAAAGTTTTTACTTTTTTGCTCTTGCCTTGTGTGAGTTAAGTTCTGTCAAACCTAGCTATAATCTAGAAAGTGGAGTATCAAAACAAGTACAATTCTTTTGCCTGCATTCTTTCTCAGAGTGACTACTGAAGCACTACTTCAACAGAGAATTAGGGCTCCTGGCATTTCCAGTCTTTGATGATTTCAAAGCAGTAGTTAGAAGTATAAGTTGTCCTGTTTTAGACAACAGTAAGAAATTTTGCAGACACTCTTTACATGTGTGATTGTGAAAAATCTGTACTGGAGTAGTAAAAAGAGGGAGGTTATTTTGTGTCTTTTTTTTTATGACTCGACTGCTTTAGTTTTGTGGAAATATAGAGAACATCCAAAAAAAGTCCTTCTGTCCTTTAAGTAGTCAAAGTAGATTTCAAATGAGAAGAAAAGGTAAGGTGTTAGGCTACAATATAAACTGAAAAAAATTGCAGTTAAATCGGTGATATTTCACTAATTCTGAATATTATTATTGTGGCATATATCTCTCCAGAGTCTCAAAGTTTAGTGCAAATATAAATGATGGAGCACAAATCCTCTTTCATGTTTTCCTTCAGCAGGTGGCTCTCTGTTGAGGTCCCCTAAGCTCTGAAGTTCAGTTAAAAAAAATGCAAACTGCAGCAACCAGCTCCAGCCACAACTTCAAATTTCTTATTTCTTGATATCAAATATATCTTTATCAAAAAGGTTACCTCAGTTAGAGACCTTGGAGAAAGTTAAAAACAAATCTTCAAAGATTTTTTTAAAGGTTACTGTTAACTTCTTTTCTGTCTCAAAATCCATATCAGAATAACTGAAATTTAGTCAGTCATTAGTGTAAATTTCTCATGGACGCATAATGTATAAAATTAGCATGTATGTGAATAACATAAACCTGTAAGTTTACACATCTCTTCTGTTTTCACCATCCTCCTCTGTTCCACCATACACAGTTAAAGCAAAGAAAGACAATAATCTGGAAGCAAAAAATTGGGACCTACTATCGCCCTCATCTGTTCATATCTCCAGCCAGTCTCTGTTGACTTTTTTTAAGGCACAGTGAACGTCCTTTTCTCTACATTTGCACAATAATCAGTACACCTCGGTCTCTGTATCAGCACTATGTCAATAATATAACACAGTAAACAAGCTTGTGTGTTAAGAGTTATAAAACTCACTGTCTTGTGAAGAGTTAACCTTTACTACTACTTCTATATCAATTGTCTTTTCCACTTAGCACTTACTGATATGTAATGCAGTGACCATTCAAAAGGTGGAAAATCAGGGATCTTTCTGCAGACAACCTGACTTAGATCCATTCATAGCTGGTACTCCATCTGTTGTTATAGAAACCAGTTTCATTATTATGACTTCCTGCCTCTCTGTCTCTCTCTCTCGTCTTGCTGGCTGTTTTAACTACAATCATCAGCATGGTGTCAAAAGGCTTGACAAAGAAAAAAACAAGGAACAACAAAAAAAAATCCTAGATCAAATCAACCAAGTCAGCTCTAGCCTGAATGCAGCTGATGTTTTGTCTCTTTCAGTGCATCCTTTCCTATGCATGTAGATTTCTTCTTCATTGTGCCACTCATCTACTGATTTCAATGCTCTTTTTAGTTATTGAAGGAAAGCTGTAGCAGACAGATGGGGCTGACATTCAGTCTGGAAGGCAGTAAGATCTGCGGCCATTTCAATCTCTTGCGGACAGATCTCACTCTTGCTGACAATGAAATCTATTAAATTGGGGAATAGTCTCCCAGTCAAAGTTGTAGAACCCTCATTGCTTGGGACTTGTGAAAGTAGTTTGAACAATGCACAAGAAAATGTGCTGTAAGGAACAAGCTACACTGGCAAAACAATAGACTAGATAAGCTAAGAGTTGTTAGCTATTTCTAACTTTTGTGGGTATTATAAACCCCACAGATTTTCTCATATAAATAAGAAGCTGCAGTTTACTGTGGGGAAAGGGGAGGTGAAGAGAAATGGGAGTGGAAGGGAAAGGGCAGTCTGTGGAAATAAATACTGAATTGTTATGAATTTGTGTGGCGCTGGGGGTGGTGGTAGCGGTGGAGGGGGCTGCACTGGTGGCTCCTGTGAGAAACTGCCAGAAGGTTCCCCAGCTCCAAGTCAGACCTGCCTCTGGCCAAGGCTGAGCCCATCAGTGACAGTGGTAGCGCCTCTGGGAGAACAGATTTAAGAAGGGGAACCGGTAGTGAGTAGGGGGATTGGAATGTGAGAGGAACACCTCTGCAGATACCGAGGTCAGTGAAGAAGGAGGGGGAGTAGGTGCGCCAGAGGAGGGGATGGCCCTGCAGCCAGTGGTGAGATGGGAGGCTGTCCCCCCCTCAGCCCATGGAGGGGAGCAGGGGAGCGGAGGCTCCCGAAGATGGCCGTGACTCCATGGGAAAACCTGCGCTGGAGCAGTATGTGACTGAAGATCAGCCCATGGAAAGGACCCACGCCAGGGAAGTTTGTGAAGAACTGCAGCCTGCAGAAAGGACCCACGTTGGAGAAGTTCGTGACGGACTGTCTCCAGTGGGAGGGACCCCTCGCTGGAGCAGGGGAAGAGTGATGAGTCCTCCTCCCCCTGAGGAGGAAGGAGCAGCAGAAACCAGGTGTGGCGAGCTGACCCCAACCCCATCCCCTGTTCCCCTGCACCGCTGTGGGGAGGAGGTGGAGAGAACTGGGAGTGGGGTTGAGGCGGGAAGGAGGGAGGGGTAAGGGGAAGGTGTTCTAAGGTTTGGTTTTACTTCCTAATATCCTTGTTTTGATTTAACTTGTAGTAAATTAAACTGATTTTGTTTCTTTCCCAAGTTGAGCTTGTCTCTTGCCCATGACCATAACTGGTGAGTGACCCCTCCTTGTCCTTATCTTGACCCATGAGCCTGCCTTTATATTTTCTCCTCATCCCACCATGGTCGGGGGGTGAGTGAGCGGCTGCGTGGTGCTTTATTACCGGCTGGGCTGAAACCATGACATGAATATAGGAAGAACACACCTTCCCAATTCCCTTATGCAGTTGACTCATATCATCACTGAAACTTTTACATGCTCCTAAATAGTGCATTATCAGTTAGAGAAAAGACACCCATGTGGTTAGACACTAAGTGGAACAAGTACAACAGAACTCTGCCAATTATTTCACAGTCTGCATCTTATCAAAGATAGATGGGTAAACATTGGGGAGACTAGCATACTCAAAAATTGAAAAGTGACTGCCCTTGGTGCTTCATCTTGGCTAGTTCTGTGTGGCATATTTTTACAGTTCCTCAGAAATATAACCTAGTGCCACAGGTGTTTTCTGTTTCAATGGCTAAAATAAACCAAGTCTATTCAGACAGCAAACATTAGTTCTCACTCCAGGCAGGACACTTGTGAAGCAATATTAACCAAAACAAGCAAAGTTTATACAAAATCGCTTTCAACAAAGATGCATTTTTTTC
This sequence comes from Leptodon cayanensis, assembly GCA_027564655.1. NCBI lineage: Eukaryota > Metazoa > Chordata > Aves > Accipitriformes > Accipitridae > Leptodon > Leptodon cayanensis. Next base: position 26,544,639 of record JANXJC010000078.1, read on the forward strand.
TTTTATTTGTTCTTGGAATACAGCTCTGCAGTTTCACTGGATTTCTTAGTGAACACCAATTGGATTTCTCCTTTTATTGTTCAATAAAGCAGAAAATGGCCAATGTCCTCAACTCTGAATACATCAGTTAGTCAGTTTCCTACTAGCTGTTTTCTTTTCAATTTACATGTACCTGATGTTAAATGTCTCACATTTGACATGGTGCATTTTAAAACTATTTCTCTGGTGTCTTCTCAGGGCACATTTCTAAAGTATCTTTCTGGTAATACTAGAAAAATTAAGCACAGAGCAGAGGAAAATCATGCGGTTTTCAGTTCTTTCTGTAGTGCAGTACAAATTCAACATGCGCAAGATACTTGAAGAATTTTAGCAGCTATGCACAGTTCAGTAACACAAGTTAAATGTGTAATTTTGCACAATGTGCCATGATTTTCACTAAAAAAAATAGCTCAACATCACAAAGTAAACACTAATTCACTATCCACTTTCTCTTCTAAATCACACTCAATTAACTGACCCAAATAACAAGCAGTGAGTTATCCTGCTATCTCCAATACCCATTCTTTTCTTTTGCTGCTCCAGTTTTACCCCATGTTTTCAGGACTTTCATCTTTAACACTTTTTTTTTTAATAGTTCTGAGAAAACTTGTCAAAAGCATTTTTGAAAACTCGAGTAAATCATTACCATTGCATCACTTTTATTTATTAATTAACTTTTTCAAAGAGCAGCAAAAGAGACAGGAACAATTGCCGTTGTACTAGTTTTATCTACTGTGGGTATGTGCTTTTAAGACTCTTCACTTTTATGTTATATTTTATTGTGAACACTAATCATTTTGCAAAACTAATTCGTAGGAAAAAAAATTATTTGCCAGAGTTGGCATCTTATTTCCAGAAGATTAGGTTGGTTTGTCTGAACAATATCACATCGGTTGACCTATTACCCTTTTTCGTAAATTTGTAAATTACAAAAGTTAAGCAATGCTGTGCCCTGTCACAGAACACTATTTCAGTGATAAAGTTGTTCTTCTTTTGACCAAAGCTCTATAGAATCATTGTCAACTAATCTGTAGAACGTATTCAACATAAAATATTCAAAACCTGGATTTTGTCAAGTAATTGTGGTACATGATGATGTTGGTTTTATGTACAAGGGGAATTAATCACAGTGTTGTATGTGTCTTAGATACCGATCAGCTAAAGAAATTACTATCAGTGGCCCTGAAGTTGTCACCTGTTCATGCCAAAAATCAGAAATGCTTGTTATTTCCTAACAAGCTTACACTAAACATCTGCCTGCTTTTTGTTCAGCAGAGAAGAAAAAATTCAGACATTTGCCTAGGTTTCCAGCAGCCAAGGTGCAACAGTACCAGTAGGTATGGTCAGACTGCTTAATGCTCGAAAGAATGCACTTCACACAGATGGCAAAAGCAGCCTGAAGCCAAATCATCTGCTAGCTCTTGCCTCGTTTTTCCCAGGGAACAAGACAGCATATTGCAGGATGGCAAGGTGGCAGAATAGGTACAGGACAGATCAAAGATATCTGACTGCCACTGACACAAGGCCTACTGAGGACTCTAATCAAATGGACAAAATTTGAAAGCCATAACACTCTGGGGCTAAGGAAGCTGTGAGAACCAGAGCACCAAACTGGTTCTCTGATGTTCGTCTTTCTCTATTCCAGCAGGCACAACTTGGTAACATGGCCCTAAAAGTTTTCTTTTTTCCTAGACTACAAAAGCTCTTCCTACGGTCCTTGTTAACAATGTCCTATATAGTAGGTAAAAACTGACTTTACATACAAAGGAAAAGAAAAGAAAAGTATGCATTTCCATAGAAGATTAAACTTTGGTTTTGGAGATACACTCACTTAAGTAAAAGGAGGATCCTGGTTTTTGCTGGGTTTTTTTTTTTTTGGCAAACAAAAGAAGCACATAGGCACAACATGAGGAAATTCTTGAAAGAAGAGTGGAACTTACAAGAAATACTTCTAAAGCCCTATACAATTGCAATCTGTTCCATTTTATCTTTGATTATATTTTGCTTAAGATACGCAAACCATCTGGATCTCTAATGTGGTGTTCTGAAATAGCCTCCAAACTGATTCTTCATGTCAGGCAGAATTGCTAGATGTCTGTTTTCCCACATGACTTAACCAAGTCATTCTAACTTGTCTTGAATGTGGAAACAGCTGTTGCTCATGACATCAGTAATATCATGGTCTTCAAACAACCTGTAATAATCTGTTCACAGAACTGCAGGGCAGGAACAAATACAAACTGTTTTTTAACCATTCTTGAAGATTTTATAATGGTAACAGTCAGTGATGCAACTAGACTAGTGAGCAAGTTACTGCGGTGTCTTACAAACATAGCAAAGCCTATATTTTGAGGTCTCACATGGCCATTATAAAATATGTTTAGGCCAGTATGTTCAAGATCAGCTAAATTTAAGCACAAATTAAAGCGTCAAAGAGTAGAATTTTCAGTACCTTAGCTAACATTAACCAGGATTTATAGCAAACTAATTATTCTGTCTGCTAAAACTCTAGACTAGAATAGCCTTTTTATATTAACTCTGGTGTTCCAGTATAAAGTAATGCTGCTTTCCCTCATGTGACTCTGCACTTCATTCCAAAGTAACACATCACCACAATTAGTTCAGTCCCAGTGATGTGTGCTGCTCCACAATCTGTCTGAAAAAACAGTTACTTAAACTTGTCTTCTCCCCGATTCCCACTTTCCATTTTTAATTTCAAGGTTATATCACTAACACATTGGCTTTATTTTTTTTTTCCTTTCATGCAGGCATGACATGCGGCGTGATTCAGACTAAAAGGATACCAACTACAGTAGAATGAGATTAATTAATTTGAATCATGCAATGTAGTCTTTCGATTTTAATCCCATTTAGCTAAACCTGTGAGTCCAAAGGAAAACGTCTGCTCGCAGTTGGCTGAGTGGGCAAATGAGTGGTACTCTGTATGTGTGTGTTTCTGTATGTATTGTATGTGTTGAAAATATATCTAGCTGATAGCTCCAGCACCCTTTTCAAGCAATGACATATAATGGCATCATAAAAGGGAAACATGTGGATAGAGATTTTTCCCAGAGACATAATTTAGCAGCCACAATCTCTTATGACCAAGAAGAGTTGCTTAAGGTTATTAACAAGGTGGGTCTGGTGGAATCTGATGTGAGGTATAGTGGAAAAAAACTGCTGAGATAAGATACAACAGGTTCTATTCTATCCATATTGAATTGTTCAGAAAGCACCTAGCTTGAGAAGAATGAAAATGAGAATGCACAATCCCTCTGTAGGGACTCAGAAGGAGTCCAAAATTCAAGGAGAGTATTAGTGTGTAAAGCAGAGGGAAAGAAGGACTATTACTTCAGAAACTTTACTGAAAAACTTGATAGTAATGATTATGCACAATATGGGCTTAAAATGGATGAACTTCAACAGTGTTAAAGAGAAATTTTCTTTGCTCAGAGAGTTTTATTTGGTCTCCAGAAGGTGTGGGAAATAATTTTATTTGTGCATGCCAGTCATCACATTCTAGAGTCTTGAAACAAGTGTGTTTGTGAGCTATCAAGGAACTAAGACAAACACAAATAGAAAATAAGATGCCTGTTACTCTAATGCACTGAGAAGACACCCTTTCTTTCCCATTTTCCTCTGTCTCCTTGGGGCCACACTTTTTTATGATTTATTTTATGTTCCTCTTGAGATGTTACTTTTTTGAAGTATGTATCTAGGAGTCCTCAAAAATGTATTTATGACAATGGGTCATTGTAACAGCTTTTAAAAAGTAGCTGTTTATTGCATGCTTGCGATAATCTTGGCTTTATTAAAACCAGTGTGAGTTTTGCATCTTCTTCAGCGAAGCCAGGATTTCAGCACACAGAAACCCATGATAGCATAGATTGCTTTCTGCAAAGGACTTAGAACTTTCAAATGACAAATTGATTACAAAATATACATATAACCTGGACTCACTTGTCTGTACACTGACTTTGTATAGTGTAATATGAAAAACAGTAGGAGTGTATTTTAGGCATCATACCATGTGAGAGGCAGCCTACAACCTTCAACACCCACTAGGAATGTTAGGAACCATTTCTGTTTTGATAATCCTTGAATCTCTACAAACTCTCTCCAGCACAGCTAATTACTGTCTTTCTCACTTCTTCAGACTTAGTTAGTGGATTGTAGTAGTAGTAGACTTAATCTGAACTCTTGTTCAGGTTAAGAAATAGATTGCATTTAGAACCTAAGTATGGGCATTGAAAGGAAAAAAGAGTGTACTGTTCCCCTGCTCCATATTCCTACAAGAGCAGGCCTCAATACAGTATCCTTTTTTCCCTGTGAAACTCTTTCTGTTTGGTGGCAATTAAGACCAGCTTATATGCTATTGTAAATGTCTGCAGCTAGAACATGTAAATTACAAGAACGGAAGCTGACTAGTATGTTACCATTAAAACATCTCAGCCTGAAATAGTCTATAAAGTCCAATAAAACACTCTTTACAACTTTTGCCTTGATTGCAAAATTAAAACGTCTTTTTGCAGAAAATAATCTTAGCTATAAACACATTCTGCTAACTCTGTCTTCTGTACAATGATAGCTTTTAATAGCTAGACTAACTGTATCTCAAGTTTTTTTAAATGTGCAACAAAAAGAAAAGTTTTCATCAAAAAAGGAAATATGCAGGGCAGAAACAAGAGATTTCAGACTGAGATGTACATCAAACACCCAAGCTTTCTGTGTTTTAATTTAAAACAACATTACCCAATTTATCACAATCTTGTAATTTATCAAAATCACATGGGAGGTTATACAAAAGGCCATGTAAATATTTATTTGACCTATAAATAATTGTGTCGCCCCCACAGAGATGAAATTTTGCATTTCAGAAGAGTGGATCAATATCATAAATACACAATGATAAAGGTAAGAAGCCAAGAACTGAAACTTGAAGGACACTGATAGGTCAAAAAATGTTATTTGAACAGTATTCTGTAAGCATTTGTAACACGTGTTAAGACCAAGCCTATGAAAATTTTTTTCTTGGGATTTCTTCCTACCTTCCTTAAACTCACCGCTAAGTAAATTTCTCACAGACTGTATGGCTTCCATTCTCTTTGCATTAGACATGAAGAACAGGCAGCTTACTTCCATGTCATGTCTTTTGATGAAGTCAAAACTGAAAGTTCATAATACACAAGTACTTCCAGTCTCCATCGGCTTCTCAGTCACTTAAAGGTCCCTACATTTATTTTCAAAGTTCTGAAGCAATTATGTCTTAAAGAACTCCTAATTTATGTTCTTTCCTTTAGCATTATGGACATCCATTGTCATTTCGAAAAACAAATGCCAGTCTCCATACTGAAGTGTTTCTCCAAGTGATGCTTTTGACTTTTAGCACCAGAGCATTCTCAACACAAACACCTAGGTCCAGGAGCTCACTCCTAAAACTGAGCAGGTGTGACCTAAAACTAACCTACTTGTGCTCACGTTTGCAGAAATATCATATTCTAAATCTGAAAGAAAAAATAACTTCATGGGCGAAAGAGAGAGGGAAAATAAATATTTAGTAGAACTACTGGCAAGCATAAGCATACTCATGAAGGTAATCATTGGTAAGATCAGGCACTGGAACCTGATACCAGGAGCTGTCTATTGTAATATATCTTTATGATAATCTTTGCACCTGGGATTTTAAAACTATTCCACAAAAAAGTACGTCATAGTTTCAGGACTTTCAGAGAGTAAGCAGTGCAGATGGTTTCATCACAATAAAAAAATATGAACAAAAACCTTAATTAATTTCTATTACCTACATATTAAAAAAAAGAAACAGAACACTTGCACATTTTTACAAGATAAGTAGCCATCAGGAGGTATATTGATCCTTTTGGTCCCTGTTTAAATCCTCTTCAGAGATAGCTGGCTGCCAAAACTACAAAAGTTCTGTCAGTCTCAGTTTGAAATCTAAGTGCAGTGGCTTCTCTGAAAGCATTCCTTTGTTAAAACTTTTCCCATCAAAACTTCCCTTCCAGCTGCCTGGGGACAGAGAACAGTTTCTAAGATACTGAGCCTCCAATGTGGCTTGTTAGTCCCCTTACATTTCATAATTTATTCCACAGGATTTCAACTGTTTACAGCTATTTTGCAATACCTCAATTGTAAAGTGAGGTCATAAAGGTAAGACTGTGACCAACACACCAACACCTCACTTTGCTTCCTATTTTTGAATCTCCATCACTATTTCTGTTCATTCACCCCTAACTGATATCTCAGATGTAAAGTTATTAACTATTACTGGAGAAAACAGATTATGGCACAAAAGGCTATTAGAAGTCCTTTTTCAGGGTGGTACTGTCACCAACAGAGGTACAGGTACTAGACTGCAAGGCATTTTAAGTTGCCAGATAAAATGCTCACCATGAGATTATGGGATAGCAAGTTCTTGGAGGATCAACTCCAGAATTTAAAAGCCCCAGAAATGTGCAACAACATCTGAGAACCTACCAGACATCCTGAGACACCAGCAGAAACAGCAGTTCTCCAAGTATCTGGGAATTATAGGTAGCCCTAGAATCTACTGAACTCTTTGAATTATTATGATTATAGCAGTAAACCATTTCAGACCTCAGCTAGCTGAGCACTCATGCACATAAAACCACAAGTGCTAAAACTTGCTAAAGCATTAAAATGACAGAAATGCCAGACTGTTTAGTTCTCCTAAGACATTACTCAGCTTAAAAGGATTCATAATACAGCATGAAAATTTCTTAAGTTTCAGAAAAATCTCACACTGACTGCTGTTCTCATCTATGGCTGCTATTCCTCAGATGTGCACAAGAAAGAATCAGAAAATCCACAGATTATGATCAAAGAGACTTGCACATTTCAAGAACTCTGCAGCACCTAGAACACATCAGAATGATTAAAAAAACCACAAGAAGTGTGATATCCATGGCCTCATAACTACCAATTGAAGCATCCAATCTTATTAATGCAAACATTAATTCTATATGAACACTATATTAATACTATATTTAATACTATAGGAAAGCTAGCAACTACTGTGATTTTCCACTTATGGATAGACTTCTCTTCACTGAGACAGTTACCCATGTTCTGTAAGATATACATGTTCACTACACTGTTACATCAGATATGCTCAGCCATGCTGTAAATCTTACTTTCATTCAAACACTGACATGTCAAAAAGATTCTAAAAGCACATTCTCTCACTCTCCCAAGTACATCCCCCCAACACTCCCCCCCCCCCCAAAAAAAAAAAAAAAAACCAAAAGAAAATTAAGCAATTACATAGCTCTTTTGATTCCACTTCAGGAAAAGCAAGGAAGGCTATACTTTATATTTATTAAAAAGTGACTTTAGAAAGGCAGAATGTAATTATTGCAATTGGACTCTAGCCAAGAACAATAGAGTTAATAAACCTATTCTTGAAAAATGTATCATGAAATATTCAATGGCCAAAAGTTATCATGAACACAGTTTTATTATTCAGCTAAAAGGCAGAAAGCACCCTCCAATTCAAAGCTAGAGTACTTGACTTAGTATTAATTCATTGAGAAGTATACAATCCTGTGCATCACAAATCAACCAAACTGTTGCACCTTTCCTTTTATTGTGGGCCTCACATACAATACTTGCACCTGAAATTACAAAGAACCCAAAACATTTAAAATGTCCTCAGCCATTTTTAGGATTTCAGTATAAAAGGGTTAGAGAAAGATACACCCTAAAACTCCAGGATTATATGACTATAGACTACATTTCTATTTTTAACCTTCTTTTATAGTTCCCAACAAGCACTCCAAAATTTGTATGTTTACAGACAAATTTTCTGGGAAAAAATAAATGTCAAATCAAATGAGTTATAGGATTGTTATTCTCTTCACTTTCTGGTACACAGAAAGCATTTTTTTAATAAATATTTTTTAATTTAAGTTTATTAATTGTTATGTAACCATATTAGAAAATAATAACTTCTATCTTTGATCAGGGTTTAATTATAGAGAGGCAAAATAATCATAAACTTCTAAATAGTTTCACTCCTCAATATTGAAGATTGATTATTATATCTTTAAATAAATACACAGCATGAAACATATATAAAATAATTTTGGCCAAGTAACTACGATGGTTAGTTCACAGCTTTTGAAGAGTGACAGCACCACTATCATTGAAATGGAAGACATATATTGTCCTTATTAGCTGTTTAGTACTGTTTAAAGTTTTCTTGAGTCACAGTTGTGTAATATACTCAGTAGAACAATTTATCATCAATATCAGACCACAAGCCATCTCAGAAGAGACTGTTCCTTATGTTAGTTAACTGCAGTTATTCTAGGACTTTACTGCAAATTTCAATTTCTAAAACAATCACAAAGGAGTTCTCAATGAAAACATTAATTACTCAACATAAAAATTATGTTTTAAGATACCAACTACTGCTTTGGCTGGAAAATTCTCTGTCAGTCCCACATTATGACAACACGCATTGGGAATGGGTCAATAGTGATGCACTGTTAAACCAAAGAAGATAAACAGGGTTGTATTTAGGCCCCATTTATCAAATTTCTGAAGCTCTTGCTGTAGTGGTTTTGGTTCTAGGACTTCCTTGGCAACCAGGGTACAACCAAGGAAGTGGTCATGTTCCCAGTATT
>JANXJC010000078.1:26571719-26582527 GCA_027564655.1 Leptodon cayanensis
TTACAGGGATTAGTCTTGTTTTCATGCTTTATATGCCAATAAGTACTGTACAGTTCAGCTAGCATTTTAGGAGATAAGATTTTTCAGAGGCTACACATTGTACTCATGTACTAATCATTCCCATGTTTGCTGCTTTTGTGATTGGTCTATTTTGCACTAATTAGCTCAATTAGAAAAACACTCAGCAACATGTTGATCATACCTTTAAATCAATCATAAGAACTTATTTGTTTTCCTTTCCAAGTGACAAATCCAGTTACAAATCCAGTTAATTATTAGTTTACTTACAGTCACTCTTTAAGACATATTGATAGTTTCTTGGCCTTACCAGTACCACCCAATTAACATGGCAGTATACATTAGTACATTTTTAATTACCAAATTACTACCAGTTAGGCAAGTGGTTGCAAAATATATCTACTGTAGTATTTTGTGCCATTAAGTAAGTTATTGTTTACAGAGGGCTATGTACATAATAAATTAGCCATTTTGTGGGTATTTGTGATGTAGCATATTATTATGAATAATCACTCTTCTCCACAACACAACTTCATCTCACTTCAGCCAACAAAATTAAACTCCAAGATGTCTAAGCTCCCTACTTGGCATAGGTACCACTGCTGAGTTTAACAACTGACTCTAGCAGCTAATATTTACAGAAAACCAGCCATGATCCAGGTAATAGCAAGACAGAAACAGCCTAAGTCCTTTGGTTAAGAATGAAGTAATGTTTACTGTCTTGTTCTCACTCTCTCTCTCTCTCCCTCCCATCCACCACACCTGTGTAACAAAGTGAAGCTGCATCAGCCGTATGTCTGATTATTATTATCCAGATTTCTCAGTCCAGCTTTACAACACTGTTCCATCTCTTTGAAACGAAGCTTATACTGGTGATTATCATATCATATATTCTTTTTCAAGATCCTGCTAAGTTTCATTTCTTCCCAAGTAGTCATTCCTGAAAGAAATGCAATTAAAATATACCTCCATTATGTATGACCACAGAGCTACACCAATTCACCTCAGGACAAAATCTGCACTATTTCAACACAGTTCACACATAAGTGCTTTATTGTAGTCCCTCTGGGGAAAAAAAAAAAAAAAAAAGAAAAAAGAAAAAAGTGGCAGATTTTTAGAAGGATGTAAGCTGTTAGAAACTACTTAGCTTTCTTCACTCAGGGCATACTAGGCACAATCTCTTCTGTAACAGAAATACTTCACATTCGTTCTTCGGAGGTATATTTTCAGGACATCATTACAGGAATACAGCTTACAGGACTGCTGCAACATACTACTAGAAAAGAAGCCTTTTCTTTCGTTTTCTTTTCTTTTCCAAGGAGAAAACAAAAATATGGCATAAGGCTCAGTAGTTCATAAGGCTCCTGGATTCTGTATTGCACCATTTTCCATTAAGAATGGAATATACAAAAAAAAAAAATTAAAAAAAAAAAATCAAGTGTGAGAAGCTTTGACAGCTTTCATTTGAACTGATCAGAGAATGACCTGACATAGATTGTTGCGGTGTGCTATGTTAACAGTATGTTGAGGTTCAACTGTGTTATGCCATACAAGGGCAACAACATTCAGATAACATATGGACATGTGGTACTCCACTAACCTGGAGTACTGGCACATTTGCTGCAGCTGTATGCCACTGAGGAAGGTTCCCATCATGGAGAGAATCTGGGACATAGTGCAGCAGCGGTACCTGTCAGCACTGCAAAAAAGCATCCTGCTGCTCACCCAGGTACCTCTCGACAAAGCTTATGATGCAGCTCTAAGACCAGGACAGACACTTTTTTTTTTTTTAACAGTGACAACAGAAGGACAGCTGTCTACAAATAAGCTTCAGCATCACAGAAGTGGTTAACACACAGGCCAAAAGCAGAAGTTTTCTCATTAACTTCTCTGTAAAAATGTTCTTTTAGAGTAGAGGATGATACAGCACAGAGGACATTTGGATACTGCACCTGTTTGTCCTTAACTAACAAGCATACCAAAATAAAAATGAAGTCTGGGAAGTTAGGTTAGAGATACCTCCTTTTTTTAATGCTGACTTGGAGGTCTGTATAATCTGCATAGATGTGAGCAGTACAAAATATTTAAGATGCCAGTAGATGCTGCTCAAAAATATGTAATATGCTTCTTGGCTTTTTATATGCATAAAGACATGTAAGCTTTCTTTCTTGGGAGGGCTGAAAAACTGGAAGAGGCATTAGAAAGGCACTGCCAGAGGGAGGCTAGATAATCAATACGTTGTTTCCATCAGTAGCTTTGATTCTGCCAGCACAAGAGATGTGCTGTCTGTATTGCCTGAGAAATCACCAGGTGGTTTGTAGTGGTTTTCTAAGAAGCAGACGAGAAAACTGTTGGAACACTTGCACTCCCTGGGAGAACAGGTTGCACTTGGCCAGCTGCACAAACAAGAACACGTGGAACAGGAAACTGAAGATTCATTCTGGCATGATAGGTTGGTTACTGTAAAATCCTTAGTTATATTCAATACTAAAGGCTGAAATTAGTATCGTAAGTGAGCCTTCAAGGTTCAAGAAGAAGATTAGTTTTCATTACATGTGTACAGCTACCCATATACACAAACAAAACAGTCCGTTAGTGCCAGTGTATATAAACACACTTGTACCTCCTGTTTGCCTGAATGGTCCATCTCCTTACCCCTTGGGGAGATCATCATTTCCAGAAATAACAGTACTCAAATAAATAACATGAGCTGGTTTCTGGATCTCTGTAAATGGTGAAAAGTGGTTACATCCTGTATTAGGCATAATCAGAAGGTTTGGTAGTGGCGGGGGGCTGTGCTGCAGATGTGGCCTGTGTGAGGAAAGGCCAGGGCTGCCCTGTGTTGGACACAGCCAATTCCAGCCGGCTCCAATGGACCCACCGCAGGGCCAAGATGGTGGCACCTCTGTGAGAGTGTATTTAAGACAGGGGAAGAAATTATGGATAAGCAGAGGAGGAGAATTGGGGGGAAAGAGCAGGAAACAGCAGAGGAAACACCACGGTCAGAGAAGAAAGAAGGGGAGGATGTGCTCCATCATGGAGTAGAGATTCCCCTGCAGCTCATGGAGGAGACCATGGTGGGGTAGATTTGTTTCCTGAAGGACCCCCCCCTGGAACAGGGGAAATGTGTGAGGAGAAGCACCAGAGAGAAACTGCCAAGTAGTGAATATAGGCACCTCCCCACTCCCCATCACCATTCCTGCACCACTCCCTGTGCCCCGCTGTGGAAGTGGGGACTGAAAGAGTGAAGGTTAGCCTGGGAAAGGGGGAACAAAATGTGTTGGTTTAATTTTTGCCTTCTTGCTTCCCACTACCTGAATCTACCGTATTGCTAGTAAATTAAAATAATTTTCCCCAAGTCATCTGGTTTGCCTGTGCCAGTAATTGTTAAGTGATCTCTCTGTCTTTATCTCGACCCATAAGTTTTCTCATCCTAGTTTCTCTTCCCATCCTACAGAGGAGAAGTGAGCAAGCAGCTGGGTGGGTGCTTTGCCCTCAGCCAAAGCTAACCCTCCACACATCAATAGGCTGGAACACAGGCTGAGGCCAGGGCTTTTATCATGTGTCTGAGACAGTAAGTTTGAGCAAAGGAGTAGCAGATGCTGGTGCCTGACTAAAAGACTTAATGCATTACAACTTGCATTTTAGGCTAACCTTGAAAGAGAAGCCTCTGCTTTCTTCTTTGTTGGTAATCCTGATAATTGCTAGGTTCATCTTTTGTTATTGATTATGACAGCACTAACACCTAGCCTCCTGCTGCTCAGTTCCAGTATGTGTCTGTATAATGACTGCCTTTTTTCTTTATGTGTCTTTCTTCCCTAAATTCATTAGCAGTGCACTAGGGTAGACCCACTTTATTAGACACACATTCAAAAGACTTTTCTGCCAGGCACACTTTTGCATTTTACCTTATGCACACTATAAAAATTCAAGGTTATAATAATGAGAACATGTTGACAATGTTAAGGGGTGAGGGAACCAACCTAACACTGGTGGAGAAGTACTGAGAGTTAACTTTATTCTAATAAGCAAAGTGTAGGTACCAGAGAGAATATTCTTCTGACAAGCCCAGGAAAACATTCTTTGAATTAATTTCTTGCTGTAATGGCTTCCCTCTGCTAACAGTAGCTGGCAATTTTTACATGCATTTCAAAGTACTTTCACAGCTAGAAGAGTATCTTACCATGTTAGAAATTATTTACATCTCTCTGATTCCAAGTATCCTGACACCCAAAATTTGTTGTTCCAGAAAGGCAACATGAGCAGGATACACTAACGTGGCTAGGATTCACTAAGATATGACAATTTTTGCATTGCTAATTAGTTTATGAAACTTGTTAATGGCTCACTGAATTTCCAGAGATATCTTTCTTCTTTTGTCTAATTCCCAAGGATCATCCCTGAGGTTGGAATGTCTCTGTGAAGTCCAAGACATTCAGAATGGACATTCTGGTGAATATTAAAAAGAACTCCAGCCCCTTCCCTATGATATAAATATGGACGTTGAAGAGCCCAGAGGTGGGAAAAATCTCACTTGTGACAAGTAACAAAATGACTGCAGTAAAAAAGCTGACATGTCAAGTTGAGGTGAAAATATTCACACACTGAACAAAAGGATATCCATTTTCATGACAGCAAGTTGCAGGTAGCAGAAATTCAGCACATCTGGTGTTTTACCCTAGAGCAACCCACCCTCAACACTTTCAATAAACATAAGACAACGAGAAAACTAAATACATAGGTGCATCACACCAGACATTTCCAAGACAATCAAACCAGACAGCTATCTAAAAGACTGTATTAGCTTGCCATTATCTTCCTTTAACTACTACTACTACTACCTTTAGCTACTTTAACAAAAACAAGTTCTATTATCATTCCTAAAGCTCACTGAGATCTGTACAATTGTTTCAGGAGTATAGCTCTGAAGGTTCACAATTTTTGAAAGAGAAAAATTTTCACTGCCAAAACCAAGTACTTGTAGGTGACAATACAATTCTAAAGATGATACGGGAATTTTTTTCTAAGTCTACAACATTAGTTCATCATTATAGCTTTGGGCATACTTTCAAATATATAATATATATATAATAGATGATACCAGCTAAAACGAAGCGTTACCATATGCTTCATCTGCACAGCTTCTCCCTGCAGTACATGTAAGAATACTGGGTGAGCCAACAATATAGCTGAGAGATAAGCCGTAAGAGGTATGGAGAATGCAGGTAGGACAGGATTTCACTACTCAGTGTTCACTTCTTCACATGTCATGATATAGGAAGATATATTATCTCCATTTGCATCAGGGAACACTCCACACAGAATCACAACAATAAGACTGCTCCAATACAGGATATCTTGTAACTTCATCATTATGACATCTTTCTCTCTGAACTGTCCTTAACGATTTTTTATTGTTAGGAAAAAAGGAATCTCCTGTTTAGTTCTTCTAATAAAGTCTTCATTCCTGCTGTCCAATCCTATGGAAATGAAGAACACAGTATTACACGTTGGCAGGAGCCTTTGCAGTATTTGAAGACTGTCATCACGTATCCCCCAGTCTACTTATCTCTAAGCTAAATACCATCAAGCTGTTCAATCTCTCCTGATAGGTCAGGCTTCTAGACCTCTTGACGGAAGAGCCATTCCCCTGGTTCATCAAAACAGGTTTGAATTCCACCCCACATGCCAGTATGCTTGTAGCCTCTCCTAAATTAGTGACATCAGCAAATTCATTAGGTACATTTTCATTTCACTTTGTTTTAGAACAGTTCACAGATTTATCTCCTAACCCGTGTGTTGGAATTGATTTCTGTTTGTATAAATCCTGAGTTAAATAAGACCTATGTTCTTTGAGAACACAATTTGGGATACAAAGATGAAAAAAGGACATTTTTTTGTAAGAAACAGCTAAGTAGCAATGACTAGCCCCCTAGAAACTGTAATTTTACTTGGAATGAGCAGAGATGTTAGCTAAACAATAAATACGTGCCACCATAAGCTCATTTGCTAGGTTTATAAATGTATATTCATATGTAAAACTCCCTGAATTATTTTCTTGGGAAAAATACAAATTAATAATACTATCTATGAAATATTTAAAGAAATCTGTCCGGGATATTAATGCCCATTCCTTGACTTTTAATATATTGAAAGTGCCAATACTTAATCACCTTAACCTCATTACTTCTATTCCACTTTAAACATTATTATGCCTCTATTCTTTAAAGTAATTATTCATCTATTTGCTAGTCTAAGCACTGATTATTATTTACAGTTGTATTAACCTATGAAGCTAGCGTCTTTATCATTAAAGTCTAGTAATACACCTGGCTTAGTTCATGTATTGCTTTGTCTAAATATGGTCACAAGTTTAAAAATCACAGATTTATAGATCTATATAGTTTGGGTTGTTGATGGGAAAGTTCACTGTTTTCTTAATCACTGGGGATCAAAATTAAACAGGTTACTTCAAATATGCATCTGGGAAGTTTCTCTAGTCACTAATGTTGCTCAACAACAATGTTGCAACCTATTGAGAACAAAATTAAGTTCACAGAGAAATGTGATAGCCCTGCCTACTCTCAGCTAGAATATAATTTAAATGTTAATAATTAATTTTATACTTCATATTTAATCATAAAATATCTTAGAAATTAGGGCCCCCATTCAGGAAAAATGAAAACAAATAATTAAATGCATTCATAAGGATATGTGACAAAGTCAATCGAATCTAGCAACTTCCAGGTACCAAATTTTCAAAGGGTTTTATGAAGAGAAATATGTCTAATGAGATTCTTTTAAAGAAACGCCACAGGTCACCAGAAACATTGTCCAACTGACATTTGGTGTTTTCAAAAATGCCTGAAGGGTGGAGACAGACCACATATAATCTGTAGAATCCTTTAAAAATTTCTAGACCTAAGTGTTTTCCTGATAAGGTGATTGGAATTGAGCCCAAATTATGGATGGGAAAACAGGCAAACAACAGTATTAAGGATACAGCCATGCATTACGGTGAAAGTAATGTGCAGAAATAGCCAAACCAACTCGGAACAAAGTAATTTCAGACATGAAAAGAATAAGCACTGTGCCATTCCCAAGCTAATTAACCTGCTGAGAGGCAGAAATAATTAGTATCATAATATTGCTGTACAGGGCTAGCTAAACTAGTGTATCAGCATGGTATTTGACTGAGCTGTCCACTTGGTGCTGAGCTAGGGATTTGTAGCATGATGCTGCATTGCAAGTTGTGGATATGTAGTAACTTTCCAAATCTATGGGATAACCAGCATCAAAACTGGCTAATAAGTGTTTTGTGTTCTTAAATGCTAAATCCTGCATTATTTCTACTTTTTTACCACTCAAAGGCCAACCTGCAACCTGTCTATGTGGTGTTCTTTATATTCTATATTTCATCCAAATATAAGGTCAGAGAAAGATATTTCACTGAAAACAGAAAAACAAGTTTTATTGTACTGACCTTGTATATTTATTTAAAAAAAAAAAAAGAGTATTATCATCATGAAGAATAAGCCACAGAAAAAATGTGCATTATGCAGCTGTATTTTAGTACTAAAGTTTTTACATAGCGTTTATGTATTCAACTCATGAGAAAAAGATAAATGTTATCTCTTAATCTTTAAAGATATCTTGTAACATTTATTTAGACTTCATGCCATTAGTATTAGCATTTCATTTCCATTTATGATATTCACTGGCATTTTTGTAAAGAACTAGTCCTTAAAATCTCTGATCACCTATACTGTTAAATTCTTTATATGCAGGCCTTATTACAATTAGAAATGCAAGCAAGAAAAAAGGAAACACCATTGACTCGATCTGCTAAACAGTTCCTTAGTCTTTTTTTTCATTTGAAGAAATTAAAGGGGTAGAGTGTGCACTTCTTTAAAAAAAAATACCAAAACAAAACAACAACAACAAAAACCACAAAAAAACACCTTGGCAATTTCTTCTATTTTACTATGAATCAGAAAATACTGCAGGCTGTTTGATTCTCTCATGGTCCAAGTGTACTCTAAAGACAACAAACAAGTACACAAGATGGAAGTCCTGCTTTTCCTTTGTAGAAGCACTGAAATGGTATGCCTCAGAGCTCTTCTGGGTTGCATCCATACTTCATTTCAGCAGGACTTTTCTGAATTACAACAGGCAGCTATGATTCTGTGTATCTCACCATCACACACCCTTCAGCATACAATCCACTTCTGATTTGCCTGTCTCAAACACACCACCGTAACCCCTTCCAATAAACTGTTTAAAGAAACTATGTCAAATAAAGTCCCTAGTGTCTGCTCTGAACTCCCAGCAGCACATTTATCCATGTCGCATTAGTGGGAAAACTTGGGCCTCAATTCCTACTTCCCTGCCATCTATAGCCCTTACATGATAGGGCAAAGTACAGCCAATTCAAACAACAAAGACTCACAGAAGAGCTTCAAGTGGTAGATACCAAGGGACAGGCTCGACATCAGCATCCCAATGCCATAATGGTCATCACAGTCTGCTGCATTCTGCACAGCATGCAGAGACCTTGGGTGAGCTCTTCTACCAGAAACACATACAGCAGCACAGAGCCTTTTACAACGCTTCATGTATACCGCAACACAGCCCAGCAGTGAGCCTGTCTTCTAAGCTGAAAGAAGAATATAGGACCCGTGCTTTACACCTGTAAACTAAAGGTAGCAAGGAATGGTTTCTGGTCAGTAATACCAACTAATGTGGAACAGACCATATCTACACTAGTGAAGTTGCACTCTCTCAAATAACCTAGTTGGAAAAGGACCTACCATAAACACACCGCAGTCTTTGTACTCAGCCACACATCTCTTCAGTACCATGTGTGGGTCAAGCTCCCTTGATTTTTTAGAAAAGCCACTCATCACTATATCCCACATGCATTTAATAATGTGCCCCATGCCAAGCCTTATCAAGATTTGTCACCTCTGTTGGGTACACGGCACCAAATGCTGCTATGCATCAAAAACTGAACTTTGTCAAGGCCTTGTTGCTCCCACAATTTTGTTGTCTGGGTATATGCCTTGTCTTCTCAAGCCTCCTGGGCTACCCTCTTTAATAGAAAGAAAACCTCCATACCTAGTCTGAGAATGAGGCCCTGCTGGAGATGATTTGTAGCAGAAATTCTCCCTAGTTGATGCTGTCAGCTATGCAAAAGTGGACAAGGGAGACTTATTTGAGGACCTGTTAAGAGATTCTCCCTCTCATACATCACAATCTGTAGCACTGGCTATTCCAGACCCTTAGATAATGTCTCCAGTGGTCAGATCCCAAATTGTAGCTCCTTACATTATGCGTAAAGAACTTAATTTTCACTCAAGTTGAGGTTTCCAGGCCAGATTGTGCCACTAGGGTACATGACATTAGTGACAAAAGCAGAAGGAAGGACAGGCCCTCTCTCAGGTCCTACACCCAGGGCCGGCATGGAGGAGGAACATCCTAGAATCATGCCACATGGTGGGAGCTGGGAAGGTCTCCCAGCTGATGATCCTAAGCATCTTGGAATAGTGCAGGCACATGTGTTGATCTGCATGAAAATAACAGTCATGTCAGACAATTTTATTTTTTAGTCATATGTCAGTGCCGTGTAGCCTGCCCCTGCTTAGTGTGTGGAAGTGTCTGATCATCAGTCTTGGGAGAGGGGGCAAGCCAATCTTGGCATCAGTAGTGATGGATGAAGAAGAGTGATCTGGCCAGACCTGAACTCCATTTCTCATTCAGTTTCTTGCAGGCTATAAAGAGGGTGGTCATCTCCTGGTCTCATCAATACCAAGACTCTGTTGTTTGCTGCCCAACTGTGAAAAATCAGCATTACTTCACAGCACTTCGCAGGAATGGCATTTGTATAGCATGATGCCAAAGGTGCATCTGGCATGGCCTAGGGCATGGCACAAAGCCTGCTGGGATGATGCTAAAGAGCTGTGCCAGAAGGAACATGCCAAAGTGACACAGTCTTATCTATTCTAGTAATTAAGAGCATTTTAACTGCCAAATCATACCCAGGGAGGGTGCTGGGGAGGCCTTTGGTTGGCACAGGCCAAATTCATGCCAAGAAGCATTCTAATTGTTTATGAGCACAGACAAATGTGTGCCAGTGCCAGAAAACATTAATGGCACATTCAAAGTCACTGGCATAGACACAGCCATGACACACAAATAACTTAGGCCTACACCTATGCATTTTGCACTGTTTCCTCATATAATCTCAAACTCCTCATGTTCCAGACTTTCTCTCCAGGTTCATGTTTCTTTGGTTCATTTCACACAGATTCCAGAGGTTTTACAGCTAATATTTATCTAATTACGCTACTTATCTGGTGCTTTTCTTTTTCATGGCTTTTGTACATTTGTTCTAATTTAACCCCAGACAGCAACTAGCACCACGCAGCCACTCACTTACTCCTCTGCCCTGCCCGGGTGGGATGGGGAAGAGAATTGAAAACAAGTAAAACTCCTGGACTGAGAGAAGAACAGTTTAATAATTGAAATTAAAAATAAAATATAATAATAATAATAATAACAATAATAACAATAATAATAATAATGATGATGAAAAGGAAGGTAACAAAAAGAGAGTGAAATATAATCCAAGAAAGACAAGTGGTTCACAATGTAATTGTTCATCACCTGCTGACTGATGCTCAGCCAGTCCCCAAGCAGTGATCCGTTCCTCCAGGCCAACTCCCCCCAATTTGTATACTGAGCATGACGTTCTGTGGTATGGAATGTCCCTTTGGCTAGTTCGGGTCAGC
>JANXJC010000078.1:26623371-26641470 GCA_027564655.1 Leptodon cayanensis
GGGCCCGGCGCGGCAGCGGGCCCGGCGCGGCAGCGGGCCCGGCGCGGCAGCGGGCCCGGCGCGGCGCGTTCGGGGGCGGGGCCAGGCAGTCGGGCGGGTGGTGCGCCGCTGCCAACGTAGCGGGAGCGTCCCGTGCGGTGGAGAAAGCGGTGTGCGTGTGTCTGTGTCTTCGGGAAGTGACCGTGGGGCGGGCGCTACCGAATATATAAGCTTTCGTTGTCGTGCGAGGGTGGCGGCAGCGGCCCCGGCGCACCTGCCCCGGAGCGGAGGGGTGGGCGGCCGCCCGCCCGCCGGAGGCGTAGCAGCAGTTGCTGGAGTGATCTGTCCCTGCTTGGCGGAGTCCCTCAGCCTGCAAAGGGACTTGCCCTCTTGAGATTATTTTTCATTGTTTCCAAAGCATCTGAGACTCATTTCTTGGAGTGGGGTTCTGTACTGTTCTGTCGTGTGTGTGTATGTTCAATGGGGAAACCGGAACGTGTTTTTCACATTCGAAGAAGCTTCATTTTCATAGCAAAATCTTTCTCTCCTTAAGCCTCTCTGAAAGTGGTCTTCATTATTAGGTTAAAATTTCACTATATTTGGAGATGTGTGGGACTAGCATTTGGTTGGGAATAACAATGTCATACTAATTATAAGAATTTGACTGTTATGTCCATACTTTTGGTGATAATATTTGTTATCTGTATAGCATTAAACTTATTTCTTTTACTTAAGTCCTTTTACTAATGGTGGATATGTTTTGAGGCATTTTTGTTTTCTTTTTTTAACTTAGTTGGCACAATGACAGACTTTCAAAACAGCCTCTGTCAGGACGGGATTTCTCAGCTGCATAATTTTGCTGCTGTTGGAGACACAGCCAAACTGAAAGCATTGCTCAGTCGTTCTCCATCACTTGTCAATGCGGTTGCAGATAACGGCTGGACAGCCCTGATGTATGGTGCCAGAAATGGACACCTTGAGGTTGTGCAGATTCTTCTTGAAGAAGGGTAAGCTGTTTAGTAGATCCCATTGAAGAGCTCTAACCTCAATCCTTTTCTGCCCATTTCAGCTTGATCTCAGAGAAGTAAATTTACCTGACAGATAGTGGCAGAATTTTCAGGGTTAAAACTCGGGAAAATATACTCTGTGTCTGTTTATAACTGGATTCTGCTATTGCATCATGCTTTCCATATGTGCTAAGAAACTCTCTAAAAGTTACGAGCATCTCTAAAATTTTTCCTTTGATCTTCAAGGATATATTGTCACTCGTCCCAGTGACCAGCAAAATAGGACAAAGATTGTATCCCATTCCAGCCACTGTACTGAGTATGAATTTGGTATATTTGATTGTTTCACTTAGACTTTTCTGTCTAAACTTTATTTGTAATCCACCTGAATCTATATTACAGTGCAGAATGCTGACCTACTAACTGTTAAGGAGGACATGACTGATTGATGAATTTAATTTGTCTGGTTTTTGTACAATTCGCTTCCTCCTTCCTCCTTGAGCTGTCAAGTTATTTTCTTCATTCGGTATGACACCAAGCATGTTCATTGCTTGACAGAAACTTGCAATCATATTTATTGTCTATCTTCAAGTCAACCATTATAGTTCTAGTTTTTCAAGACACTCAGAAAAGCAAAGAATGCTTCAAAGTTCTCCTTGAGACCCCAGAGAAGATTATTCTGAGGCCTGAATAAAGTCAGGATCCAAATATTTCAAATGGAAAATATTTCACATTGAAGGGTGAGAGTCAGGTGTTGCAGTTCAGCTGAGCTCTACATTAATCAAACGCAGCCTGTTCCTTTCTGCAGCCCTAATGACAGATCCAAGCAAGTTTAGTTCATTCTGTGGTTATGAGTAATCTCAGGCACAGCATTCCACAGCCTTCAGTGATGCAATGTCAGATGAACAGCTCTTTTGTACTGTAATCAGTACATTCCAGCATGTAGAGGAGTATCTGAGTGCCAGATGTTGTGCTTTGAAATCATCTGTATATTGAGGAATCTTCTGAGATTTGGGGGAATTTACCAGTTTGGTAAATAGGGTAACAGTTTTTTTAAGTTATGCTCACTGTAAAAAAAGATTGAATAACCACTTGTAAATGTCGTTTTCAGGGCTGTTCCCTTAGGCAATTGAATGTAGGTCCTGAGGTGATACTGAGGTCTCATTTTAGTTAGTACTTAGTCATAATAATCATTTGGACAAATACAGTTGTGGATATATAAACATGAATATCTATGAAGGTAATGTTACGTAACATTCCAGAGACTTGTCTTGGAAAGCTAGTCAGGTTTTGTTTATATTCATCCATGTTTGAGAAAAGCTACAGGAAATGTTTGTAAACTGGAAAAAAAGATCTTCATGATCTGAAGAGTTCAGGCCACTGCTGTGGATACTTAATAGCAGCCTGATCACAGCCTGCATGTACCTGAGCAGATAGAAGGGGGAAGACAAAATCAGAACAAAATTCAGTGGCAGAGAGATAGGACATTAAGTCAGAAATTAGGCAAGATTTGGCCTAAAGAAGACTTAATCTTTAAAGATAAATGGGCAACACTATTTTTTTAGCACCAACCACTTGTAAATTAAGTTTTGAATGCTTTTATAAAATATACTCAAATTCCCTCAAAAACTACTGAGGTTAATATAAAATCTCAAGTAAAAACAGTCTTGCCTGTAGTACAGTTACCTGTGTATCAGCAACATGAATATACTGGCATCTTCTGGTTTCAAAAACCGATGAGTCTGGCGCCGCATCTACTACATAATTTGTAGTTACAGTGAAATTTCTGGCTTGCTTACCCACTTGAGTTAAAATTGACAAAAAATGAAAGTGCATTATTTTTGACCTCCCAATCTATTTCAGATTATTTTTTTCTGTTAATATTTAAATATATACCATAAGGCAGTGTTTCCTCATCTATGTAATTTTGCAGACATTTTGGTAACAAAGAAATCCTGACAGTGACCAGCTCCCCAGTGGTAAGGGTGCTACTTCTCTCACTAAGCAAAGGCTGTGTTCTTGATTCTTATTTAATGGTAAATATTTTACTGTAAATGTTTTGATGCTGCTTTCAGCAGCTTCTAGAAAGTGATGCTAGTTAAACTGCTTATTTTTTTTATTACTGGTTATTCAGAGGAGACCTGTAACCTGGCTTTCCAAGTCGTATCTGGAAATTATCTTGAGCCTTTTTTTTTTTTTTAATGATACAATGGGTGGTATTTTAATGAATTCATTGCTGTTGTAGTACTGTACGAACCTTGGTAAGTGATAATCTGGATTGAATCAACAAAAACATGGAATCTGGGCTTAGCAAAAGAAAATGGAAGTATGATTATTTTTCATTACCATAATGCTAAGTATTTAGCCTAAAGAGTGCCCCAGCATAGACAGGGTGTCTAAAAGTTCTTGCACCTTAATGATACCAGATGTATATGCTGTAAGTAAGGGTAATACACAATCAGGACTCTTCCTAAATATATTTACCCTGGTAACCACTGTTCTTTTCTGTTTCTCTAGATGTGACAGGTCCATCGTTAATAAATCAAGGCAGACAGCTCTGGACATTGCTAAATTTTGGGGGTACAAGCACATAGCTAATTTGTTGGCTAATGTGAAGGGTGGGCAGAGGCCTAATTTTCTGTCAAATGAAGTGAAAGAATATGAAAATTATTTTGGCTTGACACTTCTGGACAGAAGGAGTGATAAAAGAACAGATTCCAAGTGGCTAAGCAAAAAACAAAGGCATCCAATGACAGTATACATCCTCTTCTCAAATCTGAGTCCTTTGGTTACTTTGGGTGGGGAAGTAGAGAGCTCTCAGCAGCCAGAAGTGAAGCTTTGTAGGCTGTGCCACAAGGATGTGGAGCAGTGCATGAACCAAACTGAAGAAGGCACCTTGATTTTTCTTGGAGTTGAACTTCAGTTCCACATGAACCTGCTGGCTGCTTGCAAGGGAAGAGTTCTCCAAGAAGATGAAGAGGATGGGTTAGTTGCTTGGTTTGCTCTTAGCATAGATTCTGCTTCTGCTGAGAAATTTAAACAGAAGCATGAGGACTGTTACTTTCTTCACCCACCAGTGCCAGCACTACTGCAGCTACCTGAACAAGAAGCTGGTAAGATGCATAAAATACAGCAGTTATCAAATGTGTAATCAGAAAGATATGCTTTGGGCTTCACTGAGGTACAATGCAAGGACAGACCACTGCAAAGGAATCAGGTATTTTCCGTGGCTTTAGAAATACTCTGATTTTAAAAGCCTGTCAGTGGTTTTGTGAAGAATTTTGTATGTAAGAACATGTGTGATTACAAAGGGCTAACATCTACAATGGCAAGTATTAGACTGTAAAATCTGTTGGTCATCCTGGATTTATAAATGGTATTATTTAAATATTAATGCATGCAAATTAATGTTCTAAAACGAAGAAAAAAAATCTGTCATTACTGAGTTTTCATTACAAGAAATGAAACTAAGTCCTTAATAAAAGTGTGTTGGATACTCACCTGAGAAGGAAAGTCAGGATCCCAGTGTGAATGAATGTCATTATGGACATGTTGTTAACAACTGCTGTTGTAACAATTTTGCTTTTCCAGCAGGATAAAGGGCAAGCTTGACTTGCATCTGGAGTTTAAATGGAACAATGCATTATTATGTCAATATCTGTAGTAGCCCTAGAATGGTCACCTGGAAAAGGTGTGATATATAATTCTGGCCCTTTGCCCAAACAAAGTAACTTTTGTGAGAAACAGGATATGTTGTTCTGGATGAATTTGTTTCTGAATGCGTAAATTGGTCTGTAGCTACATAGTACTGTGTTCTATTGCATGTGCTGTGCTGCAAAGGAAAAGATCTGAATAACTCATATAGCTCAGCTTCTTATGTAGCAGATTACAATGCAAGCCACAGACTTACTTTGATTTTTATGTTGAACTTTACTACTTCCTTTTTCTATACTGTTAAAAGTTTACATGAAGTAGTATTTGATTTTTTTGTATTTTCAATGTATTCTTTTAAAGGAGTAGTAGCCCAGGCTAGATCTGTTCTATGATGGCACAACCGCTACAGGTTCTGCCCAACGTGTGGGAGTGCAACCAAGATTGAAGAAGGGGGTTACAAGAAAACTTGCTTAAAAGAAGATTGTCCCAGTCTCCAAGGTGTTCACAACACATCATATCCAAGAGTTGGTGAGAATATTATGGCATAAACTTTGTCAAAAGTGGCTTTTTTATGCTGTTATATACATGTAAATTAATTTCTTTTTAGTTACTTCAGCTGCTTGCTTCTGTTCCAGGTCTTACATACTTGTTTCTCCTCAGAGTATCTGTGTCTCAGCTCTATTTAGGATTAAGTAGTTCAGGCTTTTCTTTCTTGTAGTAATCTGTGACAAAGAATTGCTGTGACGATACCAATCTTCATTGCTATGGAGTAATATCAACATAAATGAGATATTAACAATACAAAGAGTCACATTTTACTTTTTTTTTTCCTCCATGTTGTTTTCTCACCCTCTGTGAAATATCTGAGCTTGAAATAACTCTGCATCAAATTTGGCCCTGTGTCGGATTTCTGATATAGTGCTCATTTTCCCATAGTGCCACTTTGACTGCATTAGCCATCTTCACTGGCTTTCACTATTCATTGTCAGTCGCAAGCTGCCAGGCCTATTTCTACTCAGAATATAAGCTTGAACAGACAGTCTTCTATAGCTCCTTTTGTTCATGTGTTGCAAAGGAAGTTTACTATGTTGTTGATGGGGAAACAAGGCAGGGAAAAAAACTTACCCTTTCCCTGGATCATTAGGGGACTCTTTGATCCTTTCCTTCCCCTACTCTGTCCTACCTTCTGCAGTTGTAGTTCTGGATGTTTTATGTGTGTTGTAATTCTGAATTTCTTGTTCTCTTACATGCTCTAGATACACCTTTGTAGTAATCAAAGCAATTCTGCCATATTATTCTGTCTTATGGACTATAGTGAAAATTGCTAAAATACTAGGGGCTGTTTCTTTGCAGTCTGTAGTACAACAAACTTAGAGAAGGGATTGGATTACGTAGGATAGACTGGTGAACCAGTGTTTTTTACTGATGTGTTTCTCTGAAGAAAGTTTACAGACAGCAACACTGCATATTCTACACTGTGCCATGTGGCAGATGCCTTTGAGCAGGACAACAATCTTTGAAATTATTGTTTATAGAGATATACTGGTGTTTGGGACAAAAAAAAACCAAACACATGAAAAACAATAGCAATAGGAAAAATATATAAAGGCAGAGGTATATAGATAAACTTAAACCATTGAGATAAATATTTAAGAGCTAGATAACAATAAAAAAGGGAGAAACATCATAGATGAACAGTGTGCAGAAAGGCATGACCAAAAGAGTGATACCAATAGGAGAAAATATTAAGCAAGAAAGAAAAAGATACATAAAATGACCAGACATGAGAAAGTAAATCAGAGTGCGACATCAGATGAGAGATTGATAGCAAACAGTCAACAAAGTCAAAAGTGAAAAGTTTAGTCAGTAGTTACATTGTAACTAGAGTATCTGGCTCTTCTTTGGTATTTCAGTCAAAAGTAATTCTTCAGACCTGTGTGCGTAGAGGGCGTGATAGTAAATTGTTTTTGCTGCAGAAATTACTGCTTTCTCTGGGATGCATAGCTAGGTTAGTGTTGCTGATACTCTTAACAGATTGTGTGCTTTGGTTGCAGGTAATTTATGTGCTGCATTTCAAACCTTGGCTGGTAAAGCCATGTATGTTGCAAAATAAAATGAACGGCTATCTTGAAAGGGAAAAAAAAAAGGTGAAATAAAATAACAGCTTGCTCTGGGCATCTACACAATTCTGATTTCAGTCTCTTAAAGGTATCTTATTTGTATTTACATGTACTGGTATCAAACAGGCTGAAATTTATTGCTGCTTTTAAGTCCCTCAGATGTTGAAATATATTCCTTTCATGTCCTTACAGATCCTGTTGTGATAATGCAAGTCATCCATCCAGATGGGAACCACTGCCTTTTAGGTAGGCAGAAGAGATTTCCCCCAGGAATGTTTACCTGTCTTGCTGGATTTATAGAACCTGGTGAGTAATTTCATTTTCCCTTACCAAATGATTTTTCTCACATATCAGTATTGTACATTGAAAATAATATAGAAATATGTTCAGTGTTATGTCAAGTAAATGTTTTTACTTCTGGTTAGATAAGTTGTTACAATAAATACGCCTGTTCTATACTTTCCAGCAGCTGATTTATTAAAAAGGCAAAAAGCACCTTGAGTAAATATGATTTAAAACAGTTTTCTCATCATGCACTCTTAAATGACATATTTAAGTGAAAAAGCATTTTGAAACTCATATAAGGTCCTTTCTTTGGTGATACTTAGCAAGGGGTTTTAGTGTAGGAAAAATAAGAGTTAAAGGGTAACTTAAAGTTTACATAAAGTTAAGTATATGATTACATGTTTAGGGCCTGATTGATTATGTGGAGGATAAGCAGAAATTATATTATTTCAAAGGAAAAGTAAAGATATTTTGCTAGCTGTGTTCAGCAATAATAGTTGGAATTACTTATAATTATTAGTAGCTGCAGAACAATTTGTAAAACATTCTTATATTGGGAATACATCTTAACCACCGGTGAAATTATATTATATAACTATATTCAATAACTGTGTGGAGGTGAAATACAGTGACAGCATGAATATTCAGGTATCATTTGAAAAAAGTCAAAAGGTTTATTTCTTCACTCCTTTCTTTCTTCTGCTGGCCATATTACTTTCTGATACTGAATTTAAGTATATAAATTGAAATTTAAGAGTAGCTGAACTTATCATCAGCTTCTAATCAGCTGAACATAGCTGAACTAAAACTTCTATCTCTGATGTATGGACTGTCTGCTTTAATGAACACGTAATCAGTGGTTACAACACAGTACATGTATGTATATGTAAGCCTATGACCATCAACACTCCACATATAGATCTAGCAGTTTTCTATGAATATGGAAGTAAAGCTTTCCATTGCAGTTTAAGTTTGGAGAATTGTCTGTATGTGTTAAGACAACAAAGAATGAGTCAGGCAAAGTGAATAATACAATGCAGAAATGTGTGCAAATCTTCTTAAGTCTCTATTTTCTTGCTATTGTAATTTTAAATACTGATTTTCAAGTTGTATTACATGCTGTTACAATCATAATGAAAATCTAAAAATTAACACAGTGTTGCTTATAAATGAACAGATCAGCATTTCAAAAGTAATTAAAGGAACAATGTATTTCCTACACAATTTTTTATATTTTACCCGTGGTAATAATAGTTTGCATGTATGATAAATAATCAATTGAGGAAATAAATATTATGATGGAGAAATTATCATACTTTATTTTCAAAGTTCCGTTTTGCTTTGGTGGCTAGTTTTACCTTATTAGACGTGTGCATCTGGTGCTTAAGGTCTGTGCCCTGATCTGTGAACTAGATCTCTATAGATAATTGCCTTGGGCAGTTTCAAATCTTTTGAGTCAGTTTCAAGATTACAGGATGTAATCATTGCTTGGAGTATTTACATCAGCTGCTTGTTCTTTGCCCTATTTGATTAGGCGAAACGATAGAAGATGCTGTTCGAAGAGAAGTAGAAGAGGAGGCTGGAGTCAAAGTTGGCCATGTTCAGTATGTCTCTTGTCAGCCATGGCCAATGCCCTCCTCCCTGATGATTGGCTGCTTAGCTGTTGCAGTGTCTACAGAAATTAAAGTTGACAAGAATGAAATAGAGGATGCCCGCTGGTTCACTAGAGAACAGGTAAAGTTCAATTTAATTTCTTTCTTGTATTGATTAGTTTGTGACTGTATCGGTTCTGGCATACATAGATACTTACTTTTTTCAGCAAGTTGAATGAGCACGTATACTCTCCGTTTTATCATACTAGAATTGCATTATACTGTAATTGTAGATTACACACAACCAGAGAAAAGCAGATAGTCAGTAATTTCTGAGTCACTTGCAAGCCTGTTTTATGACATTTTTGCCAGTTAGCTCTTCACCTTTTCCTTTTGAGAGATATCCAAGTTACAGTTATTTTAACCCACTTCCTTAGCAAGCCAGTGCTTTTCATTTTGGCGGAAGTGGTACTTAATAGCATTCATCATCTGAGTTTCTCCAAACAAGCATGCTACCAGATTTGCTGGGAGGGGGGAGGTTTAGGTGAAAACTCTGGGAATTCATTGGTTTGAACATCTTTTTCCATGCAGTACTATTTTAATACTCTGGGATTGAATGCAGTTTACTATGCATTAATAGGAAATTCTACACTTAGCTTTCCTGAGTATTTAAAATATAGTCAAATAAAAGAGAGGAAAAGAGGACTTTTACAGAAAGAGATTTTTAAGTTCATGAGTGGAAAAAGGAAAGATTGCTTACACAATGTAGTCTTCCCAGTTTTTTCCACATGCTACTTATGAAGTAAACTTTTAATAACACTGTGCTTCTGTCTAGCAGTGGCAAGTGTTTTGGCTCTGTAAGTCAACTTGAAGGCAAAGATAGTCATCTACAATCTCAGTGTATTCACAGCAACCCTGAGAGCATTTTAAATGAATACAGTTAGTCACATGCAGGTTGGTCTAGAGTTGGAAATAAATGTACTTCAGAAATGTACTAAACTAAAAGTGTGCTTCCATGTTGCTTGCGGTTGCTTCAGAAAACCAACAAAACACATTTCCTTCTTCACTACATGTGGGGGGAAAAGAAGAAAAAATAAAACCAACCACCAAGAATTTATGGAACAGTGTAGAGCACCATCTGGTGGTCCTTACTGTAAAGAGGCTTCACAAAAACCTTAAATATATTAACAGTCAATCTCCGCAGTTGTATTAGAAAGAAGGTTTCCTTTGAGGCACATTTGAGCTAAAAAATGCCAGAATTCACACAGAATCCTGTGTGGTTTTTTCTCTGCATCTGTCTTGGAGACTCTGGTAGTGGCTCTTTAATAGCTATAGTAATGGTAGATTGATATATCATCATAGTAAGATAATTCCTGCATTAGTACAATGTTAGATTCCATATAGTTTATAATATTACCTTCTAAAGAAAAAAATATCTCTTTATTGCAGGTTGTGGAAGTTCTCATTAAAGGAAACCAGCGTTCTTTTTTTGTTCCACCAAGTCAAGCTATTGCACACCAATTGATAAAACATTGGATTGGAATGAATGCTAATCTTTAATTCAAATACTTGATTTCTTTAAGTTAAATTACTTCTTCTAGTGAATGTTAAATTAGGAATATATTAGAAAGAATTGTTTATCCAGTAAATGTTCAACCACGTGAATTTTTAGGCATTTCCTTTGATTCCTGAGCTAAACTATCCAACCTCTGTAGGTTTTTTCAGATTGGAGTTAGAACTGGACACCAACCCAGTGACTGTCCCAAGCAAGCAACAAATAGGTAAAATTGGTACCTGGTGCACAGGCTGCTTTTTCATTTTAGAGTCAAAATATTATGCTTTTTGCTATTATGCTTTTAATGTTTGATTTGGTCTTTCGTGTCCCTCACTGGAAGGAGTCACAGCATTACAAAGAGGCCTGACCTTGCTTGCTCTTTGAACTTTGTATTTACATCCTCCTATTTTGTCTTAATTGTTTTTTTTCTCATTTTTTTCTATCTCCATTCTTTAAATTCTGCCTGGCAGAAAAATCAACATTCAGTGCTGAAAGTCTTACCAACAATGGTTATTTTTAAGCTAATAGCATACTTAAATGGTGAATATGTAGTACTTTGTATCTTTACAGTAATAGCCCTCTAATCAGAGTATTTACTCCTCCAGTCTGATTTGGCCTACACTTGCCAACTGTACATCACCCTGAATTTAAAGGTATAACAATACTCTGTTTTCGAAAAAGGTGTTGGAGAAACATCCCCAAAGCCTAAATATTAGATATTTTTATAAGATAATAATGTACTTACTGACCCTAGGCAGTGAGTTATTTAATTCTCTGGTAATTAAAAAGGAGCTGTAGGCTAATGAAGGAGAAAAGTAGATTAATTAAACAAGACATAATGTGTCAAAATATGAACAAAGTTCTTCTGTGGAAATGGAGACACTAAGATTGTTACTGCTGTTAAGAATTTTACAGTTGAAAGAAATGTATTAACCCCAGCTGTAAGACTGGAAGAGCAATATATGAATTAAATATTTACACACATATATTTAATGCTACAGTTCAGATTTGTGCCTTGATTTATTGTTACTGAAAAGAATGTTAACATTATTTCACTATGGAAAGTTATAAAAGTATACTGGTATTATTAGTAATGTCATTATGTAATGGTTCAGTAGTCTGTGATTATGCAGTCACTGCAGTGATATAAAAAGAAATGCAAATGACCCAAAGGAAATACAATGATAGTCGTAAATATGAACTTATTATCATATGGTGATTTGTGTATTCACAGTAATTTGAGTATTTTTTGATCTGTGAATAATGTCAGACTTGTTTCAAAATTCTCTGCAAACTGGAATCAGTAAAAATGTTTTAGAAATCATAATAGTTCTTTTTTTTCCATCCAGTGTCATACTATGCTCAGCAGCTTTTTTTTTTTTTTTTAAGGCAATGCATATCAAACTTCAAAGCAAGAAGCATTTCTGACAGACTTTGAACAGCTGTCAAATCATTACATTGCTTCATTCTCTCCCTTGTTTCAGCTATACCTACAAATGAAGAAAATCAGGTTATCTGTTCTCACCTGGAAATGAGAAGGAAGCATTACACTGCTTCCCTTAAAAATTGCTTTTACAGAGAAGGGGAAGTATGAAAAGCAGTCATAGACTACAGCTACCAGCAGGACTGCATGTTATCAATGGAATTAATCTTTCAAAAAAATTGTGGGACAGAAGAAAGCCTAGTTGCAGGTTGTTCATACAGGTAACGGAGAACATTGGACAGTATGTAAACAATGGTGGAAGCTAAGCAATGGAAGGCATTTTTAACTATTACTATGATGATTACACCTTAAGAAAGATGAATAAGGAAGGAATGAGGAGCAGATGGAAGAGGGGGGATAAAGCAAAGAGCAAATACAGATAGCATAAAGATAAATAATTTATCACATTGCGGTAACTAAAAATACATGTATAAGACCCTTCCTAATATTAGTTTTTCATGTAGGAAATTATTGTCAGTTGCTGTAGAGATGGGTTTGTAACTGTGAAACTCAGAGGAAAGTATCCATAACCAGTACTCATATTAAGAATCAGACAATTTTTTTAATTGAGAATCTGTATAAACAGTATATATCTGCAGTTACAATGCTAATAAATAATTTGAAAGATTTAATTTTGCTGCATGAAAAAAGCAGAAAAATGATAGTTTGAAAAAGAAAACTATTCAATTATCTCTTAGTTCGAGAGTAACGTTTTAATGATCTTTCAGTCCTAATAACTTCTGGTGTTGCAACAATTTTTAATATATATACATTTTCAAAAGCTAAACTAACCATCTTTTTTAAGCTTTCTTTTCTTTTTACCCTCCCCAACAGAAGAACCATTCACAGAGAAGATGGCAAACACCCCTTTTTAAGAAAAGTAATTTGATAATTTTAATCTCTTATTTAAAGTGAAACTTCTTCTGGCTTTTTATTGCTTAATTTGACCTGTTTGTAGGTCATAGGATTGAGTTTTAGTTTGAAAATACCTATGCATAGAAATTTTCTGAAGAATAGTTACTGTTTGCAATTATATATGAAATATCTAATTGAAGAGCCAAATGCTGTAGATATTTAGCAAGTAGAGCAATGTAGAAAAGTGCCAAATTAAATTTAACAAGAATTAAACAGAATGTAGTGGTTCTGACTGGAATATGGTCAGGGCAACACCTCCATAAGATTTGAGTTGTTTACCTCATCCAAAAGACTGCAGCTTTGCAAGCAGGCTGTTTCTTGCCCCTAAGTTAATGCAGTACATTAAGAAAATGGTGTTCCTTAAACCACTAAAAATAGAGAGGTTTTGTTCATGCTGGCTAATCATGATCTCGCTTTCTTCTCCCTTGCTTCTACAATGCTACCAAAGCAAAAAGGGTACTCATTAGATGCAGATGTACAAGGCAGAAAATTCTGGAGACACCTTTTCTCCCAATTTACCTGTACACTTACGAGAATTAACTCCTATTCAGTACAGAATTTGTAAATATTCTGTATTTTATCTGTTTTTTAAATTATAATAATTTACAAATAATACAAATAGTAATTTAATAAAGTAGGAAAAAATAGATCTGTTTGAACACAAAACAAAATTGATACTACTAACCACACTGTAAGCTCATGTGATGTAATGACATCTCATGTAAGTACAATAGCAATTATGAGATTTTTACAAACTTTGTATTGGTCCGATAAGCATACTTCTTTTATCTTATTTTTCGTATTGGATATGTGTAAACATGTGGAAAACAAAATCATTCCAGTATTGATACTACAGCATGAACATTATATTTTGTGTTTTGTGTAGGAATATTGCCAAGTTGGTAAATGATTATCTTGACTTCTACAACATGTGAAGGAAAAAGGGGTGGATGTCAACAGGCTGATTAAAGGTAGACCAGTCGTGATGCTTCATGGAATTAAATATACTAATCAGATTCTGAGCTTAGGAGACAAAAATAGAAAAAGAAGTGGAGCAAGACTGTGAACAACATTGCTCCTTCTCTTATCTTTAATTTTAACTAGGTAATCTGATTGATTAAGACTTTTCAGACAAAGCTGATATTTTGCAAAGCCCCGGTAAGTTGAGTTGTTATTTTTCTTATCTGATTTAGCTGTTAAGAGTTAAATAACTAGTAGTCGTTTATTGCTTCAGTGATGGGAAGGATATGTGTGTACAGCATATCATTGCTGACTGGGCTTGACAATACAGAAGCGGTTAAGTCCAAAGGCAAAAAAAAAAATTGAACTTCTTATCCTATTAAGCCTTAGCAAGACAGCCAGCCCATCCATCATGAGCTTAGAAAAGCAAACTGTTCACAGAGAGTACATAATAGCAAGCAAATATCTAAGGAAAATGAATATTGGTTTATAGTAACAGTAAGTATAAACTTCTTTTTTCTTTTTTTTTTCTTCTTTTTTTTTTTTAAATGACACCTTGTCAGGTAGTTATCTGTAGATAGTAATTGTTGTAACGCATCATAGCTTTTATAAAATATGGGATTTCTCCAGGTTTTTTACACAGTAGATACAGTTTAAAGAATTTAAATTATAGTTCAGTGTTTAGTTTTCTGAATAAATAATGATAGTTTCCTAAATACAAGGGATTTTTCACGTGGATTTTTGATTGTGAGTAAATAAGAATGTTTTCCTAAATGATAGGGATTTCCGAGATGGATTTTTGGTTCCTAAGACTGTACCTGTCATCTTATTTTAACCTATAGGGACTTAAAGTGTAGTAGTGTATAACTGTAGAAGTGAAAGCGTACCTGAATGAACTTCAGTTTGTTATTCGTATTGTCTTTCTGCAACTAATATTTCAGATACAGAATGTGAGGAATGCTACAATAAGATTACAGGATTGTTAATCAAGAAGAAATATTACATATTGTTGAGTAGAGAACCTTACAAACTCAGTTTGCAGCACTTAAATAAGCCTGGATAGTAGGTTTTTTCTCCTACCATTTCATCATCCTGCATACTAAACCGCCTTTGGTAAAGTACTTTCTTATTTCTCTCTAAGGAGAGAGAGATTCTAACACTGAAGCTTTCCCAGTTCAGTGAAGAAACATAGACATTTTCTCAAAACGCCTGCTAAAACTAAAAAAGAGCCTATGAAATACTAAACATCCCATTTTTTGTCATTTGAAACCTAAATTACTCCTACTTTATGCATCTTCTAGAGAAGGTGACCCTGGAAACTGCATAGTCAGAAAATACAGTATCTAAGTTTCCCTATTTTAGATGCTGGAAATCAAATCATAGAAGCTAGGATTCAGGGGTTTTGCCCTTATTGCATTCTATGAGAAATGAAAGATTTTTCTCACTTAATTGTAATGTATATTTTACAGTCACAGACATTCTCAAAATAAAAGGCTACCTCATTTTCAAAGAAAATTGTTATAGTGTACAACTATTGTGCAGGTTTCTTTTGGTAAGCTGAGTTTCAAGTATAATCAAAGATTTTGGATTTACATTATTTCTATTACAATGGATGAACAATTCTGAAGCTCAAAACGTTGAATAATTCGGCTTGACAAAGAATTGTACTTCATTGCAAGTAACATCTTTGATTATAGAAATTATATTTCATTATTGGAAATGGTCATGTGTTACAGTGAGGTTTCTACCAATTTCATGACCAATTGCCACGTCACATCTGAAGGGTATTTCACTTACCCGCTGTCATGTTTGATACTGACAAAGCATGAATTACGTGCCAAAACAGAAACAAATTAAAAGTGACTAAAATGCAAGAAAGCACCCTAAATATCAGAATGACAAACTTACTGACAAGAAGAGGGCTAATCCAGCTAACATTCAGATTAGCAGTTTTTCCTTTGGTCTCTAAACCAGGAAGAGCGGAGGTCTGACAATGTAAACAGAAATGGCAATTCATGGGATTTTTTTTTTAATATATTTTCAGAAGTTTTGCTGAAGATGAAATTATTTTATCCAGTGTAACAGGTACAATGCACAATAAAGTATGTTCTTTATGCCATTTTTTTAAAAGATGTTTTTACATACATGATAATAACTACATGAACATACATTGCATTAAACTGATACCACTGGAAAAATCTGATCAGGAAGTTGAAATATTTGTTATATAGTACTTGTGTTAAAATCATCACATGATCTCTGTGTGGACCATTTAGAGCACAGGAAGCTACTTACTGGTTCTCCATTTTGTTGCAGTGGAAAACAATGCATATATTTAAATGAGGGTAGAAATGAAAAATGTTGATGCAGAAATGAAACACCTCGAGAATATGAAATCAATGCTTATCCATATTAATACAGTATTTCTTTTTGTTGTGGCAAAACTCAAAATAATTAAACAGAAAGCAGGGTTAGCTGAGTAAGTACACAGAAACTTTATAAGAAAATGAGTTTTATATATGGTTTTGCAGAATTTAAGAATTGAAAGCTGAACCTGTGACTTGACTTCTCCCTAAAAAGGCAGAAATGCTTGTGCATATACAGCCCATGATAGCTGAACTATTTTTTACAATGAATTTGCGGGCACTTGCATTCTCAGTTTTCAGTTAAAATAATCTTGAAAAAATTTGACGTACTACTACTTTATTAGCCTTTTTTAAAACTAAAGTGAAGAGCACCCTCCCTGCAGGGAGGTAACTTTAACATAGTGACAAGAATAGTATACCCGCTATTCCTTTAAAAATGATTGGTCAAAACCTATTTAACACTTTGTCTCGTGTCACTTGTTGCTTATAAAAGAGTCCAGAATAATGCAAAATCTAGTTACATGGTGTTTGGATTTCCTGAATATTCTCATTTATGGCATAAGTAATGCTCTTAGTTGCTTAGACAGTAACCTTCTTTGAGAATCGGAACTGCAGAAATATTGGCTGGTGTTAGCTATCTTTTCATGATCTGAAAAAGCAAGATCCTGATTTGGTGTGCTCATTAAAAGTCCCACAGCATATTTCATGAAACAAAATAGATCATCACTGGGTCCTGGTTCAATACCTGTTGCAGATTAATTTCACTTATCCATGTTTTTCTAAGTGTTTATTTGGATGCACTATTCTCATAGCTAATTGGATACTGCCAGATAACTACCAAATTCCATTCGAATGGAAACTGATTCTTTGCAGCCTTATAATTCATGTTTTAGTTAATTTGTAAAATGCTTTAGGGTCCCGTTACAGCCCCTGTAAATGGCTGCTTGCTTCATTTGTTCTAGACACTTTGCAAAGACATTTTTAAAAACCAGTCTATTCTGGAAGATACATAGACAAAACTATAAACAAATGAAAATAAGATACATACCAGCTGAGGCAGAGAGTAAGAAACACTACTAAGTCAGGCTTTTTTGATAATACATCTCTTTTCTTGCATGTGTTGGGCATAGAAAACATTCTTTGGCAACAGTACTGCAGAAATGGGTGTTCAGAAATTATTCGAATAAGGTAATAGTGGGAGCTTGATAAAGAGATTTGGGACATCTTTGTAAAAAAAGGCAAAAATGGAAGGTACTTGATTAAGACGTACTTGAATGAGGTATATAAGAGGTAACATGATGAGCCCCTTTTGCCTGCTTTCTGTATGAAACTACTAAGGCTTTCGTACACAACTCATTCTAAGGACATTGTCTCTGTTAAGAGTAAATTATCTGTGGAGCATCTGCCTCAATGCATAAAAGCTAATGCAGGTAATATGCCACAAAACAGTCAGTAAGGAAAGTAAAAGGAAGAATTCGCAAGGAAAAATCAAGCTTTAAGAATAATTTTATAGGAGGAGGAGAGGAACTAAGCCATGTGAGACTGGGCCAAACATAGTTGGTAACTTCAGGAGCAAAGTCAAAGCAAAGATTAGTATGGAATAGAAGAATATTGCAAAATACGAGACACAATGGAAGTCAATGAGAACAAAATTCAGTGTAGTTAAGGTTATCTAAGGCAATGGAGACAAAAAGTAGGATTCTGTATCCAGAGGGAGGAAATGAATCAGAAGGGTATGATGCAGTTGAAATGCAGAAGGAAAGAGCAGTAGAAGGTTCTTGTTTCAGAAAGGCTTGTTTGGATATTTTGTGATACCATTCTTCTATAGTCTGTGAACGGTATAGAATTCAGTGGGGAAGTATTCAGCTGCCACTGAATATATTTATAGCCATGCCTTCTACAACATAGGATACTGAAATTATAAGAAAGAGACTTACCATCTAAAAGGGCAATTAATACTATCCTGAAAGAACATTAAATATTTTGCAAATATATTGTGTCACCACACCATTCTGATTCAACATTATTAAGTATTTTCTCCATGTTTTCCTTTCCTTTTTTTAGTTTGTCTTTTCTGCCAGTCTCATCGTTACTGTATATGTTCACTGAACATGCTTGTTCAGAAAACTTAACACACACGTTTTTGTGTAAAATCTCAATTATGTAAATATATAAAAGTAAAG
>JANXJC010000078.1:26641570-26654744 GCA_027564655.1 Leptodon cayanensis
TAAATATATAAAAGTAAAGTAAAGTAACTCCCGTATTTTCAGTTTTACTTCCAACCAGCATTTTTTAAGGCAACTTTTCCTGCCTAATAAGATGATCTCAGAGGCATATGTCAGAAAAATATTTTGTTGCCTTTGTTATCACAAAGCTTGTTGTCACCTGCATTATCCTGAAAGAAATACTATTACAGATGTTGTTCACAGTGAAAATGAACACGTTCTAGACAGAGCTTTAACTGTATTTCTGGTGGGGAGTGTTCTTTCACTCAAAACAAGGAAGTTATTATTCTGAGCTAACCCAAGCACTGCTGTCTATAGTGAGAGTAACCTGTCACATAGAGCACTATGTCACTGGATGTTGGCTTCCACCCAGTGCACTGCTGAGTGCCTCTATTCTCATCTAAGCTAATTGGACTAGTGTTCATCTAGTGTCCAGCAGTGGACAGAATAGTCCCTAATGCAGGGTCTTACCCTGCAGTCCTGATGCATATAACTAATCCTTACTCAAGTCAATGGGTCTACTCATGTGACTAGGATTGAAGATGATGAGATTCCTAATTCTTTTAGCACATCTCAGCTGTAGGACCAGCAAAGCAAGACTAGACAAAGACAATGCAAGGAAAACATGCACAGAAAAGATGATTGAAAAGCAAAGAACTGCTGCCTCTTCTGATGGGGTAAACATTAGAGGAGAAAGCATAAATTAACATACAGAAATGTAGTAGAGACAACAAAACTGTTTGCATCATAAAGGTTCTTTCCAATGTTTAGCTGAAAATTACTTTAAGATATCAACAATTCAACATACTGCATGTACGATTAAAATCAATGATATATAAATATGAAAATTAATATCTGAGAGATAGTAGTCAATCACAAATGAACAGTGCAAACAATCATTCTAAATTACAGTTTTGACCTACTTACTACCAATTGCAGAAATAACTGAAAAAAACCAAACCGAAACAAAACAGCTTAATCATCCTGTTCACCTAAGTCTTACGTCTCATCTTTGAACACATAGCAAAATCTATAATGCTACCACTATGAGCAACTTTGACCCTTCAGAAGGCAGTCGATCTTTTCCCACAATCCCAGCATGCAGAGAACCAACACTATCTGCCTTCAGCCCTTTCAGATTTTCCCATGCCACTAAATGTTATTTGAACAGTAGTAGAACTAGTGACCATCCCAGACCTCTAATTTATTCTGCAAAGTCATATGATATTTTGCCATGACAAAGCCTGGCAAAAACATACACTACAACTATGAGGAGAATTTGAAATGAATATGATTTTCATTTTAATTGATCCACAATACTGTCTATCTCAATATTTCAGCATCCTTCTTGCAGTGTTTCCTCTTTTTGGTATTGTTCAGTGTTCTTTTCACTTTTTCTACTTCTCTATCCATCTTGAACCATGCTAACGTTATCACCAAAGCCATCAGAATTCAAATCAACTGCTAACTGATTACAGTCATGCCTATTATTCTTCCCTAAAAAAGGTCTTAAACATTTTACATTCTCAATATATTCCTGGCCTGTAAGCATTCAGTAAAATTTAGATTTTCTTTAAAGAGTAATTTGTAGTGCATACAGCTGTACAATTAACTGTCAAATGTAAAGAGAGACCAGAGTAAAACAGGCAGCTGTTCTTGATCTGCAAATATTTTTTAAAAGCATTTTAGCAATGAAGCTTAGCAATCACATTTCCTATATTGAGATTAACCATTTCATTACTGACCATAGGATAGGGAAAAAAACATGAAAGTGGAATTCCTGGGGAACAACAAAAAATAGTCATCTAGTGCATTTTTGCAGCCAGCTAATGGATGTGTTAGTGCACTGGCATATTCAGTCATTTAGCCTCACACAAAATTAAAAAGTTTTCAGAAATAGAAGTCAATGGCTGTGTCTTGAAAGAAGAATTTCTTCCCAGTTGTTTGGCTAGCTACATTTCACTGCATAGTGACATGTAACATGAGTCTTACAATGTCAATGCAATGATTTAAAAAGCTTTATCCTAATCCTCATTTTTATAGCAAAATCCATACATCCCCTTTACACCAGGTAAGTTTGCAGCCTGAAAAATTCTCTCATGCTTTTTCCGCAATGACTTATTTGATGTACTGATGAACTATCGTTTAAAGATATTATGACTAATAACACTTGCAGTCAGTTGATTTTTCCCAACATAACTCCACTGATTTTCAAGACTATCCCAATGATGTATTAGCAGTTCAAATACTTCTAATTTCAAGCAATATGAATTATCCATTCTAAGGTCATTTAGAATACAATAGAAAATCTTTGGATTAAA
This sequence comes from Leptodon cayanensis, assembly GCA_027564655.1. Taxonomy (NCBI): domain Eukaryota; kingdom Metazoa; phylum Chordata; class Aves; order Accipitriformes; family Accipitridae; genus Leptodon; species Leptodon cayanensis. The sequence continues at coordinate 26,643,889 of JANXJC010000078.1, forward strand.
TAACAGAAGCAGATCCTAACACATTGACTTAATTTGGAAAGTTGACTATTTTCATTATATTTCAATACTGTAAAAAAAAAAAAAGTTGTAAGTTTTGGTCTATTTTCCAAGCAAATGTCAATCCCAGAAAATGCTACCAACTCTAATTGGTTAAATAGCCTCTACATAGTAACCCTGATACATGGGATATAGACCTCTTCCATCACTACCATGCCTTCAGTCAGCATTCAGCCCCGATGCATGACAAGAATGATAGATGACTTCTGGATTTTAGCTATTCTTCTCAGTTCAATATAAATTTAAGGTCTCACTTCAGTGATCAGCTGCAAGAAAATGACTGACTAACTAAACATGGATGCAAAGCTCAGCTCCTAGTTGAGGGTTTAGGGATTCTTCATTTCTCTTAAATTATTAAAGTACACAAATAGTAGCATTCATAATGTTTTCCTTAGGCTGAGCCTTCTTTGATACCATATTTCTGAAGGCCTGTTAAATTCAGACAGTGAAATTTCCCGCAGGCCTGTGGAGAAACACAGATAAACATTTTAATTTTTATTTACTTGATTTTGTGAAAAGAATAATATTTAAAAATTAATTATGAGAGGTATTCCACTGCCATTTAATTTTGAGTGGAGTAAGTCTTTAATACTAAGCCAGCATTAACAGTTAATCTTACATTTAACAAGTTCCCCTATGAGGCGATAAAATCATATAAGACAATTTTCTTCTTCCCACAAACAAATGCAAGGGGCAACCCAAACTGTAAGATGCAGATTGATCAGTTTGCTCTGTATGCAGCTCAGTTATGTACTTAGTCCTAGCTAAGGCCTTTTATTCTCTTATACCAGGTCTGAATTTTTCCTCAAAAGAAAAAAGAATTATTATTAAGTATTTCATTATGTATATAAGATTGAATTAAAAATTAATACTTCAAACAAAATATTAATCTCTAAAAATCAGAATCAGATAAAATCGTAGGCTAGAAAAGGTCAGGCACTGCCCAAATCTCCCACAGACTTCAAAGGCTATTGGTTCAGGCTCCCATAGCTGAGATCATCAGACCTTGATTTTAAGCTAGTATTTGGAAACCTTTGAAAATTTGGTCCCAAATAACCGAGAGAAGAAAACAGATGCATTAGTATGTGCTCTAGCACTTTCCTATTTTTCATTATCATCAGCCAGTTCTTACACAGGAGAAAAGCCAAGTTAGAGAGCCTGAGAGAGTTAGAGAGCAAAAGGATTCCAGACAAACTTTCTCATTATCCATTGTTTTCCCTCCCACACAGAAGAGTGGAACCCAGATGCCCTCAGTTCTTAGAAATGAGTAGAAAAAGAAGAAAAAGCTGCAAGGGCAGAAAGAGCTTTGATTCCAGAGAATGTAAGTTTACAGAAATGTTTAATTTGAAGTAAAACCATCAGAATCATAGGTGGTTATTCTCCATTTACTCATCAAGACAGAAATCCATCTTTGTGCTCAAAGCTGTTTGTCAAATTGGAAATATTTACACTCAAGTGTGGGTATGTACAGGTAATGTCTTGATGAGGCTAGTTATTCTGTTTTAGTTGAGCTGCTACCCTAGCTATTTCTGGCAAAGTCTTTCCAAAGATGTTGATGTTTAATTACCTCAAATTTTCAGCATTCTTGCTGTAAATTTCCCAGTGTTGTCTAAGTTTAACAGCTTGTTCTAATCCTACTTAGGTAGGTGTCACTGTAAACTGATAGCCTCTAATGCACATAACCTATTCTAAAAAAAGCCCAAGCAGGGCAGCATGTAGTTGTATGAATGCTGTGAAATCTTGCCTAGTACAGCTCCTGCTGGGAAACAGTATTTTCTTCCCCTTCAAACAGGGAGCTGTGGCGCATGCCTCCTGGCAATGTGCCACTGATCTGCTGTGTGATTGCGACAATATTCATTAATCCCTTTGTTTGCTCATCTGTAAAAGGATTATGAAGTCAAGTTCCATTTAATCTACCCCAAACCACAAACATGCAATGGGATATTGATTGTCCTAGTGTGTTCACAGGAATGAAGTAAATACTGAGAGGAGTAATGGAAGTAAAAAGGGTAGACCTTTCTATAAGCAAATAGAATACCTTATCCCCTAACAACTGTAAAATTTTCTGAGAAAAAAGAAGTGTTAATATATTAATGTCCTCCATTCAGAGTGAGTTAACATGGCATACCCTGTTTATCTGACTTCACATTACTTATCAGATAATTAAGACAAAAGAAGTTACTACTGAAATGAAAAAAAATAATGTTTTGGAAAATATACTACACCTTAAAGAAAGTATAGGCATTTTCTCTGAAAAGTGATTCAAATATAATCATACATTTGTGATACTGCTTACCAAATCATGGGAAAAATGATTTTTTCTTTTTTTTACCTTAAATTAGATGAACAATTGTCACCTATTTGTAAATGCCAGCAAAATGTAGGAAGCCTTGAAAATAAAGCAGATGAGGCTCTGGCTCACTTCACTGAGCCAGTGGATGTAAAGGGTACTGAAGAAGATGGAAAAAATCATGAAAACAAGAATCAGAGTAGCTTAGATGCATCTGAAGATAGAGACCTTGATAACATGTCAGACAGCGAAAAAGAAGGAAAGAAGGAAAAGAACTTCCCTCCTCAGATGTTATCTCCTCAGCAAGATGAAATCCTAGCTACAGTAACTTTTGGTGAATCAGAAGGCTCATCCACAGGAAAAATTACACTGTGGGGCAATCCAGACTCCGCAGAGTCCATTAGCTTGGCTACTGGAAAAATTACTGCAGAAGTAAAATACGGTTCTTTTAATGTGAAAGTAGAAATTAAGAACGTTTTGCTGTTTGATTCCGGAACAAATGTTGTAGCTGGAAAAAGGAAAAGTTCAAAGAACAATAAACGTTTTCATGAAAGACAATACCAGAAAAGCCAGTGTTCAAAATGTTCAAAATACCAGTGTCCTTCAACTGACCGTTCAGCAGAACATAATGGGAAATATAAGGGATCCTCTAAACATAAAATTCAAACTGCCATCAACAAAAATGCCTCCCTGAAAATGAACATTGAAGCCAAGGAAATTAAAGTGGAATATACCAGCAGAAAGAAAAATCTAAAGATTAACATCAAACCTGGTGAACAGGCACAGAGCAAAACCTGCAACAGGGAACATCAAGATACGTATTGGAGTGAAACAGGTTATTCTGTAACAGGGGCACCTTGCAATACAGATTGTGAGTCATCTTTTAGCTTTCATGAAAAAGTAGACTATACGTTCCCAGGTGGATGTACACTTCTCCCTCCACCTAAAGAATTTGCTGACTGTGACAAAATGAATTTGGATACAATTGCAGAGGGTGTATCTTTGTACCCTGTCAATGACAGAAAGGAATCTGACAGCCTCTCTACAGCCTTGAGGATTTGGGGGGAAGAAAATTATTTCTGTGACCATAGCAAAAAGGACGATGAAGACCACACCAATGAAAAGGAAGATTTTTCAAAAGATAAAATATTTTTCTCAAAAATAAATAGTACAAATTGTCTTGTAGCTAGTAATACCTTGAATAACCCAAATGTTGGGAAAGAGCTTACCAGTAAGAACAATGTATTAGGTCAAGAAAGAAATAACTGTGACAAATGCAGAGAAACAGGGCAAAAACCAGCAAGAAGAAAGTCTTTCCCAGATACTACCATTGTTGTACCATCACCAGTTCACCCTAGAAGGGATTCTGGCTTTTATTCATTGCCATCCTTAAAAGTATTGCCCAAGGAGACCAAAGCAGATGTCTATAACAGGAACTCACATGTTCATACCAGCTATACAGAACTTTGTAAGTGTTCTGACTTGACCTCCTCACTGAGAAGTTTGAGAGGTCTTAAGTCTTCATATGAATATGCTTTCACGTCATTCGATCATAATATTACCATTTATCCATCTGAGCCTGAAGAAAATCTAGATGACACTTGTTTACTGAATGACTATGCAGACTATGTGGGGCAAAGTGAAGAAACAGAAGAAACATTAATGGAGAGTCTTCATTCCAATGGTACTATTAATGAGAAAAGAGAAAATGGGCATGAGGAGCCTCTGAGAAACATAGCCATATGGGAGGAAGACTCTGAGTCTACCAAAGGTGCTTTAGGTGAAAGGACACCAGAGTACAACCATCCAGAAAAGCATGTTGAATTACAGAACCCTACACGTCCTACAAGCCCCTCAGGTGAACTTATTAATGACAAGGAAAGTACTAATTGTCCATCTACAGAAAGCACTCCAAAACAACTTTCCCCTTTACAACAAAATGTTCACCTAACCCCTGCAGAGCCTGAGGTAATAAAGAAAAGGAGAGGGTCAGTAATAACTGTGATAACTGGAGAACTAGAACGAAGACTCATCCAAGGTGACACTAAGTTGATGCCTGATTCTTTCAGCTCTGCAGTAAGAAAAGAGCCTAAACTTCCCTGTAGTATACCAAAAAAATCCTTGCTGTCATCCTTGCTGTTAGATCCTGAGGAGCATGACATAAATAATGAATCTGAAAGCTTTTCTGAGATACAAGACATAGCTGGGAATATCCTTGTTGAATCCGATTGCCATAATGATTCAGCACAGGCTGCCATATTATCTACCTCTTCACCATATACAGAAATGAGAGAGAATTTCACAGAACATTCAAATATCAAGGAAAGACCAGAGAACTTTTGCTGTAAACAGTCAACTGATGATAGCTTAAGGAGAGATCCTGGAGCATATCAGCTACCTCAGTTAGCCAAATCCAGCTGTGATGAAGTTGAGAAAAGGATTGAAATAGAAGAAGGTTTTCATCAGAATGCAGATATCCCCCCATCATCAGTAAAACAGATTTGTCAGAAAGGTAGGTATTATAAGACTTTTGGAGTTAGTATCACTTACACACCTTTTGCATATGTGGTTTAGTGCTTTGGTGACATCTTTTTTTTGGAAAATGAAAGTATATTATAACTTTACAAAGAGATGATGTTGGTAAGCAGGGCCATTTTGTTATAATTTGCAGTTATTGTGTTGATGGTCCTAGGAGCCATCTTGTAGAGCCAGGTAACTTAAATAGAAAAAAAAAGAAAAAAAAGAAAATTTGAATGCAGCTTTGCTCAAGAAGTGAGTTTCCTACATTAAGCAGTCAACTCATCCTATACATCTAGTGAGAGAAGCAAACACCAAAACAGGAATGATTTGTTTGCAGTTGCCATGTGGCATGAACTCAGAGCTCTAGTTGGTGTTTAAAACCACATAAATCTGTTTTTGGAATCCATGTGAGCTAAGCAAATAATGAATTCTAAGTACATCTCAGTCCTAATGCAGGCTGAGCCTTTACATGCCATGGAATGACCACAGTAGATCATTCGACCTTCTTTTCTCCTCTCTTTATGTAGTTAAGAAAACTGCATATGAAAAAGAACTATTTTTTATAGCTAATCTTTTACAAAATTTCTTGTCTTCCCTTCTGCAATCCATCTACCCATATCCATAACTGGTCATTTAAAAAGAGTGTTTTGAATCATAAAAATGTAAAGCCATACTGGGACACTGCACACTACAATGTAAGCTTTTTACATCGTGAATATTTACACGCACATATGTCTGTATGTGTTTTTGAAATATCACTCCAAATACTTTAATTTTAATTTTATTTCTTTAATATTAATCAAATTATATGCAAATATAACTCACATCATCTTCTTCAGAAAGGATGTTTCCAGCAGGTCTGGAGGTTAGGAGTTTTATACTATTGAAAAATACATACTTGCTTATCATGGGAAAATATCTTCAAGAATCTTAGTAAAAAGCATCAGAAAGTTTTTAATAATCTTTTTAGCTCACAATATCTGTAGAGAATACTGGTATGTCCCCCAAGGTTGTCTTGTTTGGCATGGGTAATGGAAATGTCAAAAATACCTGAAGTCTATATAGACTATATTGATACACTATCTAGGTAGATATTGCTATATAGATCAATATCTAAAATACTGAAATAAATAGAGGATTAATTAAATGGAAGTCTCTTTAGAACAAGGTATAGAAAGAAGACATGGAAGGAAGCCTGTGTGCTCAAAAACCTTGAGTGCTCATACATTAGACCTCAGTGGTTAAACACACAGCACAGAAGTAAGGTGTAGCTATTCCTTGCATTTTTATTTTATTCTCGCCTCTTCCCTTTTGCCCCTTGCTAATAATTATCTATGTGTGTTCTTTCTCTTACCTAGCACTTCACCTGGTCTGTAACTTTGGTCCTCTTGGTCTATGGTTGTATTTTGATTTTCCATCTGTGTTATTCTCAGCAATGCTGTGGAGGTCCTACCTTAAATGAGTAAATGTGTACATCCAGAAAGAAGTATAAGCATTTAAAGTTTTAAGACTCATTAAAATGAATCAACATCCACTTGTAATATGGGAATACCAACCTACTTAGTCAAGACATTGGGCACAAGGGGCAATGTGGGACTTCTTGTGCCTGGTAATTCAGTGATTCTGGAAAGGAAACATGGCATTTTTCAACAAAGAGTGAGAGCATCTAGAATAGAGAAGAAAAACAGATGCAAATGTTGTAAACAGGATGGAGGAGAGGAGTCCAGGCAAGCTAAAATTCTGCTGGTGTTGTGGGAACTTAATTATTATCAGAGGGGCAAGGACTCGTGCAAAGGGCACTACAAGGGAGCTACAAGAGATCAGTTTCCTGAGTCTCAGCCATAGTCAGCTGCCCTGGAAAAGGGGCTCAGTGACATAGATGTGTGATGGAGATCTGACTGAAGTCAGAAAGAGGCTATCGAGCCAACAGAGCACTTGCACAGTCCTCTAGGGAGCCTGTTGAGGCTGGGCTCACTTTCTCCCTATCTGCCCTTGCTGGTGGGTACAGTTGCATTTTCAGAATGGAATCTGATACCCTCTGTTTTCCAATTGTTGTTTTAGCTGAAATAGTAATACAATGAATAAATTTATACTGCCTTATCTAGAAAGAAACCTAATGTAGAAAGGTATATCCTTCTTTTATCTGCATGTGTGGCTTGCAAGATTTTTAATGTTTAAATAGCACTTTATATATCTACATACTGACCGCTTCAAAAATGTGTGAGCACTTGTAAATAAAACCTATGAGCAATTTATATGTTTCTGCATAAAAATGGTGCCATACAAAAAGCTATGTAGATATTTAACTACAGATACAACTATCGCAAGGTAACCACATGTACTTTTCTCTGCATGAAGACCTCAATTAGTCTAAAAGATATACTTTATGAATATTTTCAGTATTATTTGGTATTTTCATTTCTGTGTTTGGTTAGGTTATTCTTGTATTTAGAATGTGGAAATTTTAAACACTATAATTGCTTGAGTTGCCTTACACATTCCTCACAAATAATGCCTGGTTATAATTTAGACTCGAAATCAGAAATGAATAAAACCAGAAAGCTACCTTTGATGAAAGACACCAGAGCAAGCGATAGTTCCCAGGAGGAAACAACAGACCAGTGGGCCAGGAGACGGAAACAGTTCAAAGACAGCAAAAAATGCAGTTCAACCGGAGGGAGCTCCATAAACAGCACAATCACTGAGGGATCAAGTGAGTACTTTAGTCTTATGACTGTATTCTTTCTCATTCATGTGAAAGACATTCTGACAAGGTTTTCAGCTAAGGAAATTGATCTTCAGTTCATAACCTGAGTCTCTGTCTCAGTCGTTATCATGAGCAAGCATATTTTGTTCAATTGAACTATTCCTCACTATGGGACTTAGTATCCTCTCTCCTTCATATAACCAAGCAAACAATCTAACTGAAAAAAAGTTGATTGTAACCATCCTTGTCCATATGCAATTAATGTTAAGACAAACTCTAGGCACAAAAAAAATAGGTAGGTAATCACAGCAGCAGCTTTGCGGGTGTAACAAAAATCATAATCATGATGCCTACTTTGCTTATGTAAAAGCCATGGTGGGCTGGGAGTCCTTCTCATCTCACTAAGATAACCACCTTCTCCACCTTTTATCTTCAGGTTCGTTGCCTAGATTGTCCTTCACTGTCCCTCCAGTTCCTGAAACAGTCCCGTAACTGTCCTGTTAAAAAATCTATCACCTCACCATATGCTTGAGCCTGTACCAAACTTGAGCCTGTACCAGCTTAAATCACATGGGAAGGAATTTTAAAGATGAACTGCTTAATGAATTTACGTTTCATGCAGATGGAGTCCCCAGGCAAGGATTGCATAGTCTAGGAGAGAACATATGTGGTACTTCTTACTTCACACCGCCTTTGCCTCCTGTTTTGCTATTTTAGTAATGTAAGAAGTTCTTTGTACAGATGAAGAAATGTGCACTTTCCTGTGGAAATATTTTTTGCTTTAATGGTTACTTTTAGTGAGGGAAGTTTTATTTGTAGATGTATAACCTCCTTTTTGAAGAAGGTTACATGCAAACCTACAGAAGATTGACAGCTGTAAGACTTCAGTGCAAGTCCAATACAAGATAAACTGTAAATGTGTTCTATCCCTGCACTGAAGAGGTAAGTCCTACATCAGCAGAGCCTCAATTCACTATGTAAACATAGGTGTCAGTTGCCAGCTGGGACACCAATAGAGTTCTGAGTTATGTGACCTACAGGGAAACCATGCCTTTTCGAAGCAGTAACTGGACAGCAAGTGAGATATCCTAAGGCATCTAATATGGTACTAGCCACCTATGTTTAGATAACTGAGTCAATCCCTAAGTTTTTAATGGCTGTTAACAAAGCAGCAGGGATGACTGACATTTCACATGGAAATGAAAAAGCTGTTTATTGGTAGCAGTTTCCATTCTTTGCCCTAAGAAAAACTTCAAGTCCATGGCAAGGAAATGAGAAAGTTACTGTGTCAAACTACCAGAGCTCAAAAAACCTATATATAAAACAAGATAAACTGTTCATTGATTTCAACAGTAATGTCTCTTGAATATAAAGCTGGACCGTAAATTTTACTCAATCAAGCACACGCAGGTTTCGTAGAGAAAATATAAACAAACAAACAAAAAAAAAAAAAACACCAAACCAAACAAGCATACCAAAAAGAAAAAAACCAAACAAGTTGCAAGAGCTAGAACAGCTTTCCCTGAGACAAAGTTTTTGGTAGCACATGACATGAACTTGAAGTGGTCTCCAGAACAGGTGAGTGAGTAGACAATTCTTTCACAAATCCTAATATCTAATAATTTTGGATAGTATGCTACAGGCCTGAGACTTCTGTCCCTTTTGCTTTGGTAGCTGTGCTGTTCCCTGATGATTGCAGACTTGAGACATCTCTAATCAATGTTTGGAAGCAGCAGCTCCTTACATGCTTACTTCCAGCAGCTGAGAAGAACCTAAGTGTAGCTTGTTCCTGACACTCATAAACTGCTTAGTTTGACATCTGTGCCAAAAACTCAAGGAGGGAAGAGATGAAAAGACATTCAAGAAGTGTATTGACATAACTCGATAACACTAGCGTGGCAACATTTATTTCTCTGGTTTTACCTATTAGTCACATTTTAAACTCTACTACAAATATAACAATTCAGAACTAAACTGGCAAAATACTGCGCTGTATTGTATTGGTTGGTGCCAGTCTAGGTTTTCTTAATCTATAAATTCATGGTAGCAAGCTAATATGTGCTTTAAACATATCAGCCTAGTAGTATTTATTTATTTGTTTATTTCTGTTTATTTACTGGTAGCTTTTTATACAGTTAATAGTGCCATCTTTTTATACAGTTAATCTTGCCATCTCATACTTTCTGCATAATAAGGGACAAGCCAGTGCATGTGGAGTATTTGTCTACATATACACAGTTAGGCAAACTGTCAAAGTGAAAAAAGACTGCCATTTAGATGTACTCAGGAAGTAACTTGATGAGCAAAACTAAATAAAGGTTAATTTTTAACTTTTCTGTTTTGAAACTGGAAATCATTCTGCATAACTGCCGCATCAAACAGGATAAACAAAGCAAACAGATCCTTTCTCCAGCTGCATTGATCTAGCTGTATTGTACCAGGCATTTTGTATTGAAAGAAACATGATTTTTTTTTCTTCTCAGATAATTTACACTAAAGCATTTTTTCAGTCTGTCTGTTTGCACAGTCACTGGTGGTCTATACTTTTATATACCTTTCACTACCCAGTTTTAGCTTTGAAGTTCCAGCTCCCGGTCTGCTTGGGAAGTTGTCATACTATTGGATAGCCTGTTTCTCCACAGTCAAACTGCTGTTTATAGCCTGCTTGTCACACAGCCAGCTGCCTGCTGTCCTATCTCCTTATGAGCCTGAACATAACTGCTTTTTACTTTAGCAGAGAATTAGAGCTCTCCTCTATCTTCATATTAACCTGTGTGACCTTGTTTGACCCAGTGGACTCATTGCAAGACATTGTGAATGCAAATTAATATAAAATATGAATCTGAAAATCCTCATGATAACACATATAACATCATACAAATATTCAACAACCTAGGACAAGCCAGAAGTTCTATATTTACAAACAAACAAACAACAACAACAACAAAACAAACACAACTATTCTTTCCTCACCTCTTTTTTAATAAAACTAAATACACACATCCGGAAGAGCTAAGATTAAGCAGACAGCAAATATGGTTATCATTACCTGAGCCACGTCAGTTACCTTTCAGCTTCTCTTTTGTCTTCCTATATGAACTCCCATATGAACTCATATTAAATTTGGTCGTGGTTTAACCCCAGCCAGCAACTAAGCACCACGCAGCCGCTCACTCACTTCCGCCCCACCCAGTGGGATGGGGGAGAAAATCAGGAAAAAAAGTCAAACTCGTGGGTTGAGATAAGAACGGTTTAATAGAAAAAAAAAGAATAAACTAATAA
>JANXJC010000078.1:26659183-26678653 GCA_027564655.1 Leptodon cayanensis
CTTGTTGCCTCAGAGCAAATGTTCTGCTTATTAAATACTAAAAAAAAGCCTTCAGTCCAGAAGAGGGAATCAGGCAAAGGACATACCTATTCAAAAGAAATAAGGGAAAAAGTTGGAAGTGGTTGTTTTACTTTCTATATGCCTATGCCTATTGTTTGTCAAAAAATCTCCGGATTTTTTACCGTAAACTATATGAAAATAAACATGATTTTGACACCGGATTCTAGAGATCATTCTGTATTTATACATATCTCAATACAATCAGGAATTTCCATTATCAACTGAAGCTGTGCCAATAATGTAAATCTAAAAAACCTTTGCCTACAGAATACTGTATAAAGGACTTAGTAAGATTAAATTGTGGATGAAGTGGCTATGTAAGGTTCTTCATCTTGAAACAGCTGCCTAATTTTAGTGCAGAACTTTTTTTTTTTAATAGTCTTTGAGACTTGATAATGTTCACAGTATAACTCATGTGAAAAGTGATTTACTGTGAATCTGAGAAAGTAACTTTGAATGAAAAAAAACTTGTTCTGCTCATCTTACTAGAATGTTAATTTTGACTACAAGGTTAAAGATCAATATCTCTCATTGCTGAGTATTTTAAGAAAACAAAATTACTGGACTCAGCCATCATTTGTCTAAATAGCACAATGGCAACAATGAGTATGTGCTTGCACAGCTAGCTGTTATCATATAGCTGGGAATTTCAGTACCTATCGATACAAAGTTCTCTCTGTTGCAAATAAATGTTTCTTCTCTGTATCTTAAAAGTTTTAGATGATTTCCCAATTGTAAACATACAGATTCCCTTAGTGTTCTGGTATCAAAGGACATAACCTCAGAAGAGGTCTTTCGAATTAGAATGTGGGAAAGTTTTTTACCTAAATATAAATAAATCATAGGTCATGCATACAACATTCACCCTAATAGCTACCAATTGAATCCTGTAACCTACTAATTAAGCAATTAATGTGAGTATAGCTACTCACATTGTATATCATTCCTCTTAATTTTATTTGTATGATTTGTTTTCAAATGCAGTTGCTTTAAAACAGCAACAACAAAAAAGAGTATTCTTTTTTACAGGCAAACTTCTAGTAAAATTCTGTTTTCTCAAAATATAACATTTCATTAAAACAGACATTAAAATTGCATTTGTATCCCCTTTTGTTGGACACTGAGACATTATTTTAATAATAAAGACCACTTATAATCATAAAGTCTTGTATGTGATCCTCAAGGCCAGGACAAACCAAAATGTGCTGGCATTTGCAAATTTGCAAGTGATTTGTAATACATGTGACGATGACCCGTGGCTTTTTTGTGCCAGTTTATTATCAAGCTTTTACTAATCTCTTCCCTACAGCTTCTAAGCATCCTCAGAAATACACTGAATGATCACACTTACTGCATGATAGGGTACAAAATCTTTTTTAAAAATACACTAATTAGTATGGACATGGAACAATATTTTCCAGAAACAATGTTTTCAAAGTGCATTAAGAATGCTTAATTATAAATGAGAAGGAAAAATTGTGTCCAAGAAATTTGTAACTGGGATTTAAGTAACTGTGTATTGGTGTCCATGAATGGACCATATTTATCACTTCCCTAATTTGCCCCCATTACTGGATGGCATGTGTCTGAGCCATATTTTATTGGGAGTGCGTATGCTTTGCAACAGTTACCAAAAACAAAAGGTTGAAATATTAACAAATCTGATTCAGTCCCTCCTTCACTGACCCTTTGTTAACTTATGTTATTTCCTCCTAAAGACAAAACCCACAAAATACTGTAGCCAAATTCTGTTCACCAGCAGGAGAAACGTCAGCATGGAAAGTAGTCTTTTGGTCTTAAATCCAAAGCTCACCAGAATAATAGGTGCTTTTTCTACTGACTTTACTGAACATTGTAGCAGGTTTTTGTTTGCACGTTAGGCCAAAACCCTCAGATACTGAAATGCCTATTTGCGTCTTAAAGAGTTTAAGTTCCAATGGCATTTTTAATGAACTTTCTCCACTGCCAGTGGTTATCTAGTGTTGAACCAGTACCTAAATCCTGAAGTTTCATTTACAGATGACTAACAGTTCACTCAGAAAAACTTGCTCCACCTCCAGGTTGACATCACAAAGGCCCCAAAGCATAATCCTTGACTGGTTGGACACATACCCATTTTGCTGAAAAGCACTTGATCACATAGATATGCTTGATATCCTAACTCTAAATAAAATGTGGTTTTTTTTTTTATTTCAGACAGTGCAGCTGAAGAAGCAGGGCTTCAGGTCGGGGATATTCTGATAGCAGTAAATGGAACTGATGTCACCAGCATGCCACATTCAGAAGCTGTCAATCTGGCAAGGAAAGGTAAGTTTGAGATCACAGTAAATTACACGGACGGGTCAGATTTGGTGTACAGTGCTCCAAATACATACAGACAAGTTGGGTGGTGGATGCAACAGAAATCGTAATTAACAGTTTAATGCATTAGTATTTAATACAGTAGTATTGCCTAAGTTACTTTTTTATCTAGACCTTGCTAGGAACACATAAGAAAATGGACATAGAAAATATTCCCCAAAGAGTACATGTGACAGTAATGATTTTGGCTCTCCTGCCTTAAAGAAAGTGACTGAGAAAGTCCTGAAAGTGACTGTGGAGGCACCAATACCTTATTTATGCCTTATGCTTCCTCAGAGAGAGACTTCACATCTTAGCTCAGGTCACCCAGTAGTTATTTCTGTGTTGCCAGGAACTGGAGTCTAGTCAGGAGAACAGAGAGGTTATTTCATGAGGCATCCTTTTGCAGCACCACAGAAGCAAGGAGTCAGTGATATTAATCATACATATTCTTCCTAGAATTGTCATGACTAAAACCTGAAGATATCCGTGTTTGCATGCTGAAAGTTAATCTACTGCTGTTCTCTTATTTATCCCAGATAAGGTTTTGACAAGGGCTCATGGGAAATTCAGTAAATTAAAATGCTTTTACAAGACAGTGACAAATTTAACTTGACACATACCAAGTTCTTTAATTATAGAGATGCCATTCACACTGTTATATTTAAGAGCATGTCGAGTCTTTTAGCAGATAAATCTCTGATTACCGGGTATTTTTAACACCTCAGAGAACACCCCTTGGCCTAAATCTTGGCACACAGACAGCATTCCTGAAGTCAAATGTCCCCAAAAGAGAAATCCAGCAAATGTTTTGCAAATGAAAATGTGTAATAGTCATGTTTCTCAATCATCTTTAAGGCATTGCCACTTGCTCTGAAGCAGTATCTGATATAATCAGAATTTCAGGCCTTTAGGGTCAAAGCCATAGATGTATTGATAGCATCAGCGAATATTATGAAATTGTACCTCATTGTTGATAACAATAACACATTTTTAGACAGTCTTGCAGCTTAACATCTCCTTTGAGCACTTACATTTTGCAAATGATAAGTAGACACTTTAGCACAGGTTAGCCTCCAACAGCAAGCCCCCTCAGTGAGGGGTGCAGATAGCAGAAAATGTTAGTAGACTCCAAGACATGGAAAAGAAAGAATTCTCAAGAGCATGTGTAAGATAGCAGAGACTAAAGGTGGCCCTAAGAACAATCTCAACAATTTTTGTATAAACCCCAATTTATGCACACCCATTTGAGCAATAAAATCCAGCCACTTCTCTAAAATGACAAAATATGCAAGCATCTAAGATGCTGCTTGCAAAGGTAGGTCACAAAAACTGTTTTAAGAGGTCTCTTCAGATAGCTGGCTCCATTACTAGTCCTCAACACAAAATCCGTTTCATTCCTAAATTTCTGTTAAAAGAAGGCCAAATATTGCTTGATTTGGTTCATTGTTTCCTAGGCTACTTTTCTTCTTGCTGCTTCTAGAAGCTACCTTGGGAGGAGAAGGGCGTGGGATAGAATACTGCCTTCCTGCTCCATACTCCGTAGGGGTATTCAAAAATATTGAGATTGGACTATAGTTTTGACCTATGTTTTCACATTCTTCATGTAATTTTGTAGGTCCTGATATCCTGACTATGGTGGTGGGATCAGATATCAGCCGTTACCCTAACACCCCCAGACCTACCTGCCGAGGATATTTGCATAAACGAACACAATCAGCAATATTGAAGGGCTGGAGGAAGAGATGGTTTGTGCTGAAACATAATGGCTACCTACACTATTACAAACACAAGAAGGTAAGGAGAGAGGCTGGTGAGGAAGCAAGCTGTGTCCTGAGCTACAAAGTGCAGCAGTATTGTACTCAGATTTACAGATCATTATCTTTACTTGTAGTATTTACAGAATTACACCAGCACTAAAGACATTTTTGTATGTGGTATATAGAGGAGGCTTGCTGAGTAGTTCTGCATTCCTGTATCCTAGTCACAGACATAGACACTGTCAGGATTTTATGGATTCACATTTAATCTCTCAGTTCTGATCATCAAGAAATCTATGAATTGAGTAGGCTCTAGGAGGCTTTGGATGGGATGAAGTAGTTTCAGATGTGCAGGAGTTCTATATTCCATCTACGATTATATGTATTTTCTTAAACAGGCATGACCATGGGATTTCTCTGTGTACATGAATAAGCTATAGACATGTATGGAGAGGTATTGGGAAGGCTCAGTTTCTTCAGAGTAGCATTGATCAGCACTTCATTCTCTGTCATGTGAGCAGGGACCTGTATAGTACTTAGTATTTCTAAGTAGTATATAAGACGTTAACTTCATCCTATAGGAGACATGCAAAAAAAGGAGTAAAACAGGTTCTTCATGAAGAGGAAAATTTTACTTGGCTTTATCCTGAGGCTCCACTTCAATATGGCATAATTTACAACCCTCTAGTTGTATAGTGCGTCTTAATGGCCCTAAATCAGTGGATTCATGGTTATCTCAGCTACAAACATGTGAGTATTCTACACAGCTATTCGCCACTGAATAAATGAATAAATAAAGACATCACGCTTAAAAAGAGTAAAAAAAGAAAACAGAGTTTTCCCTTGAAGCGGTTAGCTCTGAGGGTTGGGGATGCGGTCAGCAGGCAGCGGGCACGGCTCATGGCCCTGACCACAATGGAGCCGGTGAACCCACCTGCCCTACAGTAGCATTTTACTGTACTTTGTGAGTAGTTCAGTGGGTGCTGCATGTAATTACAAGTTACTAATCCCTTCCCGTGTGTAGCTTCACAATAAGTTTATTCATTGAGAAAGTTACGTCTATAAAATCAAACAGATTGATTTCAAAGACTGTGGTCTGTTCAGGGCTTTTTGTGGTAAAACATTTTACAGCTTGTAAAAGATTCAAGGACACCCACTTAGGATTCATTTTAACCTGATTTCAAGAAAACTTAGTGAAGCTGAGAAAATTTGCCTTGGCGACGGATTTATCAGTAAATAAAGCCCATGTAGCTTCTAGGGAATCTCCTAGCTAACCTAGGAAGGGCGTCAGCAGAAGTATCAGCTGGTTAGAAACAGGTAGTAACCGGTCTGTCTCCAACACACAATTTGAACACATACCAGTGAAATACACCCATGTCCACCCTTAATCAACAACTATGTGAGAACCTGAGTATCGCACCAAGTCCTTGATCTGTAAATAGTTTTTATCTTAGCTAACATGGTCGCACACCTTTTGGTCAACTCACCATGTGAAGGATGTAGATGAACATGTACACATATACATAAATAGACATACCAGCGCAATTTTGCAATAAACATGAATATAATCTAGACAACAAGATGGTGTTGAGAAAGTTCAAGCAACAGAAGGCAATAGGAAAGCTAATACTACAGGCTTCAATCCTGATCATGAATCCACCTTTATGTTGTTTTTTTTCTACTGTGTTGTCTCTCTCTATTTCATACATCAATCTCCCATCTATATATTTCATTTTTTGCTCATATATATTAGCCTGTTTGGTCATTTTTACGTGAATAGTAGAGCCACTCCAGTAAAATTCTCACCTGAGTTTTTTTCCTTTCTAGCAAAAATTAGGAACCAAATTTTTTTTTACTTGAAAGATGCTTATGCAATGCTTCCCAAGGATTGTACTTCAATGACTGCATGGGTTAGTGTTTCTCTATAGTTCAAGATCTCTGATAGCCCCCACAATGCATTCTGGTCCCTCCTTCTGGTGATCCTAAGCATAGTTTTTCATGGACAGTACTGTTAAGATGAAGAAAAGAATTCACATGAGGCACTGCAATTTCATATCCAAACTGAAATTAATCAAGCTTTCAAGATTCAAGTTCCTTGATCAAAACCAAACCCTCTGTGGTAAAAAGACATATTGTGAAAAGTAATTTAAAATTATAGAAAGAGCTTGCTCTTCTACAATTCTCTATCAACCTGACATTTCCAGCAGAAAACCTGGTAGGCTTATTTCTCTGCATATGCCATGATACACATACTAGCCATCTAATCAGGGTTATGCTGCAGAACCACTGGGTATACAACAAAGCAGTCTGGCTTTCCATCATCATTATTTCAACACTACCTATTCTGGTCTCAAAACAAAAAAAACAAATAAACAAATAAATCACACACTAAAAAGGATACAAACTTATAAGAACATTTGTTTGGAGAGAAGTTTTTTTTTTATCCTAGTCAGGTCCTTCATCAGATTCCTGAAATGTAAAAAAACATCTAGTTGTGCCTTTTAAACACTCTCCACTTTCTAATCAATTAAGTACCTCTGAAGACAAAGAGTGTTAAATAAATTGGATTGAGGATGAGAAGGTGCCCTATAGTCTTACATTCATTAATATTTAATTAAATCTTATTTTACTTCTTTCAACTAGCAGGTTTCTTTTTAAGCCTATCTTTTCTTCCCCAGCTAGCTTTGTCTTATTTGCTGCACTGAAAAAAGTAACTATTTCAGTCATACCAACCTTATGTTTTGATAGTAGGCTTTTTAGCCACTGAAAGCATGCATTTGCTTTTGCTTAAAAAGAATAAATAAATTCAAAGCACTGCATAAACATTTTACAGTAACTACTGCTTGTTTTCTTGCATTATCCAAGACTAGTGACATTTAACCACTTTTTAAATTATTTCATACCATTTTTTTGCCAGTTGTTTGCTTTCTGTCTCTTGACTCCAAAGAACACAGTGAAATATTGCAGTACTATTTTAGCAACTGAAAGTACAAGGACCTTCTTCACTGCCTCATGTGCTTACAAAGTACTCTGAAGAGTCATTTAGTAATACAGAAAGAAAGATATTTAAATAAAAATATATTTCTTCACTACTGAAAGATCCAATGCCCAAATGAAGTAAGAGGGATCTCAGCTGGACTCGTTGGCACTTCTTTCTTTTGGTATGATTTCTCTCAGGGCATAAGAAAAACAACACGTACAGATGGTGCTCATCCTGCTTTCTTTTCTAAAGGAATTACAAATAATTTTCTTAGTTTAACACAGCATTTATGTAACATGTCAGCTGTATGATTAAGTTGGAAACATTATGTTCCAGACCTTGCCTTACTCAGGAGGAAAAATTTTTCCACTTAGTGGATATAAGGTGTTCTTTGAAACGGTTCATTGAAAGCAAGAAAAATTCAGGGAGACAAAAATAGTTCAGAATAATCTGCATGTCAGTATCCAACGAACTAACCAGAATCATCAATTTTCAGGTCTTGATTTTGATGTTAAGAACAACAACTTACATTGGTGTAATTCCAGTGACTCCAGCAAGGTCATGCCTGATTTCCACCTATGTTAGACAACCAGGCCTTTTACTTATGCCTGAAGGGGTGCATATAATGTTTTGTCATGGAGAAAGGAAAAGGTGTTTCATCTTCTTCTTTAGTCCATATCGACAAACACAGAGAGCTGTATTTCCTCATCATTGCTATTTACAAGCAGAAATTATCCATCCTGAGCTTTCCTTTTCCCACCTACATTAAAAAAGAGATTGATAGTTCTAGAGCTTTTTGCATATTGACTCACCCATGTAACTGCTGCTGTTTCAGACTCATCTCTATCCAATCCCATATTGATGAAGTGATAGCTGTTGCAACAGACTCAGTCACTTTACATAGAAGGTCATTTTGTTTTGCCTCAAACAGATGCTGCCACTCACCTTGATTCTACAATCTATATAAGTAACTAAACCACATTTTTCACCTCAGTGGATATAGCTGTGTTTGCCACCACATAGCAGAAATATTGGGCACACTGGGTTAGAACCTTGTTTTGTGTAAATTACTGAGATCAGTGGAGATATGAGGATTTATAATATTTTTGCCTACACGTAGCAACAGTGGAGTTCCATATACACTCTAGAGTTCTGATCCCCCATTGTCCAGACCACTGCATCTTCTCAAATGTATTATTTTCTTCTTTGCCAATGAGCCTAGTTTTTTTCCTAAAGGAAAGATATCTGGACATTGTGAGGAGATAGACAGTGATGTACACTTAAGTCCTACCCTGAGGCAAGTAAAAGCAATCAAGTTACTTGTACTTGAACTTACACATTTTTTCAAGGAAAGCTGCAAGCACATCAGCATAGTCAAGCATTGATCCTTTCTCTACAGATAGCAGAGTATGCTCCTCTAAAACTAGCATTTGCTGTTCAGCACAGTAAAGTGACTGCAAAGTCACAACAAAATGTCTACAGTGAAGACTTCAGTGTAGGACAGAGAAACCTTAATCAGCTTTACATGAGACCAGTAAGACAACAAAAGCAATCTAGCCACAGCAGTAGAGCATCGCCTCAACAGGTTAAATAAGTTCACACCCATCTCTGGGCTGCCATCACCAAGTCGCTTTTAGAACCTGGCAGCTAACTTGAAAACTTTACGATATGCTGCAGCCTTCAGGGTAAAAAAATACTAGTCTTGCAAACCCATTAAAATGAAGGAATATAATTCCTGGGATCAAGGAACAAACGGGCTAATGAGGGGTTTAAAGGCTGTGGAGCATGCACTCCTCTATCATGAGGACACACCTGCTAGAGAGCTAAGAGTGTTCTAGGCTCAACAGGAAAGCACAAGGATAAAGAAAGCATTATAGCCAAAAACATGTTTCCCAAATTCCACATTATAAATATCCATGATGTAAGGAGCTCAGCTAATTAAATGCTGGGATTTACAAATCCACCAAAAATGCCAGCCAAAACCAGAATTTCCTAGTTTCAATTCATTGTTCCTTTCCTGCTGTGTAACACTCATTAAAAAAACAGGTATAACCAGTGCTTTTTGTGGGTCAGAGAAGAGGAAAAAAAAGGTAGGGTTGATAAAATTAAAAGAATTAACAAAAGATCATGTTTGTAACAATGCCTTAACTCCTCTCTGTTTTGTATCTTGCTGTGTTCCTAGGAATTATTTCCTGTCCCTTTACCATAAATAGACCCTGAGAAAGAGGATAGTGAGACAGATAACCAATCTAGTAGCTGAAAAGGAAAATAAGAAGTAAATATCATTGAGGTTATGGCCTAGAAGAAGCTATAAAGGTGACTGGCTCTGAACAGAAAAGTCTTGTCAATGTATGTCCGTTGCAGGCTTCCTTTCCAGAAATTAGAGGCTGGTGTATTCTAGTCAAACCAGCTCTCTGTCAGATCCTTATGTTACATTTGTCATTTATTCCATTTTTCTCTCCAGTTCCCTCAGCTAAGAATGATGTAGAACGATAGTAATTAGAAATAAATGTCTGAAGAGTATGGGTTTACTGCCAGCATTTTGTATGGACTCAGGAAAGTCAGGAGAAGGAAAAATAATAGGAAGCAATTAGTAACAGTTAAGTTGGAAGGGGTAGTTAAGTTGGAAATTGCTGTCCTGACAGTAGAAAAGAGCATGCTTTAGAGATTCAGCAAGAGACTGAACTCTGAATAAAGAGCAAAATCACCTTCACGTGTAGCCCAAGCCTCAGAGAAATGGCCTTTGTGATAGTTCATGGTTGTAATGCTCTGAAACACACTGTAAGAAAACTGGAACACATACTCTTGAGACACTCTCACTGAACACAGTGGCAGCAGTGAAGGGGAGGGATGTGCTTTTTGTCAGTCTTCATTGTGATTATATATAATAATGTCAGTTTAAAAAAAGAATTGTGATTTGCATTCTTAGGCTCACAAGTTTAATGCCTCCAGGAAGCCCTCAGGCGTAGTGTGAGTGACTAAGGCAAAGTTTCTCAAAGCTGAGATGAGGGCAGTGGGAACAAAGATGTGCATTTCTTAACATGCAAAAGCAATTAGGCCCCAGGCTGGTAAACAGCTATTACATCACCTCAATGATCAGATGTTAGGTCATATTCCCGTTTGCATTATGAAGCCAGCCCACTTGAATAGTTCAACAGAATCTTGTCTTCTCTGTTTATTGCTCTTTAACACAGCCAGCACACTGGCAATTAAGTATTGCTCAGATAAGTATACAGTGCTGTTTACATTCAAAGGGGTCCATAACCTTCACTTTTTCTCAACAGCAGAATGCTTTCCTCATTGAATATCCTTCAATTAGTTGTGACTCTGTGAAGGAAATTGCTGTTCCTTAGTTATATCTATTAGGGTGTGTTTATGTTTGTAAATCATTCCGGTCTCGCCCTCTGCCTTATTCAGAAGACCTGGAAACTGTATTACAGCTTGCTATTTCTTTTTATTCCAAATAAGATTAAACAGCAACATTTACACACCTTGTATAACCAGCTGGATACCAGTCTTCCCTTTATTCACATCAAGACACATCACTTCGCACCCAGGCCTCACAGAACAAGTGATAGCCCTCCCTACATGCATAGAGGAAATTTAAATGCAGACTTAAATGTTCCCTTTTCTTTCTACAGTTGTCTTCTCTGTCTCTTCACTTTACAGGAAGTGTATTTACAAAAAATTTGTAATTCAAACACTACAGTAAATGCTTCTGGTTGCTTGTGTGCACCCTTAAGGCTGTTCCCAATAGAATAGAATAGAAAGAAAAAAAACGTTTTTCAATTATTTTAATTTCTGTGGTATATACAGAGTCCAATTATTATATCAAGAAAGAAATCCCCTGCCTACCATGTGTGGACCCATCACATCATTTCAATCTATGAGAAACATTCAGTCCTTTCTTCTCTTGAGCAAGCCTGTGTGTTTATCGCTAAGCCTAAGCACTTTATGTAAAAGACTTAGCTATAAATAGATTTAGGTCTGAGCCATTGCCATAAAAATACCACTTCTGTTTGTTCTTCATTCTTGCTTGGAGCTTTATCATCATAGTATGGAAGCTGGCACATTATTTGGAGTTGGTAAACAATCTGATTTCTTCTCTACATTTTCCATGACTCCCATGGCTCCAGGATATATTTTTCAATTTATATTTAAGGGGCTGCTGAATCCAAGGTTTCCAATACTTCCACTGTATTATTTCTATTAATAAATGAGAAGTAACCCTGGCTAATGTGATATGCAAGTTAATTTTGGCCTTCTAACAGATTGCATACCCTGACCCAGAGAACGAGTCATAATCAGATACCTTATTTAACCTGATTCAAGTTGTTAAAAATTTTAACCCAATGAGTAGTTCTTCCCGTGAGGCTTGGCCCTGCAAACTGTTCATTACCTTTTGTGCAGTTAATTGCAGTGAATTACTCAACCTCAACAAAAGAACCAACTGGAATGTGAAGATTAACGATATCACAAGACCACCTGATTGTACTTTGTCTGACAGCCAATACAGTTAGATGTAGGATAACTAGGTGCTTCAAATCAGAGGACCTTTTACATCTTTTTCCCCTGCTGTCTTGCTCTTCAGTATGTTTCCACTCTCTCTAGTTTAGATGTAAATTGTTTAAAGCAAAACAAAATGAAAACTTAGTAAATTCAGCTCTACTGGTGAAAAATGCCATACAAACAGTTGTGGAGCCTAAAGCTCTCTGTTCACTGACATATGCAAGTCTTTTCCTCAAGGGGAAAAGAAAAAGATGTAGGGGAAAAAGACATAAAAGCCTTAGTCTCTCCTCTGCACCAATGCACCCAGATCAAAGAAGAAATGCAAACAAGCTCTAGTTATAGTTTCCTAAATATCTGAACAATGAGCCTACCACAAAGCACAGTGATAAAAGAAAGAGATAGAGAGAGGAAGATTTTAGATATTACTAAGCAAGCAGCACCAGACCTCAGGGAGAAGCTGGTCAGAGAAAAGCAGAAAATAACAGATGATGAAAATGCCACAAGCCTGAGTTCTAGCGATGGTTGTGGCCACATCAGCTGAGATGGAGAAAGTTATGAATGAGAAATGAGAGAAATGAATGAGAAAATGAGAAAAAAGAGGCAAAAAGAAAAAAGAGTTAATTTTCCTGTCTCATTTAAGAGATGTCTAGTTTAAGAACACAGGGGCACATCCAGGAAGACATTTTTGAAAGACAGTCAAAAATTTGGTCGTACCACTACTGACCTGAAAACAATATGAACCAGTGACCTAGGGGTGACTGCCTTACACTTTCACTGCCAATCTCCTGAGCTAGCTAGTCTTTTGCTTCTGCTTTCTAGCACTGCTCAGTTTTCACATTGTTTTAGATTTTTTCTATCATTTCTTCTAGGATTTGATCTTGTTTTCTGTAAAGTTGCTTTCATTCCATTTTCCTAGTACTTGCAGTCTCTTGTGTAGCTTAATTTTAATCTCTTTTCATAGTTATTCCTGTTGTTAATTTGATTTCTTTCATTGCAAAGAGCGTGAAAAGTTCATGTATCTTTTCAGCTCCTCCTTTCTAATAGCCAAAGAAGCTTAACTACAACAGCAAATATAACTCTGCTCAAACAAAATTCTTTGAACACAGTGAATCATTCAGGAAATGCTATGAATGTCATTTATTTTCTAGGATTATTTACACCAAATCACCAGGGCTGATTTGTGAAACCCCCAGGCTACACACACTACCTTAATGACCATTTCATACAACAGAGGAAGGAGACACCTACTTTTCTATTCTTATTTCTCCCTTATATCAGTCTCTCATAGTTATAATTTTTTTTAAAATATCTTCATTTTTTCTGCAAAAACAATTCCCCTAAAACTCAGGCCATCTTAAGAAAACTAGCAGCAAGAGAACGGTTACTTCAGATGTTTCTATTATTCTTAGAATAGCATTTACCAACACAGCATATGCTTTCTGCCTTCTACCCAGAGGAGTCCATCCATGTCAGATACTGCAGATTGTCAAGCATCCATAAAATAGCTGATAGTGACCCTGAGAGAACAAAAAAATCTTTTTTACTTTAGTGCAGAATGGAACAGTAGTAGCTAAAATCTGACTTAGTTCATTTAGAATCTGTATAATACATATTATCAACTCAAGCAGCATCACTTAGTTATATTAGGTTCCATAGTGGCAGTATCATCAGTGGGTTACTCTCCAGTCACAGGCATAAGAAATGACTTTTATAATTATTTTTTCAGCAATATACCTTTGGCACTTTTTATAACAAAGGGATATTTGCCAAACGAATGCTTTCAAGTTATTATTCATAAAAGCCACATGAGTGAAAAGAAATGCCCCTTACATCTGGCTTATCAGAATTAGGGAAGCGTGGCTGCCTATTAGTCAATGAAGGACATTTGGTCTCACTTTGAATGCCTCAAATCCATCTTATTAATCTTATTCCTTTCCTAGAAGTATTCATTTGAAATGGAGTGGGCATAAATCATTTTTGATGCCACAGAGTTCTATCTGCATTCATTCCAGACAGCACAGAGAGTGTTTGGAAAAGGAGTTTATAGGGATGTGCAACAACAGTAGTCACACAGCCACTTCAGTATCTGCAGTGTCTGTTGCCTTCAGGCTAGGACAGTCAGCAGAATCCAGACCATGGACAGGATCCCACTGAATAACACTTCATCAACCTACCACTTATTATTCTTTTCACTAGGAATGAGATTTGGAGCCTGAATACATATTTTGGTTATGCTGTCTTTGCAATGTAGTTTTGCGTCTGAAGGCATTATAAGTAAAGTAGGTCACACAGCACTGACGACTTTCAGGATTGCCTTCATCTTCTGTACTGGCTTGAGTTTTGCATGTAAAAAAAAAAGGGAAAAAAGAAGAAAGCAAGAGAGTCTAGGAAGTGCATTCATGAATGTTTGTTTACAGTGTTTTTCAGTATTAGGTGTTATTTTGTTCCTACAGAAATTTCATGTATAACAAGGGTATAAGTACATGTGCCAATGAGCATACAAGCATTTAACTATCTAATAACCACAGGTGCATACTTTGTTTGTGGAAGGAGATGTGTGTTTATTTTTAGGCTAATAAAAAAATTACATGTGGCATTTACAATTCAGCTCCTACTAACGTTTAATTAACTCCCATCAATCAACTGATTTTATTCTATGAGACTCCACCACCTGTGTATTTTGCAAATAGCATTAATGCTCTTCATATGTCCCAGCATTAACTCATGTTTTCCATTTTATTGCTGCGAAACCTGATGCAATTGTTAGAGCTACAGTCTTGGCTCTTCAAAGCAAGGAGGCAAGAATATTGTTTAAAACACAGCTAGAGTTCACAGTCCATGTGTATGCACCTTTGTCTTGAGTTAAGACATGTACTTGAGGGAGCTGAACTGGGAAAGTGGAGAGAGGAACTGCTTCACCTACCTACTTCCATTAAGGAGCTTAATGGCTTCTTATAACTAACAGCAGAGAAAGACACTGACAATGCCATTCAGTCTCAAAGAACTTTAACTCAATCAGGAACGATACACTACAAATGGTTTTGAAATGCTTTCCACTGAAAGTTGTCTGAAATGAATGGGAAGGGTTATGAACACAATGATATTTAGAGCAACTTCGCAAAGGAACTGAAATCCAGCCTTTTAAATTATGCTCACTATTTTCTGAATGTAAGCCTTTGTTCCCTCTATCTGCGCATATAAGGTGAGGTTTTCAGCATAAACCTGGAAAAACAGAAATGCAAATTTAGAGGGTGTTTGACTAGTTTATCTTTTTTGACTGCACTGCATTTTCTGGGGCTGCTGATCCCTAAACCATACAATGGTTCAAAAACGTTAGAGCTTATCACCAAATTCTACACCTTTGAATATTCCCTGAGTTTATCCCCATCTCACAGGGATTGGTTTCATGTTAGTTCTGAACTTCGGCGCTCTTTCTCTCTAATTGCAGGATGAAGGGAAGTGCAGACCACTGGAAGTAACAAAGCTGGAAGGAGCTGAAGTTGGTGTTGACACCAGTCTGGGTAAACCATTTGTTTTTAAGTGCATACCTCAAAGTGGAAACAGAATTTTCTATTTCTGTGCAACTTCCAACCAAGAAATGAAGAGGTAAGTGATCTTTCATTTTATGGGGTCAGTTTTTTTATTCTTGTTTGGGGAGAGGGAGTCTGAATTTTTGGAGGATGTTCACAATACCTGTCTTGATCAGTAGGGGAAAAAAAAAAAAAGTCAGCTACTTATGGGAAGATGGTGTTTCTAATTTTAATTTGCAGAAGTTTCAAAAATTATTTTTCAGCTTCGTAGTTTTTTTTATGAGAATTTTTTTTCATTAAGTCTTTAATATCTGTGCTTTGCTTAAGATCCCCCTGAAATCTTGATTTATCTCCAGAAAAAAATCTTCACCCATATTCTTATGTCTTCTCCCCTACTGTTACATCAATGGAAGTGTAAATCTTCCTGTGGATGTAAACTTGCTTATTGGTCATTTCACGTGAAAGATCTCTCTTCTGCCCAACAAGGACAGTGCTAGTAATAAATACAATCCCATCTTCCATTTCATTTTCTGTCATTCTGTTATATTATCATTTGAGTATTTTAAAATGCAAGTATGCCACAAAAGCATATTTGTTCTGATAAGAGGCAATGAGTTTAGGTTTGACTCAGTTAGAATTAAAAAATATTCTTTTTGTATTTCCCAAAGGCTATAGCTGACAAAGCTAAAATCAACCAAAACACAAGTTAGAACTTTTGGGGCTTTAATTTCAAAGTGTGCTAAATTCTAATCTTATTTTCCTCTTTGTTTTATTGTGAATTATCAAAATATAAGGCTATGAAGTCGGAAGACACTTGGTATTCATCCACCCATCTTTTCATAACATCTTACTACTTAACATAGCACCCACCTTTGTAATATCAGAGTGTTTTCCACTTCCAATTTCTATACCATCCATAGTGCAAAAATAATAACTTTGCCAACAAATAGCTTGCTTTATCCTGTAGTCTCCCATTTCAGGATTCTTTATGTTTCCCACAAATTCCTTACCTATATTATAACAAAGGCACAAGAAGAATGATCATTTATCCTGACATGTTGAACTATATTCAAAATATATAAATTGCCTTGTCTGCAATATTGCCTTAATTTATTACAATCTGTTACACAGCAAGCTTTGAGACATTTTTCTGAGAGTTAGCAATGTTTAGTTAGATTTAATCCACTACTTTTCTGTCTTGAAGCCCTGAATTTTTCCTGAAAATCGCACATACCTTCAGGTGCTGTCTGTGTCAGCACGAGTTAAAAGAGGCAGTGAAGCACATTTATTCTGCTCTACCAAACTAAGCTGTTCTCATTGTTGTCATATTATAGGTGGCTGGAGGCTATGGATAAAGCAGTGCATCCTGTCCACCAGGTAAGGCTTTAGTTATATGAGAAGCATGTGTGTATCAGACTGTGCAGAGGACTGAGAGACAGTGGATTTATTTGTACATGGTCAGATGCAGACAGCAACATAGAAGCTGCGTACTTTCATACTGGGCTGCTGGGAAGTGAATCAGCTGGAATCTAAAAGCCATATACAGACATTATTGTGACTCAGCAAATACGCTTTGCTGCCACGTGGTGGAATGAATAATACCAGCAGCCTTAATCTGGTTCAGAAACACAACCTAAAATGAGGGTAGTGGGAAGGGAGGAAGGGGAGAGACGACTCTGACAAGCACGTGTTCTGCCCTAGGTAATACTATTTGGAGTAAAGGGAGAGAAGGGCTGTATCTTCTTAAGTATTCCATGCAAGTCTGCCTTGGTTGCAAGCTACCTGCTTTTTCTGACAGAATATTAGAAGCAGGGGGTGGGGTGGGAGGGGGTGTGCTGAGTTCTTCTTTTCTGTATTTTCAGAGATGAAGAAAGATAAGTTAGCTGATAAATTTTGACTTATCTCTGTATCTTTTTATACAGCTATACTCTCTGCTGGCAGCTACGGCTGGGAGAAACATAGCCATAATTGATCTTGAGCTGCTACAGAGAGACATTGCTCAGCCCAACATAATTTAGTTGCTCAGCCCAACATAATTTAGTATGAATAGTCCCTTGGCTGAGCCCTGAAATGGGAACTGCAAAGCTAATTTTAGTACTTCCAGGGTTGGAAGAATAGGGGTCAAACCCACTTTAGCCTGTCCTTTCCTGGCCCCATGATTCTTATTCTTTCCTCCTATAGGCAGACCACATTTATAAAAATATGTTCAAATGCAGAGTAAGTATCAAAGTCTACTTTTTTGCAGATGAAATAAAATCATCAATAAAAAAATAAGAAAACAACAAGGTACAAATTATAACCTGCATTAATGCAATGAAAAAAAAAAATTTACTTTCCTCCTCTTAACTTGGGGCACATGAGTGACTCTTTCAGCAGTGTGTGTTAGTGATGGGTTTCCAAACAGTGAAAGGAGGTGTTTATTGTTACTTTAATTCCTTTTATGCTGAAATAAAATTAATCAAACATATATTTATTTTGGCTTCACCTTTCGGATAAGATTGTAAGGGTAAAACCAAATTTGTTTCCAAGTATATTCTACCTGGCAGTGTTTCTTAAAAGAATACAAAGGTATCCACATACTTGAAAACAACAAAAATCAATCAAACAATTTAAAGTGTGTACCCTAGCCAAAAGAAACAAAAAATAGCCTGAGCCAAAAAGGAGGATAAAAGCACACATAAACAAAAGAAGACACATCAAAAGAGTCATTCTTTAGTGTAACATGCAAAAATAACTTGTTGGGTACAAAGTTCCAACATTATATATACAGAAAGATCTCTCATGGATTCACCCATTAACAACACAGTAAGTTGGCTTCTTTCTGTGCTACTGCATCTTATTTTTGATTGCTTTATCTTTTTTAGCTTTGTCTTTGAGCAAACAATATCCTTTTCTGAAAGAAATGTTTGATTTAATATGTTGCGTTCATTGCCTAACCTCTGTTCTTAAGGAACACTACACCTGTTCCTTCCAACTGGACTTTCCATTCAGTTGAATAGAAAAGGCTTATCTTTTCCTTCTTTTTTTGTTTGCTATACTGTTTGTTACTGACTTTTTGCAATAGCTAATGTGTTACAGTAGGTCTCACAACACAATGATTTAACAGACCAATATACTGACACTATGTCATCTTAATGAATCTACAAGGGTAACTATTTTATGAATATACCTAGTATTACTGAAGTCCTCTTCTGCACTTTGCTGCAATAAGTCTCAGCAGGTTTCCCATTCATAACAAACAATACAGCTAGCTATATTGTGCCAGGTCTTTTTCCGTCATTGCCTTGTCAAGGTTACCTAAGCAATATCATAAATAAATGCAAAAGAAAACCCCTGCAGAAACAAACAGGATGCTATTGATATTGCACACATTCTGCCCATGTATTTCAAATTACAATGACACTGGTTGATGTAGAATTTGAAATATGTATTGCAGATAAGCAAAACTCACTAGGAGAGTCTGGATTCCTGACACCTCTCAGATTTCAAGGAGAAGAAGAAATGCTTTAGTCTCACATTAAATAACTTGGCCGTATTAAACAAAGTTTATTTTTTCCTGATTTTCTTTTTGGATTCTCTTATCATACAAATAGCCTATACAATGAAATTGTTTAATGGGTTGAGCTTTTTCTTCACCTGTAAGTGACAATAGGATAATTTTATTAATGAAAAAGACTCTGCTTTCCAGAAAGGCATGGGAAGGCATCTGTAAACATTTTGTATGTGGTAGTGCTTCCATCCAAGTCTAAGTGCTGTATTCCAGCCTCAGACACCACCACATTTTCTGTGGAACCCAGAGGATAGATGGTAAAGCTCGTCTTGCCAGATTACACACAGTGAAGACTGCTGAAGTCAGGCAATCGGAAAGGCAATTTTAAAAAAAAGTTCTTCATACAGTTTTGAAATAATCCTGCTTCTACCAGGGAAACTTGTACTGAAAAACAAAATAAATGCAGAAAAGACAATCATCAAGTATAGGTTTCTCTATGTTAAAGGATTGCCAGACATGTGTTTCTCTAGGTTTGCTTTATTAACAACTCAGAGTTGGGCCACAACCGCAGTGAATGGCATACTTCCAAAAGTTTCCAAACCTTATATACCCTTTTGCCACCCATTGTCCCAGTCCAAAGTCTTTGTAATTTTCCAGGCGATTCTATTCTCATATCATGATCATCCATCATCTCATCTTCGTTCATTCTCCATTCTCTTGTCTGGGTTCTTCTGAAGTTGGTGGTCATGAGCAGAAGGTCTTCGGTCACCATCAGTACTTTTTCTTCTTTACACTTCAAAG
>JANXJC010000078.1:26748042-26763488 GCA_027564655.1 Leptodon cayanensis
CCAGAACTCCTATCATTGTGTATATATTGGCTTAAGGAGAGGAAAGGAAGCTAGGACACTACATTTGTAAGTTATACATAGTGAATCATGGCTTGCTCGATTTTTCATACGGTTCAATCTGTTAATGCTGTTCTCAAAGTTCTTGGATGCTTTAGTACTTGTGTCTCCTTCACCTTCACAGAAAGAACATGTCATCAGGAGCTTCAGCAGGCAAGAGTCTAGCAAAATGGCAAAATGAAATGGGACAATAATCCTACCAGACATCACGGTTGGTATTTATACCAGAATACATAAAGAAGCTTGAAGCTTTTTTCTTTTTCTTTCTTTTTTTTTTTTTAATTATCCACTGAAAATAATAATAAAGGAACATAACAGACAAAAGTTTTCTTCTTGCTCAGGCAGCTTTTTACACTTTGCTTTGTCAAAGTACTATGAAATTGCATCATCTACCTATTGTCACTGTGTAGAGCTGCAGAACATCACAGAAATATCACAGGATTTTAATTCAGACCATACTCAAATGGCATAAGGTTTATTGTTTTATTCCCTCAGAACTCTTTTCTAAATTTCTTGTAAGCTTAGGAGTATGAAAGCATACACACACAGCCCCAAGCTCCTCCTTTCTACCTTCACTGTGGCACAGCTTCGATCATAGAATTTTGCTAAAATGTTCCATTGCCCTCCTTAATCACCCAGAAATACAGACAATTACTTTCTAGAGAGATTTGGCACCAGCACTCCATCTTCTTCCATGTCTTTGATTGTTTTAACACTGAAACCATACACTACTTCACTCTTCCTACTCTTGCAGCACTGGCGCTCTGAGGTTTTCCGTTTATTTCTCCAGGCTTTTCCTGATATATTCTGGTGAATTCTTTCTCCCCTCCCACCGTTCACAGAATTAAAAGCACTGTGCAAAGCTCTCCTTTGCCCTCCCCCTCTTTTCACTCTAGACCAATTCTTTGATAGGCAAGATCAAGCACAGGCAAGTTTAGACAACTGTCTCCTAAAAACGGATGGAATGTGGTCAGCTAATATCCTTACCTTCCCTTTTGTTTTCAGAGCAAGTCATCTGATTCCGGATTTTTCCCCACAGACTGACAGCCTTCTTTCCTCAGCTCTTCTAACATGGCCTAGGTAGTTCCTCTGTAGGTTTGCCTTGATGTCATTCTCTACCACCAAACTACTAAAGTTAAGAGTAAGTCAAGGAGGATGCAAGTAAGACAGACTGGGTATTGAAACATTAGGGTAAAGTTCCCTCCCTTGAGCCATTCCACAAAAATGCACAAGATTAGGTTTAGCACTTACACCACTGGAGCAGCAGCACTGAATCTCAACTACTGCCATCCAGAAGCAGCCAAATGCAGCAACCAAGGGCAATTTCCGAGAAAGTAGCGTCATTAAGAATGATCCTTGCATGATACAGGAAGAAAGTAAAGTGGTTGCTTATTGATGGAAGTCATTATGCTGATGCAAGGAAATAAGGCCGAAGAATTGCTTGATGATTCCTGAGACAAGACTATTTTTTTTTTTTCATGTA
The DNA here is from genome assembly GCA_027564655.1 of Leptodon cayanensis. NCBI lineage: Eukaryota > Metazoa > Chordata > Aves > Accipitriformes > Accipitridae > Leptodon > Leptodon cayanensis. The sequence continues at coordinate 26,749,583 of JANXJC010000078.1, forward strand.
CCTGTGATGCTTTGTAGGTCAGTTATCAGCATCTTGTAACAGCCTACTCTCCCAAGCTGCACCCATGGTTAAGAGTCAGAACACATCTACAAAAGCAGCTCACAAAGATTTCTATGTTTAAGTATCATATATTTAACGATACCTAGATTTACAAGATCAGAAACAAGTACTGCAGACAACTAGGGACCCCCTTGCTCCTTCCAAAAAAAGGAAGCTTTCCACATTCTACAGACAAGAAGATACAGCTTGATCCTCCCTGAGTGCTTTTATGATGGAATAGAGGAAAGAGGAAAAAAAGTATTTCACTAACAAAATCACTGGGGCAAAAAAAAACATAATCTGTCTGAAGGTTCTCAAGGAATTAGAAGTTGGAATTAACCTCTGGCTAAGAAATGTGGTGTGATATGGACGAAAAAAAAAAAAGTTCTATAATCCAAACATTAAGTGTGTTCTTCTGAGGATCTGTCTATCAAATTCATGGTTTTGCCACTCTTAGAGTGTTCAGTGTAATCACACATCATGGAAACTAATGTCCCAATTAACAGATCAAATCACTGAAAACCACTCATGCAAATAGTTCCCAGAAAGAATCATCAATAAAATAAAACTATCTGCCAGATGTGCACTTTTACTGTTGGCTGCCAAGCTTCACATTGTATTTAAAGTTATTAGCATTGTAATAAATTTACATTTTTCAATTGTAGAGCTGCATTTTTCCTACAACAGCTTAACAACTTACATTTCTGTAATGTAGGTCAACTGTAAGTCTTCCTCAAAGAACATTTTCTAGCTTTTTTTGCTTACTGCTTACTGCTTACATTCTTACTGAAGATAATTTTTGCTGTTGTTTCTTTTTAGCACACATTCCTCTTTAAGATGAAGTTTAACATTAATAACTGACTTCAGCCAGACCACCCTCCCAAACATCTAGAACATCAAAATTTTATTATGTTGGATAATTTCTGTTTCAGATTCTTTGGTACCATTGAAAGTTAGAAACAACAGTTTTGTTACCCATTAACAATTGCTTGCTTAGTCTGTATTATAGGTAGTATTTCCCTTCCTACTACTACAAACATTCATTTGATGCATAAAACTTGATATTAGCTTAGTATTCATCTTCAGACTTTTTTTTTTTTTTTTAAACCCGAATCCTGTATTTTACCAAATGAAAACATACTTAGGTTTTTTCAGACCACAGTTGTGTGTTCTGGACAGCTTTTTTAATTTCTTCAAAGGCAAATTACACAGCTTGACACGGCCTAGCTTTACTGAAACTAATAAGCTGATATTTCTGCAGATATTGTAGATACTGGAAGTTTTTTTATGCAGCTTATAGCATTTCTGCTCTTCTCTTATAATTCTTAAAAATTACATTTGTCCTCTTCTCTTATTTGCCCACAAAATAATGAAGTTATTTATGCTCCAAGCCCTGAACCACTGAGAACCTTTCTCCATGTCCAGACAGCAACATCTGCATTTTCAGCAGTAATAATAACCTTTCTCCATTCTTCTGGTCTTCCCACCATGAAAAAAAAAAAGAAAACAAACAAAAAACACCACATCTAGAAGAGCAGTTTTAGAAAATTCTAAAAGCTCATCTGTTACTTATTTTGCAATATTGTCTAGTAGCCCTAGCCTGCAATTAACAATCCCCACTAAAGTAAACACGCTCAGCAAGAGAGATCATAACCCAAGAGAACCAGGTATAAGTCAGAATATAACGGATGGACAAAGAGAAGGTAAAGGAAACCGTAAGGTCAGTTAGGTACTGTGTACAGCTGTAAATACAACCCGTAACATAGCAGGACAGGTGTATTTACGAGTTTCTACCTGAAATTAAGCATGAAAACACTGAAAGAATGGATTTCACGCCAATCCTTTTTTGGTGTACTTTTTTAAAAAATGCTAGCAGTGTGCCTGAATTTAAGATCTGCCTCAATATCCCAGCTTACACATTTGTATTTGATTCCAGATCTGCTTTGGTGTTAATGGTCTGTATAATGGAATATTTGTGTTATTACACTGGATCACTTCTACCTTCACTCTTTTAATCCCCTAAAAGATACCTAAAAGCCAACAAGGCAACATTTTTTGATGCTTTTTTTTTTTTCCTTTTAATGTATTACAAGAACAGCGAGAACTCACTTTGAAAGGTTAGTATTGTTCATATTCGATTTCATTTTAGTAGTCTGAAGAACCATCTCATCTTTGATTTTAATAAACCAATTTAATGGAAGACATTATAAGCAGAAAAAATAAGACAGGATCAAAAGCTTTCGTTTGGCTGAGATTTTGCTTAATTTGGAGGTAAAAAACAGGAACTCCTTGTGGATATAAGAGTTCTGGTAACATTACAAACCAAACTTGCAAAACATTGGGCTCTTGAATGAGGATATGCTATGAGAGCTGCAAGCATGTATGAGTCAAGCAAACAATATCATCATGTGTAAGCACCTTCACAAGCAAATCACCAGATGAAGTACTAACACATTTTTTATGTTTGAACTTGTCTAGATAGCCATCTGCCTCTCTATCACTGTCGCTATACAATTACAGCACAGGATGACATTAGAAACATGCACGAAATATTAATAATTGCATGGCCCATTTCCTGAAATAAAGTAACAAACCTAAGCATCTATTTCACAGAAGTCCAAGATACCTGCTTGAAAGTAATTTTTAAATGATCCCTGGTCTAAAGTTGTATTTTTCAAACATCCTTTTTCCTACACAGCAAGACTCCACAACAATAGGTGTTTATACCACCCTTTTTATTTTTCAGCCAGAAATACAATGTCATAGGGTATTTCAATAAACAGTGGTGTTTATTCCTTAAACAAAACCCCCATCTCTTTGGCATCTGACCATATTCTGTTTTTCAAACTAAAGACTATATAGGAAGATTTTACTTTCAATATCATTGTTCAATACATTAAATTTACACAGGTGTAGTTTACTTTAAAAAATACACATCAGTTTGTTGCAGAGATTCTAATGAACCTAAAAAAAGATAATCAAACCAGCAAAATGCAGACTACAGGGCTGCCTTCATTTACAACTGTGGTGTAAGTACAGAATGAGAAGAACCCTTCATTTTCCACAGCGCATGCACTAACTAGTGCTTTCTAGTCGTTCTGTGCAATAAACAAACAAAAAAACCCTTAATTCTACCAGAAAAAACTGATCAAATAATTTGTTTCAAAACAATGTGATCTTATGTAACTTCTTCTGCAGAGGTCATCAGCCAAAACCAAGCTGCACACTGCTTCAGTAGAAGATTGCACCTAAAACCCAAAAAAGTCTGAAAACTATTTTTCATTTTTAAACATAAGTTACTACAGTGTTTTAAATATATCTAGGAATACAGCTGTCAAAACTGCATCTGATGTCATGTTCGGATAAAAAAAATTCTTAAGTAACAAAAGTAAGCCAGTGTATTCAAACTACTCTGTTGAATAATCCAGGATCATCTCTTCAATGCTGATACAGAAATACCTCACTTGCACTCAAAAAAAATCGGTCTTCCAGACCTCAAGTGTTCAGTGCTTCAAATCAATTGAATTTCCAAAGCAATGCTGAAGTTATTTGACACCTTCCATTACTATACATGATACAGAAATAATGAATTAAAATCAAAACCATTACTGACATACCAATGCAGTCAATCCTGTGTATTTACTGGAATATGCAATAAATCCTTGTTTGGGTGTCAAGACAAAGTCAAAAATAGATCTCACTAACAAAAAAAAAAAAAAAAAAGTCTTCATTCCCCAAAAGATTTGTTTTTAATAACCTAAATACTTATCCTGAACAACTTTTATAGAACAGAGGAGGCAGAACAATTACTTCCATGCAGAAACTAAAAAGCAATTTAATAGGATTCAAGTAGCAAAGATTTGTTTTACGAGTGAATCTCACCAGTGCAAGCATAATTTGAAAATGTTTGAACTGGATTGTTTAAATAGCAAGCGATCCAATTTAGCCAAGCTCACTTCCCTCTCCATAATGTAAAAAAAAAATACATACTTTTTACTGTAGAATACAGGAACAAAAAGTAAAACCAAAAACCTCCTAAACTTGAGTCCTTATCCAAGAGCAGTTTCTAACATCAAGCCAAAATTAGCAACAACCAAGCAGACATTACTGATTTTTTGGTGTTAAATTACTGTAAATACTAGATCTAACTGTACAAAAAAAAAAAAAAATCCCAAACCCAAAAATCAAAAGCTATTTTTTTGTTAAAGGTGTCCAAAGAAATAGCCACCAGTTGCAGTCAAATTTGCATCAGAAGCTGCTTGCTCAGGAAAGATTTATCCCTCTAAGTATTTGTAACACATTGCATTGCCAAGATTCTATTCAAATAGATTACTTTCTGGTAACATTTAGCTGATACAACCACCTACAATGTGGACAGTCATGTGCACAGTACAACAGTGGATTTTTGCAGCAACAGAGAAATAATCAGAAGTTGGTTCTAAATTTGAGATGATAGCTCATGTGTTATTTCTTGTAAACATACGGTCCCCTCTAAGGGTTAGGTGTTGGAGCTGGTATTGTAGCACTTCTGTGTCAGCAGGTTCCTTAATGTTCATTTTGTCTAAATTGAGGTAGTCCAGGGATTTCGAATGAGCCCTTTTACCTTTTAGAAGGCAAAAAGGCAGGGGACCATGAAGTGCCTTGTAAGGTTCATAGGGTAAAGCCTTAGTGCATTTATCCCCTGAGCTAGGCATCCGTCTCCTCCTCCTTCCATTTACTGCTGGGATCTCATATGGCTGATAGTACCTACTTCTAGTTTTGTACAAACGGGAAGAACGTGTAAATCCTGAATCAAGCTGTCTGGAGCGCATGTTTGGCCCGGATTCCCCTTTATTCTCTTCACTTCCTGTACACTTCTGGGCTAATTTTAGCAGCTCCTCTCCAGTCGTGAAGCCAACCAGGTAGTTAGAATCCATGTGAAGGATCTGATATCCCGCAACTGTCCGTCGCATTGGTGAGCAGGGGGTACTGGAACAGCGGGGCTTCTCTGCTTCCATCCTGCCTGCAGGACTCACCTCTGCAAGAGGCACAGGGAGGGTGGATAGGGTAGTTCTGGACTCTCCATTTATGTCAACTTCCATTTTAAACACAATGCTATTCTCCTAAAAACAAAACAGAGCTCAATCAGAAATAGAGCCTTTATGCAACATGAGGAATTAAGAGAGGATCGCAGAAACAAGATTTTTGTATCACCCAGAAGTCATGACCAGTACTTCCCTATTCAGGCTTGTCTTATGCTCTGCAGGGCATTGCATAACAAAACTATCACTGACATCTGCCTTTTAGAATTATCTTGGGTGTTTTTTCAATAAAAGATACCATAAATATACTCCTGATATTCCTAAACATTAAAACCATTGTTGACTAGTACTGTACACAAAAAAAGAAGCATCTTTCCAGTCTATTTTTTCATCCTTTTAGTCCGTTTGATTCCTTATAGCCCCTCACCTCTGAGGCCTTCTACATCCATTAGCACATCCACAGCAACTTCTCCCATATTCAGCTGTGTATTTTTTCTATTGACGATAATCTCAGTAAACAAAGCTTTTAAAAAATATGTCTAACAGCTACTACCTCAGTCAGGCATGACCACAGACCAGGCCTGATGTACTGAGGGTACTGCAATGCTTCCCTCTTCCAGATGTGAAAACAGCTTGCTTTAGATTCAAAGAATGACATCCTGACTGTTCAACAGCTGTCTTTATAGGTCATCAGCAATGTTCCCCCCCACCCCAAAAAAACCCACATCATCTTATTCACAATCAACCAAACAAACTCACACTATTTTATTCTAACGTATAGTATACTAGCATTTAATGAATATAGCATGTTTCTTATAAGCATCTTAAGAATAACCAATATTCTGAATTTTATGGTATTTATTTGTTTTTCTATTTCTTTTGGAAATGGACTATTTTGCCCTGACCTTTCTTCCCTCATGACTATTCCAAATACATTGTTTGGTGCCTTTGCAGATACAACTGTCTGCCACAAGCCATTACCATCTCTAACATGGAAAGATAAGGTCAATATCACAGCATGTGGTGATCACATAATCGGATGCCAGAACACAGAAAAGGGTTAATTCTTTCCACTTCTTTGTTTTCGGCATCATCTATACCATCTAGGTGGCACAGCTACTTCACAAAATAGAAAGGTCACATTTGTTTCCAAATCCATGCTTCCTTGTCAGCCTCACCTTTGCTCTAAACAGTAGCTAGTGGCTCTCTAGCCAATATAGTTCACAAAAAATTCAGCATAGCTTTGTAACGTTTAAAGGCAATGAGACTCAAAGAAGCAAGGAAAGTTAGTATCCAAGTGTCAAGCAGAAACACAATTCCGAGTTTCATTATCGATGATTGTAAACCACATTCAAAAGCTCAGTAATGTTTCACAAAGGAGATTGACTTAAACCATGCTATTATCAGTTTGCAAACTTCTAAAGCTGCTACTTGCTGCCATTCTGAGGTTTAGGAGGTCACAGGCTGAGTAGCAACGATGCAACAAACAAGGGAATACTTTATTCAAACTTCTGCAGTTAGGCCCCCCCTCCCCCAAATCCCATCAATATCAATCTCTATTCATTTGTCTTAAAATAAGAAGGGAATCTATGTGCAAATCTCACTTGCAAAAGAAAATAATCTAGCCTCATGCAAAATTTAAGCTTACCTTGTTTCTGTTCACGGACTGGGAAGGAGCAGTTTAAGTAACTTTCCCATCTCTACTTCCCTGCTTAGTCTCAAATCAACCTGCTGCTCCCTACGCTAATAAACTAGCAGCAAACAAAATCCCCATAGTTTTGCTGAAGAGGATTTTATTTGCCACTGATGAACTTCTGTTATGGAGAGACTATTACTAATGTTCCTTTAGTCTTAAAGGTCCTTTTTCCATTCTCACAATCGTGGTCTACTTGGGATTCTTCATTACCAGTTCTGTGTAGTATTGCTTTTACAGATATAAAAATACACGTCATCCAGTCAGCTTTTAAGCATTTTGAGTTTAACAATACAGGTAATACAGCAAAAGCTAAATAAAGAATTAAAATACTGAAGCAAACCAAACACCAAAATTTTTCACTAAAAAACCATCCACATAAAACGAGAATGTTGCCTGTTGTATTTAATTGACTTTGAAGTATATTTATGGAATCAATTAAAACTTTCAGAATAGCAGAAGCAGTTGTTGTTTCCTACTTAAGCACTGTATGAGACAATAAATATGGTAAGGTTTTAGCCACTGAGTCAAAGATATTCATGACAATTCCTTAAGTAGAAATTATAGTTCCTCGACCATCAGGAACCATGCTTACTGGAGGCATAGCACAGAAAAATTTTGTATTAAAACTTTTTGCTACCCTGTGGTTTTAGCCAAGAAGCCTAATAACTGCTCCTGTTCTTTTAATTCTCTGTTTTTACCCTGCAGTTCAGAAATCTTTCCAGTAATCTTCTATAAAGACAGAATCTATTCTGTTAAAAAGCTGAAATGTTGCTAGAAAAAGTACAAGCGCTCAAAAAAGTATAAATAAGATAGTCATACAGCAAGGTTAGAAATGAATCATATTATCTAGTCACATATTAACAGCAACAACAATAAAAACCTAAAATCAACAATCACTTGCCACAACAATACATGCCTTAAGGAAAGGAAGGGAGGAAGAGATGTCTTCATGCACTTTTTCATTAAAGAAAGCCTTGAGAACTTGAAAGCAACACAAAGGCTCTTCTCAGAACACAGGGTTCTTCTCAGGACACAGCTTTTAAAATTAATTTACTTCTGTTTGAAACATGGGCGTTTGCCCCGGTAACAAAAAGCAATCAACCCTGAAGAATAACTACAAGCAGGGGGGAAGGAGGCAGGAGTTCACTGCCAAACAATTACCCCTCACTGGCCAAAAACAGTACAAACGAAAATCAGAGCAGAAAAGCCTTCAAGTCAGCAAGCTCCAGCCTAGTACTTCAGCTTGAAGCCACAGAACTTCCATTTCTGTGCTCCAGTGTGAAGAACAGCCCTAAAACCAAGAAATCCGACAGACACTCAAAAGCAACAGTAGCATCAGAAGCTGGTGCCATAAACACCAGAAGTTCAAGGCAACAGCAGTGCTAGCTGGTGAGAGGAATGACTGGCCAGCTCCACAGGCAGAGCATCCAAACTCAGCATCTAGGTGTTCAGCTGTTCTTTCCCAACAATTTTAACATGAGTTAATTCCATATGGTTTCAACATGCTTCGTCTCCTTACCCGGTAAAAAACTGGTAAAAAAGGATAGAGAAACATCATTTAGAAGACTTCTATACATGAAAATAATTTGAGAGATTCACAGCGAGTGTAGATACCATTACCTACAAATACACATTTAAAACTTTTAGATTGCATTTTTAGGTCATTTCTGTGGTTATAAGGCATTAGATGACTACTATTATGTTCATTGCTGTGCAGTGGTGTAAGCTCGTCAGTAATTCTCAGCATCAATTATAATACTGAAAAAACAGTACTTCAGTTTAAAAAGATTATTTCTTCAGATCACAGCTGCCTTGTCTTCTTGCTTCTCAAAGAAAATGATGACTGAGTGATGCCAATTCAAGACTTTATAATTAAAGATTTACTCTAGAACCAAAACAAGAAGAGGAGCAAGATGGCATATCCTTTTCTTTGCTGGTACTTCACATATTTAAAAAGTATGGAAAATAACTGAAAATAAGTTACCAAGAGGATTGACTTGATCAATACACACCAGAAGTGCTTCCAGAATACAGTTCACCTCATTAAGATTTTATAAGATTTTATCAATTCTCTCTGTATTATAAAGCAGGCTCTGCATATAAATTAGTCTGACCCAATCCAGCTAAATATTGAGAAAATTGTCTAAAATATGGAGAAGAGGAATAATGAATAGAAATACTAGGTTAACTACCATAAATCATAGTATTACCTCAAAGAATACATAAATATGCTTGGGATAGTTCTTCAAGGGTAAAATCATCAAAACCTCCACATTTTGCAAACACAAAGGTTTTCCAATTATCGAATCTTTCACAAAGGTGTCAGATACCACTTAAAAGATTAGCACGGGACAAATGAAAAAAAGTCTGCATTATTTTGAAACCACCACAATAAGTTGCTTCGGCAAAAGAACTGGCTCTCTGTAAATTGGTATTTCCATTGTTACTTATCTTCCCAAGTAGAATGTGAACAGATTTGAGAAGATGCCTTTTTTAGGATGAGAATTAAACTCCTGTCCATCCAACTACTGATTTTTTTGTTTTTTAAGAACAGATTCTGTTTTTTCCTACATGCCAAGCCTAAAGGTAGTACCATTTGTGAAGAACCACAAAGATCCCTCTCATTGATAAAATGCTTATAATCGCAATAAGCATACGGCAGAATGGAAAGACGGCAAGACTTGGTGATATCAACTCTGTAAGAGTCAAACATATTGGATAGAGATATCAAGCCAGTTTTGACACTTCCCCTTCTCTGTGCTGCCCTTACTTAATATATACAATGCACTTAAAAGATACAATGTTTGTCTATCAAACATCAGGAGTAAGTAAAGTCACCTAGCATGTGTGGAGCCAGCACACATTTTTAATTATTTCAGTCGTCTCTGTTTGTGAAGAGAAGGAATAAGGTCTACGCCCTTCCCCTTGCAGTCTGAAAAGAAAAATGCACAAACATATAGCATATGCTCTTGGAAATCCCATCTTGTTTCTCTGTCACTAAAATATGATGACAGAATTATGTACTTGTAGAGCAAAGTTTTCCGGAAATAATTATTTCCAATCTGCAACTAAAACAAGTGAAATATTTAGTTGAAAGGGAAAAATTAAGCTCAAATTCAGCTGTGTAAGAGTATTCACAAAGGTGCCACATTTCTCTTTCTAGAGCTGGGGCAGCCAGGCCACAGACATAGAGATGTATGCAGCTTGTAGGTTCTTCCAGTGCAAGCTGGCGATACTGCGGCATGTACTGCCAGAGCCAGATGGTTATTTCTAGCCATGCTCTTTACTTTCAGCTGAAGGAACTTAAGGCTAATGTTGCTTCACCACGCTCTTGAAGGTCTCCTCTAATAGTTGTGTTATGTTTTACAGACTGACACCATGTTTGTAGAGACAGGAAGGGGAGCTGGGGGTGGGTCATCGTGGAATGCACAGAGAACAAGCTCATGAAAGGTATCAACTATATCAAACTATATAGATTCTTCACCAACTCTTGCTGGTCCTTAGGAGAAATTCCAAACTACTCTAAGCTAAAGAAAAATAGAATGGAGGTAATATTAAATTGTTGTACCACATGAGACAACATTCAGATGGAGTACAGCAAAGTTTAGCACAGATTTTTTTCTCAAAATTACATGCAAGAAAATGAAATTATGCATAAAGCATGCTATGATCCTGCAGGCCTTAAGAATACAGATGAATGGATATTACTGAATCAATAAAGCCAATGCAATAACTTCAGGTTTTGATGCAAAACAACAGTCAGCAAAACAACCAGTAAAAATTAAAACTACAGAATAGGGTGTGTCAACAGGTGAAGTATTAAGCCCTTCAGCAATCCAGTATACTGTACAATAAAAGTCACATTGTTTATACAGAACAAGTAATTATTAAATGTTTTGCAAAAGAAGATTAAATCAATTTCTAATAATATGTTCCTACTGCAACAAGGAAGAACTATTTAACCAGTTTGTTAATTCTTGGTATTAATGCAGCCCTAAACAGAAAACAACTATGATCCAGGAAACTACCTTTTAAAAATTAAGAGGATCACCAACGAATTACTGAGGAACTACAACTGGCAGCTCCAGCAACTAGTTTAGACCAGATCAGCATGACAGAGCATACAATTTACACAGAACAGACACAGATGGAATTTCAAGAGTTGGTTCAGGCTAATGAATTTTGTATAAGCAGACTTAGCAAGCAGGGAAAGTAAAAGAAAATGTTGCGAATGAAGGCCATTTAACTTCTGACATCTGTTTGTTGAGCAATATCAGATGGAAGTGTTTAACAGAGGGTAACTTTTCTGAAATTAATTTAGAGTCCTTTAAATAAACAATGCAACTTCCTTGCTGGATGCACTCACAGATGAACACTCGCCCCCAACTCCATCAGTAAGCCAACGTTCCTGGCCAGCATAAAGATACCTGTTTACTATCAGTACTCATCAAAAGATGAAATAGTGAGACACATGTAAAGAAGTTGATGAGTATTGTAAACCAAATAATTTTTATTCTTCAGTTCGTTAGTGAGTTAAAATAATATTTTCTTTATAATTGCATCTTATTTCTCTGTATTTTTGATTTTCATCTTCTGACCAACCAAAATCTAAGTTTCATTTTCAAAGTCCTCTTCTCTCCAGTTTCAGGACAGCCTACTTGGAAAAAAACCCACACCACAACCTGACTTACCCACAAAAATTAGATTTCCTTTTTAAAATAATAAAGATAGATAGGAAAAAAAAACAACCCCAGAGTTTTTAAAGTATTGCAGATTTTACTGAATAAATACTGATTTTTGTCTTTAAAAACCAAAATGCTAATGGGAATAAGGGTCTCCATTGTTTTTGTGTCAGAGAAGAAATGCATGTTTGGTAGTACCCCATACCACCACGTCTGAAAATACAGCTCTGCAGATATTACCTTGAAACTATCGATCTAAACAATAACAATATTATATTCAGCCTTTGACTAGGAACAGCTTCTCAAAGAAAGACAGTAGTTAAAAATAAGACCTACTCAAAGATTTCTGGAAAAATATGTTTAATCAATGCAATTTGGGGTATTCTGTTTTCGTTTTTTAACTGAAGCACTTTAAATGACTAGTTCTTTGTCTTAACTTGATACAAGCTGCATCAGATATTTAGGCGTTTGTTGGAAAGGTGTCTAATTCACTTACACCATCCACATTGCTAAAGGTCAATTCCTCAACCTTACTAGAGTTACACATATAATGGCTTTAAAGTTTTGTTCTCTGCCTCCTTCTCAAAGGCTCCTCCCCATACTTAAATGCTACCTAAAACCAAGTGTTTAAGTGCAATGAAAGTATGGAATAAGAATTAATAAAAGCCCAAGAGCACATGCAGGTACAGTAAATTTGTATTAAACTTACAACTAGTGTGACTGGAATACTCAGTCTGACTTTACCATAATGTACTGCATTTGCATATGATTATGCATGCCTGGTGGCCAAGCCGGCAGCATAATGGTGGTCAAAGAACAGATGATAAAGAAAGCCATGCTACAATGTTGGTACTGTTACGCAATAACTTAATTTCAGTGATTGCACTGCCATTGCCTCACATCCCTCTGTTTCAAAATCACTGGGAGAACAACCCTCCTCCATCTTCATTAGTCTAACAAGAGCTCTTCCACAAGGAAGAGGAAAGGAAAAAAAAAAAAAAAAAGGCAAGCACACCATGTAAGACAGAATATAGTTCAAAATACACCAACAGCAGCAGGGTGGTGGGAGGAGAAGCTTTCAGTGAGGAAGATGACTGGAAAAAAGTAGGAAGGAGAATCAGTTCTACAGTTTTCTACTCCTGTGGCAAAACAAAGCATCGGTTCCGCAGTCCTCACTACACCCCTCCTGGAAATGCTCCAAGGACTCTTACTCTATTCAGGACGAGCTGTGCCAGAAGTCAGCCAACTACTGGTAAAAGCAGCAAGTCCTTCTCCCCATCACAGAGCCTCTCCATCACTCCCACTGAGATCTGTGTAACTGCAGGCTTCTGCCTTTGATTCATTTCCACACACAGCTACGCAAGCATGTATGTATGTATGTACGTACAGCGACAGACTGCTCCACTCTAGAGAGCACATTAAGCAAAGTTATGTTCATAGAAAACATCTACAAATGCACATCATTTGCTATTTCCTTTATAATAGGTACGTACACACTCGCACTTATGCCAGCTAACCCCTCTATGTAAAATAGCATTTAAATAACTTTTATATAAAGAAATTAAGACCTGAGACTATTTTCCTACATATCTGCAGACCGCTCGAAACAGCGCCTGAGCTGTTCAGAGACACTCCCCCAGTATCTTAATACGCAGAGACAGAATGAGCAAAACACGCCTGCCAATAAACCAAAGCAGCTTAGCAAGCTTCATACTCTGTGAAGCAACACTTTAATGCATGTTAGAGCACACAAATGCAATTCATGAGTATCTCGGACAGTACAATCAACATGTAAACAGAGCTTTGAGCCTCCGTTTACCCTTCACTAAGCAAGATTTATTACAGAGAAACACAAAGTTACCAATAGGAAGCTGGGCACTTGTGCCCTTTGTTATTATGAGACTAAACAGTAAGGTCACATTCAGGTTTAGCACTTGCCTAAGAGTATCAAGAACGGCGTGGGGACTGCTGTTGGCTGTAAGTTGCAACTGAAGAGAGCTATAAAACGGTTACGAACAGATGGAGGTGCAAACAGGTGAACTCCTGGCTTCTCCGCCGTTTACACTGTTACTAGCGGCTGGCACAGAAAGCGCACTTGAGCAACCTCACCGCAGGATCCAGGCCCTACACAATTCCCCAAGCTTCCTTCCGCACGCGGGTACCGGCACCAACACCCTGGTTTCGTCCTAGACCCGCCCGGACAGCTCCACCAACGCCTCCGCAGTGCTCCTCCCGGCCCGCAGGCTTCCGCTGCATTCAGCGGCTGCTGCTGGGGAAAGCGAAGCAGCCGTGGGCTGGCGGCCCGGGATTACACGGGCCTGCGGGCAGCGCGGGGCCCGCCGCTCGGCCCACGGGAGAGGAAAGGCGGGCAGGAGACACGCGCCAGGACCCAGCAGCATTGGGGCTGTGTGCTTTCCTAGATACAGAAGGTCTACTCATGCCTCTTCTTGCTAGAGCATTTTTCTGAA
>JANXJC010000078.1:26770531-26797643 GCA_027564655.1 Leptodon cayanensis
ACATACTGAACTCAAAACATAGCACTGTACCAGCTACTAGGAAGACAATTAACTCTATCCCAGCTGAAACCAGTACAAATGGCTATTGAAAATCTTTGTTACATCTCTTCTACCATCTTCCTTTGAACTCTGCTGGTTTTGATGCTATTGATCAGTGTATAATCATTAATTTTTGTATGCATACTTCCCTAGGCTTGTTTATATGGATGCCTACAAAATTGAACTATGAAAGCACATGTGCTTTCTCTTAAAAAATTTTACTTGCTAGTGTAATTATACAGAGGACTCAAATTTATGTCTTTATTATAATAAACATAAAACAAGATTTAAAAAAATTTAGGAATTTTTACAAACTTTTTTTGTTTTGGTCTGTTTGGTAATGATGCTTCATTTTTGAAGGAAATGCTATATGTTTACTTAAATTATGTTCCAGGGTGGGGCTATTTTGGGAGTTACAGTCATATTCAACCATTGATTTTTCTGTGAATTTATTCTTTGACCTCTGTTAAATCTGTTTGGAATAAGCTGTATAGGTCAAAAAGTTTAATGTGAGAAAGAGTCCAGTTGCATAAAGAAACTGGACTAAAAATAGGTTCAAATCAGCTCAGTACAGTCCACGTTCTGCCTTATTGGCAGAGCACTAGTAGGAAACAGAAGAGCACTCACAATGGTTCTGTATTTAATGTTACTATTTTGGAACATGAGGAAGCACTGCAGAATGTGTGACTACCATTTACCTTTTTGAGGAGTGATTTCAGTATAAAATGATAAAACCTCATTTCTTCTTAAGACATGTCCTTCACTGCCAAGAGAAATTTTGGTTTATTTGTATATTAATGGCTTATTTGTAAATTGTTTTCCCCTAAGACTACTGAGTCAACTACTCACTATACTTCACATATACTCTTAAAAGAAAACAGAACAGAGAGAAGTTGCCAGCGACCTTGTTTTTATTTAGGAGCACATAAAAAAAAGTTATCCCACAGCTTTGGTTGACTGGAATGATACACATACTTGAATTTTAATAGTATTTTTTTAAAACAGTAAACAAGTGTACATTCAGTTGTGTGCAAGACCAACACTGTCAATAACACAATTGTACTACAGAAGATGAAATGTTTAAGTATATAGCTGTGAAACCCTTCATATTTTTGGTATTTAACCAGCATTTTTAGAATTAGTCTGCTGAAGCCATATCATGTGTGATGAACACTGAAAACAGACCCCATGGCAAAGTGAATGTAATTATAGTTGCACTGGCTCTGGAGACAAGTAAAAGCCCTACTTAAAAATACTACTTGGAAGCTACGTCTTCTGCAACTTAAATGTGAAAGGAATTATCTAACTTGTAGTTTATGAAGTCCATTATTAATATCAGCCACTTGAACTTACAAAAGTGGACTATATTTTCATACATTTGGGATATTATAATAATTCAGTAATGTTTCATGCCACAGATAAAAATCACAAGAACTGCTGAGACTGGATGATTACTCTACATAACCCAATAACTCAAAGTTCCACTGATTTACTAATGCTTCTCACAGCTCTTATAAAATCTTTAATGTTTGTTGGGTTTGTTGGTTGGGTTTGTTGTTGTTGTTGTTGTTTGTTTGTTTGTTTGTTTGTTTTTTTTTTTTTTAAATGAGAGTTGCTGTCAAGGACCTAGACTGGAAGGAGAAAGATATGAAAATTCCCAGGCCATGATGAATCCTGAGTATTTTGCAACAGTAAGCACTGTTGTGGTAGGCCATAGTCTCTCTCTACTCCGAAGGGATGATAATAAAGCATAGATGGAATATTTACAATTTTTAGGATAAACTTACTAGCAGACCAGCTGTAACCATTTCTCTTTTTACAAAACCTGCTTTTTAATATCACGTTTTTGTAGAAACATATGGCAAAGCAAATAAAACTGTCTTTTTTGTAAACAAAAGGTTTTGATAAAAACATATAAAACCGTTTTATCCACTGGATGATGTACAGGTACCCGTATACAAGCATGTATACTAAACAACAAAAGAGAAGATGTATTTGAATGTTACAGGTCTGATGTAAACACAGAATAAAAATAAGGAGAGTCAAAAGTGACAATACATTAACTCACTCCATCATGCCTAATTACTGCAGCATATATGATACAAAGTAATTCAAATGCAGAAAACATCTGCTTATCTTCAAAACCAGGCAAAAGAGATCTCTTTGGAAATGTAGTTAAATTAAAAAAATGCTTCTAGCCAAGATGTGTGTTACATTTCAGCCCACAAAAGAAATTCACAGGGAGATTATAAACTCCTGAAAATAGAAGTTTATGTTGACAACAGACAATGCCTTCCTTACAGTGACATCAACAGAGCCACTGTAAAACATACCACTGCACTGGTACTTTCTTTTCGTACAAGTTTACAGTAAATATTTGAAGACACTGAAAAGGTTCATGTGCAGCTTTTCCATTAAAGGTGTGCAGTTCATCTAACTGATAAATAAATATATTTCCTGAAATGTTTTAGAAAATGAGAAAAGACATTTGACCTAAATATGTAGCATGCACACTAGTTAAACACGTATAAACTAAAGATTAAGTGCATTATGAGCTGCAGACATGAATAGCTTTTGAAAGCTCACTAATTTTGTTGGAACACACACTGAAGAATTGTTTAAGTTGCTTCCAGTTTTGTCTGATCAACTTCACTTCTTCTCAGAAAGAGTCTCCCCACCAAGTTCTACATCTAGTGAGACCTCTTCAAGAGATAGCTTAACGTTAGATACACGAACAGAAGATCCAGGGGTAGCTGTACAGATAAAGAAAAAAATGTATTAGGTTTTGCACTTAAGAATATCCATGCTAAAAAGCATCAAAAGCAAGAAAAAACACAAGTTACCTACCACAGAAAGACACAAAGCTACACTAAAGAAACCAGAAATGGAACCTAATTTTGTTGTAGAGGCCTTCTATACAGCACAACCATCCAAAAGCAGTGTAGCTGGCCAACAGTTCAGACTGAGTATACTAATGACTGAATGCATCACCATGTTATTGGCAGCTTTAGTCAGAACTTGGTCACACAGCCCTATGCTAAATGTTCAGAAAACATCTAAGAAATTCTGCCACTTATTTAAGTAAATTTCCTTTGCTTGTCTTCCTTAGAGATAGCTGGGAATACTGTCACACTTCAAAATAAAATCCCACGAATTTTCAAGCCACAGAAATTCTTTCAAACACTTCAGAGGATAAGAGAAAGTAACTATTAATGTAGTTTTACTGCTAAAACTATTTGTGCAATGCTACTGAGTTCTCACTGACCTATAAAATGATCCCACTGATATAGACAGGGAATGTTAAGAAACAGCTGCCCTAAGAAACTATATAATATATGAGAAAGAATCGTACTGCTGGAAATAATGTAATCAAGATAGCCATAAGTTACTTACGTAAGGTTGGTGTCTCTATTGCTAGCCTTTCAGGCAAAGTTTCAAGTGGTGTTGGTTGAATTTTTGCAGGGGTGTATGTATTTAAAGAAATTTTTCTTCCTGGCAGTGGAACCATGTAAGTTGGAGAAGCTGAAATGGGGGGGAAGGGAGAAAAGATACATATCATAATAATAAAAATACTCTCATCTGAGCAAAACGTCAAAAATAGTAGCCCCAGAACTATGTATCTGTCCAGCAATATAGATGCCACAGTTATACAACCTGTAGCTCAGCTACCGATTTTTTACTCTAGTGTCAAAACTTCAAAACATGAAAGACAAATCTAAAAATGTCCTTTTTACCTCAGAAAGCAAAATAGTAACTTCATGCTGCTAAGGCAGCTAAGCCAAATTTCACCAACAGCTGCCTTGCCAGAAGACTGGCAAAAGCATTAGTACTACTTCTCATAGGTTATGAAGATCTCACTGCAATAGGCATTTAGTCCAAAACGCCTATGAAAAATACAATACATTATTCTCTAGACAACTTCCAAATGTTATAGGAAAGCAGAAAGAGAGCAAAGCACCTATGGCCTCAGTTCTATCAGGTTTAATTTCCAACCACTCCTCTGTAAAAAAGTGACAACCAGACCACCACCACAGAAGTATGACAGTTTTTAAAAAATATATTTTTGTCTTGTGTACTCTAAATTCTGAACTGATTTTGAAGAGACACAAATTTCCTAACCAGTGTGACAAAGCATTTTAAATAGCTGGGAACTTTAAAATCCCTCTAAACCTCCCTGAGTTCTTTTTCAGTGACATCAATTGTCTTAAATTGCTTATCTTCTTTCTCAGATATGGGTGGCTAACCCCATCAAATTGGCTGCTGATTAAAATCTAAACTGTATAAAACTAAAGTAACTTAAAAAGGGGGAAAATCCTGCAACAGAAAAAAAGGAAAAATCCTAACAGCTGGGTAACCTTTGCATCAGTACTAGCAAGTAAAAATTTTCTGATCAAAGCATGAGTCTTTAGACATTTTCTCAAGAAGAATGACTTTCAATCAGCTGACACGTGAATTATAAGCATCCTAGTATGTGGTAAATCCGACCTAACTGAAATAATTTCCAAAGACACAGCAGTAGAATCACAATGGGAAGTGATCTTCCCAGAGACATGCACATGGATTGAACTCAGTTTGCATTTCATTTCAAGATCACCTAAACATTAAATATGCAGCACAAACTACTAAAAAATTAAGTAACTGCAAGGCACTCCACAGGTGAAACCCCAAGTAATATTGAAAGAAACAGGAAATAACAGAGTTTTAAGATGTAAAAGGCTTGTAAAAGGCAACAGTATTCTGCTGAGGTTACTGCCAGTACAACAGTACAGTATAAAGCTGGAAATACTGCATGCTTACTAAAAAGCATTCCTTGTAATTCAGCTAACAGTGTGGATAGTACAGAGAAGTTCTTAATTTGAGGAAATAAACTAATTACAATTTCATTAAATCCTTAATTTAGTACCCCAGTCAACAGAGACACTACTTCAATGAATTATGACAGTGTCCATACCACAAAAGGATACTGCAAAAATTAAAATTACGGTTTATGTACATATTTCACTTTTTTTAAAGCAATATTCTTAGAATACTTGTTAGCTGTAAAATACTCAAAAGATTACCTAGACAATATTTAACAATTTAAAATTAACATAGTTACAAGCTAAAATCAGTACATGTCTCCTGTAGATTTTCCCTCGATGGAGCAGCAACAGAGGCAAGAAATTCATCCACCTGCTTCAGAGACAAGGAGTTGTGCAGAGTTTCCAAAGGGCAAATAGAAGGCACCATGGAATATAGTTCAAAACCTGAAAGAAAAACAAGAGGAAAAAAAAGATTTCCAAACATAAGACAGGATTTAATCTATCGTATGGGCAAGTATTAATGCACGATAAAAAGTACTTAT
The DNA here is from genome assembly GCA_027564655.1 of Leptodon cayanensis. NCBI lineage: Eukaryota > Metazoa > Chordata > Aves > Accipitriformes > Accipitridae > Leptodon > Leptodon cayanensis. The sequence continues at coordinate 26,775,915 of JANXJC010000078.1, forward strand.
TTTAAATCAGCACATGCAGACATACTTTTGAAATCATGAGCACTAAATATTACAGGAGTTGGAACAAGATGTGCCAATTTCCAGGGTGTACTAAACTAAAGGTACCATGTAACATACAATGGGATACAAATCCCACATACACATAAAGTGGTCTTCAAACATTACAGCTGTGCTCTATTCCCAAATCAGTTCATGAAAGATAACTTTCCTCTAAGACAAACTTAATAAATCAGTAAAAAAAAAATAGTCAGGAAATGGTAGTATTTCTCCTACTCATTCTCATACCTGGCACAACACTAAATAGATAACTCATTCATGCAAGTAAAATAGGATAGTAGCTATGGTGTCAACTGTTAGCAGACAAGAGCTAAACATGCTAAGACTTCCAAGAAATAAATTTGCAGAATTCACGTTCTACCATCTTCAGTATTCTGTGAAAACAAACTGTTGCCTTCAATATCAAAGGAAAACCACTGTTAGCTCTTTTGTACCTTGAGGTTACATGTTTCAACCTTGTAAGACAGATTTACACCTACCTTTATGCATTTAAAAACAGTACTTAAAAGACTAAAAGTTTCATATATTAGAACAGGTAAGTATAGCAACCCAAAATCAAGAAATTTATTGGACTTTGCTTTTCTACATTAGTATTGATCTTACACCAACCATCCACATCCATATTACTAACATACTAAAAAGCATTTAAACATCTTGGCAAAAAAAAAAAAAAGATTGTAGTTCTCTACAGTGATGCAAGTTTGATAACTCAATGAACAACTCTTCATCCAATTGCATTTCAGAAGAGGAAAATATGTCCATTAGTGTTTTCAACATACAGCTGTAACATTACAACTTTGCAATTCAATAATGTAAATTTACAATGGCTACATTTCTTTGAAGATATTTAAATGAAGAAACAATAGTGAATGAAATAATGCTTAGAATTTCAGTTCAAGGTACATTTATTAGAGATAGCATTATGACTGTGAACTGTTCCCTCCCCTAAAATAATAAGCATCAATATTTGTGTGATATCCAGTGTTCCCCATTCACTCCCCACTTAGTGCTTTGCATAGAGAAGTAACTCAACAAAATTTCAACCGCCAAATGTCTGTATTTATATTTGGATCCACCTTGGCCATACTCAAATTTGAGGGACAGTCGCTTCAAATATACAATCAGCTGAAGTGTACTTCTGTCAGCTTCACTTATATTACAAATAAAATGTTGCATTTGATGGAAACTTGGTTTTCATGTAGAAAAGAAACACCACCACATACTTAATTTCTATCTTCCTATAAAGGCAGTAGCTAAGCTTCAGTGTAAGCACTAAGATGTTTGGCACACATATTAATATCCTAAGTAACTATGCATGCATGCAAAGCGCAAACCCTTTCTTTGCATTACAGTAAAATACAAGATTTATCTCTTCACCCTGACAGAAAAGTCACTATCACTTGAATGAGAACTTATTTTTTTAATTTGTCAAAGAACATAGTGGGACAATGTCAGGTTAACTTTTTAATAACTATTACCATCATAGTGCAGTGTTACAGAAAACCAGAAAGGAATTTCAAAATACAGCTATGCCCTTTAAAAAAAGAAAAGAAAAAAAAGTTTTCTTCTTTCAGGAATTTCCCCTCCATAGGTTTTTGTTCAGTTCTGAGAATTCTGCTATCAGATAGCCATATCCCACCATGTTGTTGTATCTTTGCGTCTAAGGGATATGACTTAAAAGATACCCTGGAAACCTATCTTCAGTGTTTTATTTTAATATTTTATGATGTTATGAGAAATAAATTTTAATTTTAATGATGAAGACACCTGACAGTATCCCTTTAAAAAAGCAATTTCATGTAAACTAACAGCCTTTGAGCTTTTGTTATATTTATTCTTAAAGCACTGTCCCCATGAAAAGGCAAGACAATGAAAGGGTTAACGCAGCATCTCAAAAAGCCACCCTGCTGTCTTACATTTAAAAGCTACAGAGACATACCACTGGAGCCTAGAAATTCCACAGAGGAAATGGACCAGCACCTAAAGAGGTGTGGGAGTTCTGCACAGAGGCCCAGAAAATAAGGTAAAGCACTGTCAGAAGATACTTGTTTCACCATGTTCCTTGAACTAAAGATCGGGGGGTAGTCTGAAATGAGTTAAGAGGGTGTGATAAGAACATAAAAATAAGAAAAAAACAGAGTGAAAGGGACAAGGATAATCAAAATGACAGCCCAGAGGACAAACAAAACAACATCAATATGTTCTTATGTTAGTAGAGAACCCTTGGAAACCTGCAATATACCTAAGTTTCACAGGAGCTTATACAGCATGCATTAATCTTGTAAAAGATGTGTGGTAAAACTGCTGTATTAAATGAATCAGGACGATCAATGCATTCGTTAAAAGCAATTTAGATCCTTTTTTAAAGAATGCAGTCACAAAAAGATAGTGCTAAATGGAACAGAAAGTAATCATATTATTAGACACTGATACTCCTTACTTTCTGACCTTGTATGTTTTGGAAATACTATTTGGTTTGAGTCTAAAGATAAAAAATGGACTCCTAACTTTCCTATTTGAAATAGGACACCAGAATTGGCCTTTTAGATCAAGCACAGTCTTAATGGTATTAATTCAGCCTTCCTATAGCAGTTTCCCTTCAAGAAGCATTGCAGTACAAAAAGTCACTATGGATTCCAAATGCATATAATAAAGGACTACTTGCTTCTCAGCAAAGCCAAACAAAAACTCAGTCTTTTTTTAAATCCTTGTTTCTAAGCAAATATATTTTGAATCTAACATGAAAATGCTGATGATTTCCACTGCAGTTTCAATAATAGCACCATCACCGTACTCAGCCAGCAGTCATGCACATTTTAAAACTGCAGTTAAGAAATCTGGAAAAGCTACATTAAGATCCAGGGGGTACTGAAAACCAAGTCTAGTTTTCATGAACAGGAGACATTTTGGGCCTATTTAATCACATAGAATGGTAGGCAGGAAATATTTTGCTGAGGAAGAGAAAGAAATACCTCTGTCCTGTGTGTTAAACCAGACTTTTTTTGTAACTATGGTAGACTGAAGACAAGTTAACTCTCACTCTTGAAGCTCAAGAGGTCAATGTAAGCAACAGGCAGCTCTCTTGCTGTGATTTTTAGTGCAATATTTAAGTAATTTGCACATCTGATGAACAGAAACGTATGATAAGGTAAAATAAATTTTGTTGATGATACATATAGCAATTTAGCAGGAACAGAAGCAAAGCTTCTGCTTTAGTTTTTTAATTTAGCATCACTTCAGGATGATGGGAATAAAATCCATGTCAATTCAGTGATTTAATTTAGCATCAGGAGGCTCAGGGAAACAGCTCAGCAGGAGAAAGACAAAGAAGAAGCAGCAGCTATCAAGAAGTGTATGCCCAATAAAGATCAGATTTAATTCTGTTTTTATCTTGCACCATACAGTCTGATCACACAAGAAATTGGGGAGAATAATTTATTACAGAGATCATGATTAACAGTAGCACTTCAATTTTTTCAAGGATTTTTCTAAGGAATAAATTTTGATACTGTATTTATACTAATGAATGGTAAAGAAGGGACTTAGGATAGATATCTAATGGTCACAAATATATTTGGAGTTGTCCTTGAAGTTAGGAATGACAGACGGCTAAACGATACTGTACACCCCGTATTTGAAATAAAAATAAAAGGGATGAAGCAAGGAACCTTTTGTTTTCGTTTTTGTTTTTAAAATAAAAGCAAAACGTACCATTGGTTGGGTGTCGAGCAAATGAGATAGAAAACCTTTTAACAGCAGAACCGCGTGTGGTGTCTGAGAAAGAGAAAAACAGGTACCTGAAATTCGTAACAGCTACCAAAAGAGGGACATTTTAAAAAAGGAAAAGAAGAAAGAAAAAAAGAAAAGATGAGAAGGTATTAGAACTGAGTGGCATGCAGAAGGGACCAAGGAAAAGGGCTAAAATCTAAATAGATGTTAAAAAGAAGAAAATTTGGATTCTTGGTAACTACAAGATGTGTAATGAAGTGTACGAAAACAAGCAGAATGAGCTCGTGATTCTGGCATACAAAGTTATATCAGGTTAGAGTTGAACACTGAGTAGTGAACTGAGAGGAAAACAGCATGAATACTGTTTCACCTTCAGAGTTATAATGGTGTGCTTTGGCATCTTTGCATTCTGAAATCTAGCGAGAGTTTCTTCTCTACCCCAGATTATCTAAAACTGAAAACCTCCTGCTCCTTTGTAATCCAAACCCCACCGAAAAAAGGCCAGGAATCCTAAAATTTTCACCGTCAGTATTTAACTTGTTAGTTTATAATTTCTTGCACTCCTTGTATATGCTCCCAGTAATTTATTTCATTTCACAATCAATGAGTAATGATAAAACCTGAAGTTTAAAATGAGAAAAGAATTTCAAAACCAAAATTTTAGTTTACTTAGAAAATGCACTTGCTGAAATCCCCTGGCACGCATTACAAGTCTGTGAGCTAGTGTTCAAGATAAAAACAAGAATTAACTATGCTATTAAGTTAAACATAAGCAAGCTACAGGCAATAAAGAAGCAATAGAAACTCATACAATTAATACTAAGGTAAAGGATTCTAGGATTCCATTAAAATCAGTAACCTAGGATTTATCTTTAGAGGTTTAATGGGGCACATGAGTTTGTGCGTGCATGTGCGGAAGTGTGCACATACCATCTATGAAGCCAGAAGAAGTCAGCTTTTTACGATGAGTACGAGCATAATCCTGTAGGTTAGGTGCACTTGAAGAACCCCCGAGCACTGAGGTGCTAAACAGGCCCGCACAGTGAGACCCTGATGGGAGTTAGAGAAAATACATACAACAACCAGGTGTTCGTCCATTTACATTGGGGATGCATGCAGCATGCAAGCACATGGCTCTTACCACACAAAAGGCAGCTTTTGGCAGTGCCTTGGACAGGTTCACAATATGCTTGTAATGTCAGAGTGGTACTTGTAGGCTGAAACTATCATAATTTATTGTGCTTCTACTCATGACACAGCACCCTCTGCTATATGTGCAAAGAGAGGACTGGCTTTAACAAAGTGACTTCTTGTCCTGTTTTCACTTTTGGTAAAGAAAAGTTACCAGTTAGCATCAATGTATACATAACCAGAACAACAAAACAAAACCAAGATGATGATGATGATGATGTGAAAGTTGCATGTTTTAAAAGCTGCAGTTCTGAAACAAATATAAACTGGAAAAATACTACTCATTGCTTTCATCCAAATCAACCTTTGAGATGACAGGCTGCAATGAAGTACTCATGCATTTCCACAGACTTAATATGGAAATATTTCCCTTCTAACCCCAACAAAATGTTAACCAAATTGGAAGTACTCCATTTGTATTTCACCTACTATCATTGACAATGTTACAAACTGAAAATACCTAAAAGTTTCATCAAGTCTAGCTTGACTTCCTTTCCTGAGAAGACTTTTGTACATGTCCATGCAAGTGAGAGTACTTTTGTTACAACTCATACATTCCTGCCACTAGGATGGGAGTTTTAACAAATCACTGAAGGCCACAGACAGAAATGTAAAAATAACTTTTGTAATCAACCATAAATGATATTTACAAAAAACAATGAACAAAATGGAAAAAAATGTTGCAATTTTTTTCCTTTAGTTTTTGCTACTAGTTGAAAGGAGAAGTGTTTTTTCACTCAGAACTTAACTTTTACATTTTAGATAAGTAGCAGCAGATTTTTTTTTGAAAAACAACTATCTATCCAGTGATACTTCCTTTCATTACTTTTAATGACCCAGTGGGAGGAAACATTACCAGCACATGTGACCAATCACAGCCAAAACAAATTGGTGCCTGGTCTGTGGCAAAAGCCTTTGACATCAAATGTAATACCTTAATCTATGCACAGAAATACATCAACTTCCACAAGCCATATTGTGTCACACATCGGCAAAAGAAAAGTTATTTAATGTTAGCAAGCACACAATAAAAAAACATGACTTCAATAAACAGGAGCACCTGATGTATGCATTTTACTAAGGGAAAAATATAATAGGGAGAAAGTATCACAGAAAGATTAGGCATAGAAAAAATACAGCTCTTTACAAAGACAGAAAAAGCTACTTCTAAGTTTATGCATATAGCTTATACATTTTCCATACTTAATTTTTCCCATGAAAAGACACACAGAAAAAAATGCAATCTTGATTTACAGTAGTGCAAGATTTCCTATTTTTGCATTTGAGTCGTATGTATACCTGTTTCAAAGAAGCAACAGAAAAGCACCACTTGAATTAGAAGAATTTGAAACAACTCATTGAATTATTGCATGATTCACTCTAATGCTGAAAGGAAGAAATTGATTTTAGGAGAGGGAATGTTTGCAAAACCCCTGATATTATCAAGAAACTTAAGGTTTGCTCCCCAACCCCCTCCCCTTGGTAAAACACCTTCAATTCCATCAACTGCCCACAGTAGGAAATGTTAATTTTCAAGAAAAGTGTTTTAACAGTTTCCAGTGCAGGCCATTTCAATCCAAAAGATTCTTGCAAAACCCCAAAACTCAGTCATGAACTACATTATCTTAAAAATCTACTTTATGTTAAAAATAACCTGTGTACCTGTTGCAAGCAGTACAGAGTCAATGTGAACAGTCTCAAACTATTTGTTCTTTTCAGTTATAATTTATTTAAAAACTTTGCTGCAGAAAAATTGTCCAGTTCATAGACAGACACTCAGCATATATTATTGATGATAAATACTATCGGGTCCTGTTAACATAAAAGCTATTCAAAGAATGTACAATTGTACAGAACAACAAGCAGATGAAAAGCTGCTAACATCAAAGAAAATGTCAATTGTAGGCACATACCTAGACCACTCTGCTTTTGTTCCAGAATAGTTCTTGGTGTTCGTAAGTTACTATTGCTTTCTGATAAGACCTGGATATAAAAAACAGAAAAATAAGGGAAAGTAGAACAGCAGCATGAAATGTCCATTTAACTTGATACAGCAGCCTGTTTCAGACAGACAAGTGTTAATAAGCTGTATGACAAGTGTTAGTAAAAGAATGTAAAGGAAACATGAAAGATCATGCAATATCCCCTTCTGAAGGGAGTCCATTACACATATGAGTTCCTTGCAATGAAGTGGTGCAAAGCAAGCATTCAGAATGAGAAAGGACACAGACTAAGACCGATATGAGAACAGACGTTTGAGACATTTTATTTCATTTTACCAAATGCACTCTCCTAAACTGCGCCTGTATTGAAAAAAGGAGGGGAGGGAAGGAAAGGCAGACAAGCTATTGAGGACACCATACAATCACTGATCCATGCACGGGCTCAATCAGCGTAATCTTCAGATGCTCACAGCCTTTATTGATACCAACTTTTCCTATGTAAATAGTTTTAGAATTTTGCACAATAAAAAGAAATTATGAAAATTTTCAAAGAAAAAGGATATGGTTAACAGAACACCATCCATTGTCATACATGTAAACAATATCTCAACATACTAAACAATCTTTAGATCTTCACTGGTACTTCAAAAAAATTTATTGTTTCTTTTTTTCCTGCCTTTCCCCCCCAGTATTTAGAAAAATCTTTGAAATATTGTACAAGTCAATGGATGACGTACTGTGTTGGGAGTTTCAGATACCTCCAGATACAGAAGGCAAGAATTATTAGTGCTAGAGTTTTTCCCCTGCAGTAGTTAATACCAGGCCACTGAAAATGATATATGCAAAACAAGTTTTGAATAGCAATATGAAGTACCAAATAAATTATTTTAAATGGTATTGGTTGCAATTATTAAAAAAAAGCTTTTCAATTTACCTACCACCAAATTAAGCAATGTTGTTTTTAAAGTCTTAAAGGACAACTAAACCAAAGCAGAAATCTCTTTCATTAGGCAGTAGACTAAGTCTTTTTTACTGTGGTAACATTTGCAGTTCCTATAAAGAAACCAAATTTTTAGGAAAACGTGTAACACATTCAGTGGAAAAACATGCACTTGCTCTTTTTCCCCCCAAACATTCTCGGGAAGTAATTTTAAGAAGTGGAAGAATTTGCTTCACACATAATCCATAACAAGGGATTAGATGTCCTTAAAGACAGTTGGTTGTTGCTTGGAATGCATAGTAATGTTTAATGAAGTAAAGTTTAAAAACCTGTTGCCATGAGCCAAAAATACTGGATGTGAAAGCCAATGATTTAGGGGAGACAGGGGAAGAAGTGATTTGTTCCCCTGATCTGCGTCTTCGACGCCCAGTACCCACACCACTGGTATAATGCAGCCAGGTACCAATACACTCTGGGCTAGACACACTCAGGGGGCTCTCTTCCTGGAAGTGAGAAAGGGGGCAAAAAACAGCAAAGCATGCAAAGTTAGATTCAACAGAGCCAAATGAACAGAAAAGAAAAAAAACCAATCTGTTTGCACCCTTTTATATACTGCTTTTAAAACTATTAAACAGCAAATAGGAAAGAGTAATATTACAATATTAAGAAGTTATCAGTTCCACTTTTATCTTTTCATCCAATTATATCTCTTAAGACAACTCTTTGATCAAATTTCTGGTAGACTAATTATTAGATATGAGAGAAAAGCAACCGTTAGCAATAATTGATGCATAACTTTAAGAATTTCCTGCACATTTGAAACAGAATATGTTATCCTTGACATACTGTTTAATAGTTTTCCCCCTATAAGCACATTAAACTTTCCTATTTATTACTTAATAGTTTTCTAGTCTATAACCTTATCTAAAAGATTCTCATTTTTAGAATTGCCTTTGAGACTTTACAGCTGACTCACTGGTAGTAGCACCAACCTGACTGGTAGTAGTATTCCAACCTTAAAAAAGCCCTAAGAGTTATCTAACGCTGGACACCTATCAAGACTTCAAGGGAGGACAGTGTCAGGCTAAGAGTCCCCCATGCCCTACACCATTATGTATCATTAGCAATCAACATTTTTAGCAATATAGAATTTGATTTCCAATGCCAATGAGCCATACTTTCTTGTTTTACTGTTAGAACTCTGCTTTTTTTTTTTCATGACTCAATCGCAGTTGCAATCCTTATGTAAATATTGCTGACTATACCCCAGATTAAAACTTCAATATAATCTCACACCTGACAGTGTCCTTATAAATTAACGGACATAGGTGAAAAGAGAATTGCCTTACAGGAGGAAAGAAAAAAAAACAAAAAAATGTTCAAGGCAGTTGCAGTTTAAGTTGCAATGACTTTTTTTAAACACTTCAAAATACCATTTGGTTTAAATATTCCAAATACTGGTTTTGCAGATTTCAGTAGGCCAGATGAAACTTCCAATTTTACTTTTTCAAAAAAAGTTTCACAGTGTATGTTTTCTTTAAATTGGCTATTTTCTTCCAGCAAATAAACAGGCACTGAATGCTGAAACAATTCCATCTGAACATAAGTTATCTGCACAGTCAAAATTTAGCAATTTATGTTATTGATACCTTTTGAAAGTAACTTCTACATAATTTATGAAAATGGTTAAAAGTTTGAAATAATAGACTATTGAATTATGTGTATTTGAACTCATAACTAGGAGGGGAGTTTGCATGATCATAGTGAAATCAGCTTTTAAAAATCCAAAATATTGATGTTGTGAGCATTTGTTTATGATAAAACTTGGAAATAGAAAATGTAAAACATTCACATTTATTATCTCTGTTAATTTATGGAAGTCATGTGAACTTATACAGATACCCTTACAGAAGGGACCATGCATCTTTTTCTCTCCACGCTACCAATAACCAAGTTACTTGCAAATCTGTAATACTTTCATTGCATACAAACAGCCCATTCCCAACACAAACATGAAAGGAAAAGCTTTTAGTGTGAATCTTCATTTCTGATGGTTTTAAGCAACTGAAAATGAGGCAATAAGAAGCTGTTAGTCTGCTTCTAGCGTTAATATCACAGAAGTGCCTCTATGCACCATCTGAAGCTTTGCTGCTCAACCGTACAAAGGATATCAGTGATACTGCCGTGCATCACCCCACCTCTGTGACATTAAAGCCATACCTGTGAAGCACACCTAGATGTCATGGCCTTCAACACAGGAGACTAGACTGTTCAAGATGTTATCTGAAGAATTCATGAAACACAAACCCCACCCACTTAGAAAAACAAAGCTACCGGTTTATTCTCTTACCTTCAAATGCTTGACAAGTGGAGTCACTTTCACCCCACGTGAAAGCAAACACAGCAGAAGACATGTCTCTCACTTCCTGTACCTCCCATACCACCCCCAATCCCTTCGTTCCCTCTCAGCATGATGACCCTGAAGTTTTGCTTAATTCCCAGTAGCAGCTGTCTTGTAAGGATGAATACAAGAGCAATGTATGTTAGTTTGAAGATGTAAGTTTAGACTGAAAAACTCTTCATTTTCAAATATCGGCTTTTCTAAAAAGGCTTAAAAAGATAAAAGGAAATAAGACTTATTGTAAAATCACAACTCATTTAAAAAAAAAAATTCCTTCAGACAAATTACTGCCATGAAGTACTTCCCATAAAGTAAGAGCAACCCTTTTGGGAGGCATAACATCATACTGGTTCTGTGTAATCAAAAGCAGAATTACATTTGGTTCTGTTTTGTTAAAAGTAAGCAAAAGTTAATTTCTGTGAAAGACATTATCTGGAACATAAACACTTACTTCAACAGAACCAATCTTCCTGGATCTTGGAAGGGGTGACTTTCTGTGTATGTGAATTGGGTCTGATACCATTGGCTTGAACATCACTACTGACCGGTCTGCTTCATCTCTTTTAGGAGCATGTGCCTCCTCATCACTATCATTTCTATGAGAGGTTTTCTTCGAGCCTTCATTCTACAAATGATACATAATTCATTTTCAATTTAGCTGCACACCTTGCAACATGTAGACAGAAGTGGCTGTTAAATAAATCTTCTGTGTAAACGTAAAGCGAGATGATTCTAAAAATACAAGATGTAAATCACATATTATTGAACAAATAACTTTAATAACCTATGTATTTCCTCCTAACCAGCCACTGCATATAACAGCGTGGTCCTAATTAACCACACTGTTCATCCAACATATCTCACTCCAATTTTCTGTTGACATAGTAATAAAATCCTGGCCCCACAAGCCAACAGAAGAATTCCAGCCAAGCTTTGCTTTCATTTATTTCTCAAAAAGCAGGTGGTAACTCCACAGACCTGCCCATACATCTTTGAAAATATCAATCCTTCCTGAACGATCTGTATTCATAACATGCCAAACCACCTTACTTTCTTAAATGTCTCTTTCAGTTGCCAGAATATCACTGATGTGACACTGACGTTAATATCACTTTTCTTACAATGAGTATTTCAAATTTCTAGCAAAAATTCTGGCAAAGCCATTAGAGAAGGTCTAAATTATCTGTGCCCATTACCTCAGTGTCCATTCAAAATGGAATAATACATTGGGACTGTCTATATTTTACTGGACAGTTTTCTACCAAAATAAAAGTCACATTTGTATTTTTTACCTAACAATTTCCCAGTGTTTATTTTAGGTATGTCTGCATCCAGGAAACTTTTGCTTTAAAGAAAGGCATAATTATTACCTCTCTGGAGGCAGGTCTGTATCCATACCCAGCTGGTAAATTTTTATCCTCCTCACAACCTTTGGCTCCTGGACTGAAGTGCAGCTCTACATGAAAACGTTCTTCTGAAGAAAGTTCCTGAATGAAACGATTAAATAGGTTTACACTTTAGTATATAGCTTAGCACTACTCGTTTCTGAAGATACTTATCCATTTTAAATACCTTGTTTGGATCCTCGTAAAGCATGATAACAATCTGTGTCATGTAATTGAGTTCATTGACAACATTTAAATAATCCATAGCTCGTTTCCATTGTTCATCTTTTGATTCCTTATGAAGGGGGAAAAAAATATCAACAAATATAACCCAACAATTTTCTTTAGAAAGACTGATGATTTCCCTTTTTCCCCATTTACATGGATTTTACATTCACAGCAGAAGTATGAGGCTTTTCACAGCTAAGGAAAAAACAGAGATAGAACCAGAAAAAAAGTGACTTAAAATTACTCATGGAATGAAACGTGGGTATCAGAACTTTTCATATTTGATTTCAGTGTATTTTTCATGTTCTTTTGCCAATGACGATATATGTCTCGTAGACAGAGACACAGTTTTAAACTCTCCTTATGAGAACTGTTAATTTTGCAATAAACTAATTTCAACTAGTATATTGTGGAAAATGTTTCTAGATACCGCTCTACCAGTCAAACACACAGAGGAAATGAAGGCTTCTAGCATATAGAAGAAATACAACCATTACATCCCAAACTATTTAAAATGAATATTCACCTTTTTTTCATGCTCTAGAAAAAATAAATTTAGTAATCCACCTTAAAGGAAATGTAAGTTTATTAGCCTAAAACTAGGACTGTGTCTGCTGTAGCATATGTCACAAAGGTCTAGGATTAAAAATGCTTTTGCCATTAATGAGTTCAGTTATCTATTACCAGAAGCAAGTATGTCAAAACAACCATTTCAAAAGTTAGTATATTAATCAAGCTCTGTCTTAGAAGCAGCCATGTAGGCTTTGTGGTGCTGGATTTATCCTCTCCAAGAGCTCAATTAGGTCATTTCTGAATCTGGAGACCTTGCTTTTTTTAGTCCTTGGTTTCAAAACCAATCAGATGGAGAAAGCGCACCACCTTCAAGGTATTCTACAACAGTATAGGAAAGTAAGACAATCCACTGAACAGGAGAAACTTGGCACTACATGAGCATTCTTGTAGTCAGGTGGGGAGGTCCTGACAATATGCCAATGGTCAAAAATAATAAGCCGGTCCAAAAGTGAATTCAAGAGAACCCTTAATGATGACTTGAAGGAAAAAGAGTTGGAAGAATTATAGTTGACAACGTAAGAGAAAAAAATGGATTATCTGCCCTTTTCAAATCTCTTTGAGACTGTAACATATACGGCTGAACGCACCAATGGAATTCAGCATTATTTCAAAGGGCATGCTCATTTCTACCAGTGTGCACACCAGCAATTTGAAATATGTCTCTGCATATATAACAGGAAATCAGATGTTTGAAAAAGTGTGATAAATTTCAAGGCCACCTAAGAAAATTAAGCTTTCAATTGACACAGTTTTAGTACAATTGAGTCATTTTGGTTCCTCTCAAAATACCAGAGCTTCATCAGAAAAAGCGTTCAACTTACATCACATAAGGCACCATAACGAAGGGTGGATAACAGGGAGTGGACATGACTCTCGCTGGTGAAATACAGCCGTGTACGAACATGGCGTTCAGGGGACATAACACCCCTGGAGTAACTAGAAAGAAAAAAACCCAAAACCTTATTAGAGCGTAATGAGATGTGTCCCTATTTTAGAAATAGCTGTCAACAAATAAATAAATCATACTTTTAAAATTACTATGAGCTAGTAAGACATTTCAAACATGAAAGCTATGGAATATCTCCATTAAGTCTTACAGAAATTAATGTGACCATGTAAAAAAGTAAAAGACTTACAGAGGGTGAAGCTTATTTACAGTATCATCATCTTGAGTCCTCTGAAGGTCAGAACGGATTTTTCTAACTAGAGGAGTGCAGTAACCTTTGGCAATCTCTAGTTTCTCAGCCTTAGAAATACCATATTCCTGTGTAAGAAGAAACTGACTTTTAAGTTAAAGATTAAAATGCTTTCTAATTCAAAGCTTGTATATTAAAGCCAATTAGTCATCTGTTGGTTTGCTCTGGCTGCAAATTGTTTTAACATTTTTATTACATTTGATTACTGGTGTCCCTTCAAGTAACAAGTGGTTTGCCTTTTTGCTGTTTGATTTGACACAGAGAAACAGTTTTTCATTCACTAGTTAAACCACAAAGTGGATCCACTTTCTGGTATGATGAAGCTCTTTTTCTTAAGCAAAACATCTATGGAATTATTCCTCCTCCTCCCCCCACCGCACCCTCCAGATTTAGACAACTATGATGCATTTCATCTCACCTGATTTCAAGAAACTTTTTTTTTTTTAAATAGTCAATAAAGAGACATAGGCATATTACGTATTTAATATGTCTATCTTAGTTTGGAGTAAACTACCCCACAGAAAGATCTCCTATTCACCTCAAATAATACTGACAATACTTAAATACAACTGGAAAATATTATATCTGTTACAGTATCTACAATATTTAAAAATCTTCTCTTCCAGAAGCTTCATGCTCTGTTCTACACATGACATGAAAGTGCTCTCATCATTTTGATGGATATTCTCGTTACCCTAGAGAGCAACATAAGCACTTTTCCTTTGCATTATGTACGCTTATCAAGTTTCCTTTGTTCTTCTTCCTTCAGTACGTGTTCTCATTTTTACCTATTCCTTCTCTAACACTCTATTCAAAATTTAAGCTTAACAGGTCCATATAACACAAGACAAACTTGCATCATTGCTCTTTTTGTCCTCCGTGCCATCAGGCAGTTTGAGAGATGGGGAAAGGAAGAAGTTCCCTCACTCGCTGCATACAGTATGGGTAATACCGCTCTTACAACAGTGCTCTAACTGCAGGGACACTTGGGGAAAGCTTTAGTCTAATCTGTCTTGTTATAACAAAACAATTCAATGTCCTACAGTCTACAACATTTTAGAGCTAACCCAAGTTTAACAGCCTGTAGTATATGGAAGTTTAAGTTGTCTGTTTCTGGCCTGAAATTCCACGATACTTAACGTGTACATTTTCATCAGGGAGCGTCAGCATCTTGAAGCAGCAGAAAGGTCTTTTAAAATTTAAAATGCTTAAGACAAGTGAAATTACATAGATTAGGATTAACTGTAATTTGCAAAGAGCCTGAAAATGAAATTTCTAAAAGCAGGAAGAATGAAACTAAAGGCAGTTTCAGAATGCATAGTTGTTCACAGGGGCTCTACTTAAATCTATGAAGAATGGCTGAGATGAACCACTTTATCTTAATACACTGCAGTAAAGGAAGCAAACATGTTCACAGCTTAATTTGCTAGAAAAATTCATTCTGAACACAGATTAATGAATTACGAATCAAATTTTTCTTACAAAAAATAATCAGCTTGCTACCAGAAAATAAGAGGCAATGATAAAGGCTTCTATTACTGCAAAATACAAGAACCTTCAACGGAAAAGGCAGAGTAGATGTTTTCACAGAATTTGAAAAAGCATTTATTCTACAATTTATTCTATTTAATAACTGAAATTGCTTACCTGAGGGATCACAATGTCAGCTAAAGCCTTTGAAAGCCTGTATAATTCCATTGTGTTTTCTAATTTTAAGGAGCCATTGTGCTGCACATCATATTTTATACAGTCGTAAATATCAGGAATTTTGCTAATATCATATCTTCCATTTTTTGTTTTAAAGTCTTTTTCCAGCTTGGCCCACCTGCGCAGCATTAGTTCTAGTGTTTCACTGTGGTACAACTGAATATCTGTATAGACACATATAAGTAATCAAGACCACCCAAGTAACGAAAGGGAAATTTTAATTACATGGTAGTAACACTTGAATGCAGAGAGATAAAAGGGATCAAATAAGTTAACTTATTACTTTTAAGAAGAGGGAACAGATGTACACATATGATTAATTTTACTGCTGAAAGCATCACAGCTACATAGCTACATCCAGATAGTAGAAAGCTTTGCCACAGAAATATGCCACTGACCCTTTAAGCAAAGCTACAGCAAAGAATAAAGTGTCCTACAGCACAGATCACACAAAAAAAAGCAACAAAAAAAAAGCTGGGAGAAAATTCTAGAAGGGACGAAGTGGAGCATGACAACATCTCTGTTTTAGAACAGACCACACACCCCATTTGTCTCTCTCTCCTGTGTGTGTCAATAGCAAAAGCCAAGAGCCTGGTAGAAAGGACGGATTATCCACATCCCAGGACAGGAGATTAGACCAAATAGACAAAACCCACTGATATTATGTACAGGTGACACTTCTACTGCTAAACCTCAGAACAGAAGCTGTTTGCAAACTACACACTGCAGAGAACACTGATAGCAAGTATCCCTGTATTTAGCTAGTACCAAAAAAGCACTGTGGTCACCTCCAGCTCTAGTTTTCCTGTGTCACTGGTTCACCACCATTAATACTGAGCGTCATTCTATGCAATACTACTATACATCATACAGCAAGAAACATATCTTCAGCAAAGATACTTAAATATGAAAATGTACCTACGTAACTTAGGTTTAGTACTACCTGCTTTTCCTACTACTTTTGTGGACTACTGAGTTTCAAATAATTAAGATAAGAATTTCTGCAAACATTTGAGGACTAGCCTGAACTTCTGGACACCACTAAGAGCCCCTACCTGCAATACAACCACATGTTTCTCTGGCTTTTTACTGTAAAATTATGCATATGGAATCAGACTGCAAAAATCCCTAACCCGTTGTTTATTAAAGTTCTGCTAAAAGCGAGTTTAATGAAGAAAAGTTATGTTACAATTTTCTCTCAGATGTAAACAAGAGAAACTAAATACAACTACAAAAATGTTTAAGTACCTGCAGACTTTGGATCTTCCATTCTTTGCCTGATCTGCGAAGTCAAGCTCTGGATCAAGGAATAGACCTTGTCACATGTCTTTACAGGATTTTTAATAACCTGCATTGATTTTATCAATGAGATGCTTCCAGATGGAGTAAGCTGCAATTTAAAATAAACACAGAATTATCTAAACAAGCTGACTAGATTTGAAAGAACTAAGAGATAAGATGGAACGTATGAAAGATTCCAAGTACTGGAAAAAAGCATTCAAGCAGGTTGCTATTAATTTTTGAAACCATTTCTCAATTATCTACTCCTTTTGAGGCATTAAGAAAATATATTGAAAGGTAGTAAGATTTACTAGAGTTTCAAAGGTGACAAGAAATTCATAGAGGAACTAATTCTATACAGTAAACATGAGCAATTTCAGGAGTTCCTCAAATTTGTTCCGAGACAGGAAAAATGGAAAGACATCTAAAACTTTGTATGAACTTAGCAACTTTCCATAACTTCCTTTCAAGCAACTATTGTATTCAAAAGCTTAAAAAAAGTTATATAAGAAGTGTTATCATTAGGCTACATGCCTTATAGAATACTTTTTGTTCTACAAAGTACCCTCCTTAGCATAACTGGAAAGAACCACCAGATTTGCAATAGTAACTGCTATCTGAAAAAAAGTTTGTCTCTTCCTGTTTTAGGTTTTTTGTCTCTATAGGACTGCAGCACACAAACACAAACAAAAAGAAACCTTTTAAATGCACATATATCGAGAACATTCAAGATGTCCTTCAGAGCTGACTTAATTATAGAAATTGCAGGAGCTACAAATTATCACCATCAGGTTGACTGTCACTAAAACAATACAGTCAAAATCCATATAAGTGAGGCTTAGCCTCACAATTTTTTCAGAAAAGTCTGCGTAATCCGAAGTAAGCAAACAATAGTATTAAACAATAATTTATATACATAACACATACATATTTGCACTTTCCCCAGTTTTCTCAAATGCACAGGATAATTTGGATATGGAAAACTTCTGCCCTCTACCTAATAGTAAGCAGTTCCTATCTATCATGACCAAGTAAATCAATAGGAAACGTGTTCTGGCACAGAAAAAAAAAACATTTTGTTTTCCCAAATTGCAAGTAAGTTAAGAAAACAAACTAATGAAAAAAAAAACCACCCAAGTAATTATCACTTCATAATCCCAAAGGTCAGTTACTTTCAGTGACTGCCTTAGAAGAGTATGCTCTATTAGCTCCAGCCACATTTCAAATCCCATTATATCTATATAGCAAAAAGAAGGGGGAAAATAAATAAACCCCTGAGACCTTGTATCCTCTCACTTTTTCCAAGTACTGCTGAATCCACTGCTGGCAGTGGTCTGGATGACACTTTTAATCTATATTTTTAAATGAATCCACATAGATCCATACATGCAGGTTAGTAAAATTATTTTCCAATAATTTGCTCTCAGTACCTTTTAGAAAACAGCAGTTTAAGCTTAAACCTCATTTGAGGACTTGTATTTAGTTGTTTTACCAGACAGAGTAAAGGCAATTGAAAGAGAAAGAAGTTTCTTAACAATAACAAACATTACTTATATTTAAACCCAGGAACAATCAAGTGTGTTCTGTACTAAGTCAGCATAAACTATATTAATATGCATTACTTTAACATTTTAATGAGACTTCCTTTCACTCATTAGAAAGTATTCTACTAGTTTTCAGCATCTTAGTATTCTTTGAGTTAAAAAAAAGGCCTTGCAGTGGATTGAATATTGAAACAACTGCAGTAGGCAGGCAATACATTTTGTAATACCACACACTGGCAAAGTAAAGATTACAGAAAGTGTAAAGAAAATAGTTTCATTTCTTGAATAGTTAAAACATTTTTAATGGAAGAGTGAAAAAGATTTATGAATGAGGTCCCTATTTACTCCTATTTCAAAGTTTGTAGGTATTCTGATTAGTCATATTGCAAGACAGCTCAAAGTAATTCTAATATCGGAATTGGTACAGCTTCCTTTGTAGTTCAAACTATTTGCAAGCACACAGGTAATTTTCAAAATAGATACATAAAATCACTGCTTGTTACTTTTACACAAGAATTTGCATAGCTATTTATTTCATTTTATAGGAAACTAATCATATGCTAACCTTATCATAGTCATCAGCAGTAAATTCTCTGTCTCTCTGCAGAATTTCATGGAGTCTTGCTTTAACACGATGCTGACAGCTGCTTAAAGAATCACTGTCGCTGTCCAACAGACCATTCATATTAGCACTTTTTACCATCTGGACAAGAATAGGAGTCAGCTCTCCCTCTAAGGCCAGTAGTCCCTGAAGCGAATAATACAATTAATCAGGCAAACACATAAAGATGGGAATATAGTATCTTAATAAACCCACCCAAAACACTAATTTAAATTCAAGATTGTATCACTTGCCTATGGGTTAGATAAACAGGGACTTGGCAGACAATGCAGATACTTGCATAGAAATGGCCCCTAAAACACTGCCTTGGTGTGCAGGGTTGCTAGTTGGTGCAACAGTGATGGTGACAGGTCACAGAGCATGGTCCCCAACACCAGCTGAAGTGACCCTAGCATCTCAGTGGTGCCAACATTGCTCCTGGGAGGCCATAGCTGTTCACGTCTTGGGTTGCAGGGAGGGCATGGTGCCTTCTCCCTTAGGCTGGGAGCAACAGCAGCCTGACTTGTGGGGGACATGCTCTGCTCAAGGCATTGAGTTACCAGATAGTAGCTATGGGAAGAGTTAGCACACTGAATAGCATCTGGGAGGACAAATGGGAGATAGACAGGGTCTTTGCAGAGACCCTACAAAGGCAAAAGCCCAAACCCTCTGTGGCACAGAAGGACAATCAAAGGCTACAGTTGAACGGAGACTCCCAAAATGGAGAAGGCTGGAAAGTTTTGTGATTTTTCTGGCAACAGAAGGGCTCTAGGATAAGGAAGGAAATGGGGTGATGTCTCCTCAAGCCTGCTGACCAAGGAGAAAGCAGGACAAATGGCTGAAATACTTCTGCCCCAACACATGCAGCATGGAAACAAACAGGAGAAGTAAGAAGTCTGAACACTTGCAGAGCTTTAAGTTTATTCAGATTACAAAGATGTGGTGGAATAGTTCACACGAATGGAGTTTTGCTATAGCCAGATACCGGGCCTTTTGGAAGCCAGGAAGGCAAAGAGGCAGAGTTGGGCTCTATATAAAGGAGTAGCTTGAACACCAGGACCTTTGCTTTCAAACCAGTGACAAGCAAGTTGAGATCTTATTTGTAAGGATCAGAGGACAAATAAGCACAGGGCAGCATCATGGTGGGCCTCTGCTACAGACCACTCGATTTAAAAGGGGAAACAGATAAGCCTTCTTAACACAACTGGAGAAAGCCTCCTGATTGTAGGCCCTGTTTTCCATGGGTGCCCTTAGCCCTGGGTACCTCATGCATGGGCAATACTGCAGGGGACAAGCAATCCAGATATCTGGAAAACACCCAGGACAATTCTTTGACACAGGTTACTGATGAACTATTGAGCAGAGGCATTCCTCTGGACCTGTTACTCAGAAGTGTCAGGAATGTGGCAGCCTTGATAACTGAAACCTGATATTATATGACAGATCCTTGTAGAAGTGAACAAGACAAATAATTGCATTAGAGCCCTGGACTTCAAATGAGCAGACTTTAGCTTGTTCATGGAATCCTATGGAGGAGTGTCCTGAAGGACAAAGGTGCCCAGGACAGCTGGATGATCTCCACAAACAACACCCTCAAGGCAAAAGAGCAATCCACTCTGACATATAGAAAATCATGCAGAAGGTCAGCATGGACGAAAAAGGAACATACAGAAGGTGGAAGCAGGGAAGGGCTGCTTGGGAGGAACAGAGGCACAACCTGAACATGATGGATAGAATTAAAAACCTGGAGAGGCTGTGGAGTCTCCATTCCTGGAGATACTCAGAACTGGGATGGATATGATTCTGAGCAACCTCATCCAAATTGGCTCTGTGCTGTGTGGAGTTGGACTAGATGACCTACAGAGGCCCCATGAAACCTAAACCTCCGTATCACTGTGTATTATTACTGAAACTCATTCACCTAAAAAGTATTTATGTAACACTTGCACTGTCTGTGTCCTCTTACACAATTAAAAGATCACTGAAATGAGGAAGTGAATAAATTATTAACAAGTAGAAGTATTATGCATGCAAAGGGCTACTTGGGAGAAGGAGAAAAACAGGAATTTGCCTAGCAAGAAGAGCGGTAAAAGAATACTTTGGCAAGCATTATAGATGTAGGATGTTCTGAATTCTGTCCTCTATATGAATAGTTCTTATAAATTCACGTTTGTAACAAAAAAAAAGAAAGTTCATGCTTTTTAAACATCACCACAAAATTTTTATAATTTCACATCAAAAAATACATGTAAAAAAAAGATTTCTATTAAGTGCCAAGATGTAGCACTGCTACCATGTCTTACTTATTAGGTATTCATTTTGACAGGCCCAAAGTAAAAAGTCTCCTGTAAAAACTTTAAGAAAGCTCTTCTATTAATTCCCAAAAAAGCATGAATGTATAGTCTGTACGATTTCCCATTAAAATATATGTAAAGTAGCTTATTAATTCCACATTTCTAATAGCTTCAAACCCTCTAATTTCCTCTATAAATTTATAAACCAACGAATGAAAGATGGTTTCAATGAAAAGTGTTGCCTTTTGAACCCCAAATCTTCTGGTTCAAATCACTGAAGTGACTGAAACTTGCAGGTTCTGCTCATGTAAAATAAACACATTATCTCAAATCAGTTCTAATGTCTGTGCTTTAACCAACACACACACACACACAATCTGTCACAGAAATCTGGCAAAATTTGAGGAAAGTAAGCACTAAACAGATAAGCAAGATGCAAACTAAAACTAAAAATGTTGCCAATCGCATCCTGGGCTGCATCAAAAGAAGTGTGGCCAGCAGGTCAAGGGAGGCGATTCTCTCCCTCTTCTCCACTCTCGTGAGACCCCACCTGGAGTACTGAATCCAGCTCTGGTCCCCTCTGCATAAGACAGACACGGACTTGCTCGAGGGGATCCAGAGGAGGGCTATGAAGACGATCAGGGGGCTGGAGCACTTCC